>JAYJMF010000080.1:2032210-2060461 GCA_036873715.1 Salvia sclarea
TATGTATGTATATATATATATTACCAAAGAGTTTATTAATTTTCTAAATATAAACTGTAGCATCTCATGGTGTTCTTGTGCTTTTTAATATTGTCTTGACACTGCTTTTTGGTTTTTCATCATCTGCTCTAGTCTTTGAAACTGCTTGTCCTTACTATTTTCTTTTTGCTGTCTATGATGTAGATCTTTGAAATCATTGGGTTCATATATCAATACATCAAACTGTTGCGTCAAGATTCTCCTCAAGAATGGATATTTAAAGAACTCCAGGATATTGGACATATGGAGTTTAGGTTTGCAGAAGAGCAACCTCAAGATGATTATGCTGCAGAACTTGCTGGTATTTCTAATCTATGTAGTTTTTAGAGTCTTATGTTCACATTGTCACTCTAGCTGGTATTTTGATGGTATTCTTATTTCCTGCTCAGCACTCGGCTGTTAATTAAAAAAATAATTCTCATAGGCTACCATCTATCTATAAGGAGTATAAATAGTATACTACTCTTTATTCTTAAGGTTGTCCATGATCTAGGGCACAACCAGGCCTAGCCAGCAATAATTGACAGCAAAAAACTGAATAATAAATGAATACATTCTCAAACACCCACGCTAGTCTGCTTGCATAAATCCCGTCGGGTATCAAGGATGAGTAGAAAATGATGCTGGATAATAATTTGTTTTATTAGGAAACAGAATCCTGTTTATTCTCCATAGATGCTGATGCTAAATATTTAAGTTAATTTTTTATTTGTTTTGTTCATTTTGAGTTGAAATGCATGTAACTTGTTCAATTTGGAAATATGCCATGCCATGAAAATATGGTAGTTCTCAATGAAATTGTTTATTTATTCTATTCAGGTTTGCCGAAAGAGATTCTTTTTGGCTTCTTTGATTGTTCAAAACTAGGGATGTCAAATTGACACCATCTATTATTGCAGAGAATTTACTTGTCTTTCCTCCTGAGCATGTTATATATGCTGACTATGCATATGAAGTCTGGGATGCCGAGATGATAAAATATCTTTTGGAATTCTTCAATCCTGGAAACATGAGAGTTGATATTCTGACCAAGTCTTTTAAGAAGTCACATGGTAAGGCCATACATGTTAGTCTTGCTGTATTTATTTTATATTTAGTTATGTGCTTTGCATTACCTGCTAGCAGTTTTACACAAACACACACACAGCCACATCCACATATATAGTAGAAAACTTTATGGCTATTCTAGAAAGTTGATGGATAAAGTATGGGTTTATAAATGCCATTAAGTAGATGGGGTGTAGTAAGGCGGTTATTTAACCGTGTGGAAATTGAATTCATCACTCTTAATTCCCAGTGGTTTGATATCAAGCCTTATTGGGCTCAAAAGCTCCATGATTGTTGATTTGTGTAGATTTCTTCTCAAAATAGATGAATATGGAATGCTACTTCTGTCATGATCTAAACTGCTCGTTTTTTAAATGTAGATGCCTTTGAAAATTCCAGTAAGTGACCAACTTGTATTGTTTAGAAAGAAATGCTAACAAAGATGGACTAAGCGATGGTATATGAGAGAATTAATTACTTCTTTAAATCATGCAATGACGAACATTATGGACAAGTACTACAATAAGGAGACTCCCTGAAAGAAAAGTGAAATGCTGGTCTATTCATAAGCTTTATGAATGAGATCTACTTGTTCATATCTTTGTAATTGATTCTCATCTGTTGATTGACCTAGGGGTTAGACTTTTGCATGTGACTTTATGTGTTTGAGATTATGATCAAATTGAATTATCTCTTTCTACAATCTGCTGCTATTTTCTGTTCACACTATAAATATCATGGGTTGACATCCATGACACTTCAAAAATTTCTTAAAGGGTATATACCTTGGATAAATCATATATGGTTCTGCATGAGACATATATATCAAGTATCAGTTTGTCAATGCCACTTGTTTACTCAAAAAAGTTGTCCTTAATTTTTTACTTGATTTCAGATGTCCAGCAAGAGCCATGGTTTGGATCCCAATATGTCGAGGAAGATATTCCACTTCATCTGATGGAGCTATGGAAGGATCCTCCAAAAATAGAATCCTCCTTGCATCTACCCTCAAAGAATGACTTCATTCCATGTGATTTTTCCCTACGTGCTGAGAAGGCATCTTGCCAGTTAACAGATGCAGCATCTCCAAGATGTATACTTGACGAACCTTACATGAAGTTGTGGTATAAGCTTGACAAGACTTTTAATCTTCCTCGTGCTAATACATATTTCCGCATTACCTTAAAAGGAGGATACAGTAATATGAGGAATGCTTTATTGACCGAGTTATTCATATTGCTCCTTAAAGATGAGCTCAATGAGATTATATACCAGGTCTTTTCTTTCGCTCTTTTTAATGATATATTCTAGCTTTTTTAGTTTCTCTGCTGTAAATTGTTGTTTTAATAAATAATTAGAAGGCTTAATTACTTTATTTCAGGCCAGTGTTGCAAAATTAGAGAGCTCTGTTTCTCTTTATGGCGATAAGCTAGAGCTGAAGCTTTATGGTTTTAATGACAAGCTTTCAGTTCTATTGTCTAAAGTTCTGGCAACAGCTAAGTCATTCTTGCCAAAGGATGATCGCTTCACGGTACGTACTATATTTATCTTTTTGAGGAAAGGTGAACCAGTAAGATGGAAATGAACATCCTACTCTTGTATTAAATTAATGGCAATATATTCACTCGTTATAATTCTAATTTTAGTTTGTAAATTTTCTAGATCATCTTAAGATTTTATGCAACTTGTTTTAAAATTTTCTATAAGCTTACATCAGCTTTGTAACAGGTTGTGAAAGAAGATATGGAGAGAACTTTGAGAAACACCAACATGAAGCCTCTAAATCATGCTTCCTATTTAAGATTGCAAGTCTTATGTCAGAGTTTCTGGGATGCTGAGGAAAAGTTATGCCTGTTAAATGACTTGTCTATAGCAGATTTGAGGGCTTTTGTTCCAGAACTTCTTTCCCAGGTTGGAAAATGGTTATGATAGTTGCATTATTCTATCTGATTAAATGACACGGGTTTGGTCCCATGGATTTATGTGCAGCCTGTATGATCTACTTATCCTACCCAAAGAAGTAGTCTATGGCTCTATGCTGACTTCTAATTGCTTTTCTGCAGCTATATATTGAGGGTCTTTGCCACGGGAATATGCTCGAAGAGGAAGCTCTTCGAATATCAGAGATATTCAAAAGTAACTTCTTTGTGCGGCCACTTCCATTGGATTTGGGACATAAGGAGTTTGTGATGTGCCTTCCTTCAAGTGCCAACCTTGTTAGAGATGTCAAAGTGAAAAATAAGCTAGAAACAAACTCTGTGGTTGAGGTAACATATAAACGCCTTGAATAAGCTTTTGGTATATCTTGTTACTGGCTACTTAATTTTACTTATGTGTTCTCTCTCTCTCCATTCTTTTGTGTTTTCCCAGCTTTATTTTCAGATTGAACCAGAAGAAGGAGCAACCTTGACTAAATTAAAGGCATTGACAGACCTTTTTGATGAAATAGTTGAAGAACCACTTTTTAATCAACTTAGGTATGTACAGTTTGATTAAAAATATCACAAGTAGGAATGTGATAATTGGAATACTGTATATTCATTATTGGGAAAATTCTTAAATAAGATATCACAGTTCTGCCCCAACCCCCAACCCCTAACCCCCCAGCACCTGCACACATGTGCTTGCACTTGTCAATCGTGAAGAAACCCGCCAGCTTCCTCGGGCAATAACTCAATTTATTGTCGTTCATACAGGACGAAGGAACAACTTGGTTATGTTGTTGATTGCAGCCCTCGAGTAACATACCGCATACTAGGGTTTTGTTTTCGTGTTCAGTCTTCAGAGTATGATCCAGTCCACTTGCAAGAGAGGATCGAGAACTTCATAAATGGCTTAGAAGAGATGTTGGTAAGTAACGAGCCATAATTTAGGTGTGCAGTCAACAAAACACGTAACTTCAATTAAGTTTCCATGAGATGACACCATAGAATTTATTATTTGGTCTTCGTGGTGCGCCTTTTCTATTCAACTATCATTTCCACGTCTCCTAAAGAATTGAAATAAGCGTTTGATATATATTACTGTAGGCTTACTTATCGAAAAAAATGTTGCCTTAATGTTTCTTACATTGCAGAATGGACTTGATCAAGAATCCTTCGAGAATTATAGAAATGGTTTAATGGGGAAGCTTCTTGAGAAGGATCCATCTCTTTCGTATGAAACAAATCGTTATTGGGGCCAAATAGTTGATAAAAGGTAATGTATTACTTTCTCTGATGTAAAAGGACTGCAGAAATTACTGTGCATCTCAAGATAGTGAAAATGCTCGAGGGAAAATCAACTGCTTTAACAACCTCTGACATTGGCTCACAGGTATATGTTCGACTTGTCCGAAATGGAAGCTGAGGAACTGAAGGATATCAAAAAGGAAGACGTCATTGAGTGGTATCGCACTTACTTAAGGCAGCCTTCGCCAAAGTGTCGGAGGCTTGCAATCCACGTGTGGGGTTGCAACACTGACCGGAAGGATGCAGATGCACAAACTGGACCTCAAGTGATCAAAGACCTTGAACAGTTCAAGAAGTCGTCTCAATTCTATCCGAGCCTCTGCTGAAGAATACACCATTATTGAACACTTACAATTTTTGTTTCATCAAGTAGGGAATACAAAATTCATACCATAAATATCCATAACCAATAAAACAGATAATATATGGGGTGATTGTTCATCATCAAACAAAGGTGAGTTACATGTAGTTCTACCTTACAGAGTTGCCTCGTTTCTTTTGCTGAAGGTAGGTGTTTACCTGAGTAGAAGATTAAAATTTTGTGGCATGACTGGTTTTGTCATTGTTCGATTATGTTTAGAATTTGTTGCCAAAATGAAGAGACTTTTCATCTGCTATATTTGTTATTGTGTTCAAAGACAATATATGGTTTGGTTTAAACAAGGCAATATATGTTGTAGAAATGCATGCATGATTATTGATTAGAATGTGGGAAATGCTTTTGCAGTTGGAAACTACATTCGCTTCCACCTTTAATATTTATGTAGGGTACAATTGTAATGACAGTGTGTAGGCAGCTAAGTATTTAGACAATTGAGTGAGGCTTCTAGTTTTTATTATATAATACTTGCTACGCTGCATCACAGCAAGTGAGCCAGACTAATAAATACTTGGGTCCTAATATTATTGACCCATTAAGCCAAGAATGATGATAGTTTGAAATGTAATTGATTTTTGGAATAAGTATCAAATTCAACCATAATGCCAAAGTTCCAGTAGCCAGCAAATGTATTTTTTGGGACAACTAAATTCTTAATGTTATAAACTTATAATTAGCAACATGTTTATTCCCCCCTCATTTAATTTAGTGATTTCTCCAATACCTCTCTATTTTTATTTGTAAATATGTTATAATTAATAGTTATTATTAGCGAGATCGCCAAAGTAGAACAAAAATATGTAAGAGGTTTTCAAACCGTCCATTGATATACTTCAATGATTCAACCAAAGCTGCTAGAATTCCTTATATCCAAAATATTGCAGCTTTTGCGACCTTATCTGATAGAAGTCCAATAATTTGACGTGTTAATTAAAAGCTTCATAATTCATCATATATGAAAATGTATATACACCGAGTTAAGTGTAGGTCCTAAATTTTTAATGCGTCCCTTATATGTCTTGACATAGAATTTTAATTATTTATTTCTTTAAATGAAGCCTTGGCAGGAAATGTGTTTCTGTCGTTTGGTAACTGAAAAACGTGTGGTGTAATTGAGTTTGAGATTTTGTTTTGCAAGTGTTGGAACAGTAAAAAATTCTTTACAAGCACGGAATGGCATGTGAATTCTAACATGGTGGGTCCAAATTATGAATATATAGATATATACGTTCATTCTCCCTAACAATGTTATATCTGCCTAAGCATATCACATTAATGTTCTCGAATTAGTCGGTTATCATATGGTACATGTATACTCATCTATGGAAACCACATTTAAATCCCTAAACGACATAGTTTCTTTTTTGTCAATTGTAAATCATTTAGGAGTGATATAATAGGCTATATCATATTACTGACGTGAAAAAATTATTGCTCCTTTCATTAAGATATAAATATTCGATGGCAGTTCGAGACTTCGAGTAGTAGAGAATGGAAAATTTCCCCTTCCATTGCAATTTATATGTTGCGACTGGATTTACAATTTCATTTAACATGTTTTTAATTCAATTAAGCTTATACTTATAAACTTGTATACTAAACTCATTAATTTAACATGTGAATTCGTCTCCCAGCATGACTAAAATTTATCCAGTTGAAACAGTGTTTTCTTGCTCGGGTCGTTAAAATTTCTTGGGCCCAAAAGAAAACAAAATGGCCTACCAAACATATGGCTTTTGCCAAGATTTCTTTTCTTATCTTTGCATATCTTAACTACCAAACATGGCCTTATTATGTAGTGTGCATACGAATCATTATCACAAATCTTACAACACTAATTAAGTGTCAATGTTGAGTACTTAAGATAATCACCATAAGTTCTAAAAAGGAATCAAGTTTATAGTAACATTCATACTGTTAGATTTAATTGTGTGGTTGGCAAATTGCAAGCCAATCTATAATTTGAGGAGACTAGAGCATATGGGAGAATTTATTTAAGTAGGACATAATTTGTGACGTAACATCCAACAATCTATGCAAATAAACATATCGTTTCTCATGTCCGGATTCTGTCCACCCAAATTTCCATATTCTGCTGATTGATCAATTTTGATTGATAATATTTAATTAGATAAATAAAGTTAATTTGTTAATATGTATTCACGACAAAATTGGAAATATAAAAATTAATATCAAATTCAATTCGAGCATTGGAGAGCTTCAGTAGTGTTCCTCTCATTATAGAAAAATGAAAATCAAAACCAAGCCTAGCTGCTTAGTTGGAATATGTTTAGATTGAGTTTGATTGTTTGATGGGTAAAGCGAAAATTGAAATGAAACTTCAATAAATCATGAAATTCAATTATTATTTTTAGGTCAAAATTTCAATTATATCAACTTCAACATGATAGTTAAGAGACTTTAGCAATGTGTACTATACAAAAATGTCTAGATCGATATATATACTTGACTATACTATATACTATGTAAAGGAGGCCTTTAAAAATTCTACTAATTTCATCTCATTTTAAAATATTTCATGTATATATTATCACTGTAATAGTATAGTATAAGTATAAACAAATTGAGAATATTACAGTGATAGTATATACGTGTAACATTTTTAATTTGGCATCTTTCGGAAATAAGTCATTAATTTTTGAGTTGTTCATATTTTATGTCAATATAAGAAATAGAGTGAGAACAACAATTTCACTATTGCAAATCATACTTCCCTATTACCAAAAGCAAAGTATCGCTGATAGGATAGAGTTTGATGACAGTGGAATTTAATATTTTTTGCAAATGTGTCCGGAAACTAACTTCTAAATCTTCAAACTCTTCTTCACGATCGATGATTTGTTTGATAAACAAGTATGATTTGCAGTAGTGAAATTGCTTTTCTTGCTCTATTTTCCTAACATCTTCACCAAATTTAATTAGAAACTAAAATGTAGTAGTAGTATTTTTTACAATTGTCGTTTTGGATTACTTACACAGTTACACTAATGAATATTAGAATCATGAGTGATCTCTTATAACTAACTCATTTTCTATTATAAACTCATGAATTAATGCAGTCCTCTTAATTAATTTAATAGTAGGTGGACACGTATTGTTTTCTGCTAATATTGGATAAGTTTCATTAATACTATAATTTTCATCGATATAAAATACTTTATAGCAGAGACCACCAACCTTTATATAATTTACAACTAAATATTAACGCGCGTATAAATTTCTTAAAGACAAATAATTTCATCTAATATAACTTTTAATTTATTTATAATAAATTCAATATATTTGTGTTATCTAACTAAAACCTCACAGTGTTTTTGTGTTAAATTGGATTGTTAAATAGCAAAAGATCGAAATGGCGCTTTCACAATAGTAAGTTTCATGTTTTATGGCGATATAAAAGTTGTTTTAATATTTTTCCACAATTTCGATATGAATTAGTTCCATGATTTAATCATAAAATCCAAAAGCTGCAGTGCGTAGGTCTCATAACTAACATGATAGGACCACTAAACGCCGACATATTCGCGGAAATTAAAGCCTTCCCTATTCAAAGGGTCTTATTCGTCGGATTAGATCATCTCTCCCCAATTTCTCGTGTGTCACCGTGTGTCATTACGAATTTTGATAGTTTTGATAAAAAAAAATGTAGAATAAATTAAAAGTTTATTATTACATAATATATCATAACTAATATTTATAACAAAAAAATAAAATTTTAAAAAATCATATACCGTGATTTTGTAATACTTAGGTTTAAAAAATATTTATTTTGGTTGATTATTCCAAAAACATGGTATATGGTTCTTTAAAATTCTATTTTTTTGCTATAAATATTAGTCATGATATAAATTTTTATTCTAAAAAAAAAGTTATTAAAACTATTGAAATTTGTAGTGGCACACGAAGAATTTGAGACAGAGGATCCCATCCGATTATTCCTTGGATTCTTCATAATTTATTCTCACAATAAATCGATAATTAATTATATGGAATGTATAGTTCCATGCAATTTGTGCGTGTCCTCATTACTACAAATTTACGAATGTCTAGTCTTAAATCTTATTATTTTTGATCGAGTCTATTTATACGGAGTCTCTTTATTGTACTTTTTCTGATTAGAATCTTGATCAAGTATCTTTGATTTAATTTGATATATCACTAAAACCAAGCATAATATAAATACAAACAATATAAAGACCTAGATGGACCTATAGTTTTAACAATAATGAAATTAGTAAAATGGTTCATTTTTACTAACAAATAAAGTACAAGACTTAAGTCCCAAAAACAAAAGAATGCACAATTAAGGATTTAGATATGCTTATCTTTAAAAAAATAGATATGCGCATTACCAAATTAAAATTCAAGATTAAATCCAAAATTCTAGAATTTGGATTATATATGTACAAACTAAAAATATTAAAGTTAATTATATTGTGTTTGATTATGAAATTGAAGACTTGGCGGTGTGATGGTTTTTGTTACATAACGTTATGAAGTGAGCTAAATCCGCTAAATTAAATACTTTTGAGAGAATGAATTAAACTAAAATACAATGTACTCTATATGCTAGGAAATAGAGAGTTAAAATACATAAAATTGGAGTTGTGAAATTGCAATATATAGGTGAAATAAAAAGTTTGGCGATATGCATGCATGTGATGAGGAGAGGACCTACAAACGCAGAGCAGTAGGTGCGTGGCACCCCAACCAAAGCCAATCCATGTGCATTTCATACTATTACCATTTTTGCTCTTTTTTCTCATTCTCTCACAATTTCTCTGCCCCACTCTCTGCCAAATCCATATTTTTCGCCTTCAATTCCATCGTTTTTTTAGCATATATATGTATCATCATATAGAATATTATCTGCATATATTAACAATTAATAAATACATCATTAAATTACATTAACCCGAATTAGGAATATTAATTCATGACCCGTCTGCTAGTATTATTATATATATGCACCATTTCCTTTGCTTACTCTAAAAAATTTGTCACTATCTCCAACATGTTTGCTAAAGCAACAATTTCCCTCCTCATTCTGCTTCTTCACACACTTGTTCACGTTGAAGCCGATTATGGAGGCTGGCAGGGCGGCCACGCCACCTTCTACGGCGGCAGCGACGCCTCCGGTACCATGGGTATTTACATAAAGCATGGGGGGAGCTGGAGCACCCCCCGGCCCCATAACAAGATTAATTCGTTACTAGTTGAAAATTAACAGTCCGCCTATATATATGATCATGATCATGCAGGAGGGGCGTGCGGGTACGGGAACCTGTACAGCCAGGGGTACGGCACCAACACGGCGGCGCTGAGCACGGCGCTCTTCAACGACGGCCTCACCTGCGGCGCGTGCTTCGAGATGCGGTGCGACAACGACCCCAAGTGGTGCCTGCCGGGCACCATCACCGTCACCGCCACCAACTTCTGCCCCCCCAACTTGGCCCTCCCCAACGACAACGGCGGCTGGTGCAATCCCCCCCTCCAGCACTTCGACATGGCCGAGCCCGCCTTCCTCCAGATCGCCCAGTACAGGGCCGGCATCGTCCCCGTCGCCTTCAGAAGGTCCACTTTCCTTTACTAAAAATATACTACTTTCTTTAACACTATATAATTGTGCAGGGTGCCTTGTGTGAAGAAAGGCGGGATTAGGTTCACGCTCAACGGCCACTCGTACTTCAACTTGGTTTTGATCACCAACGTGGCGGGTGCAGGAGACGTGCATGCGGTCTCGATCAAAGGGTCGAGAACGGGGTGGCAGTCGATGTCGAGGAATTGGGGCCAGAATTGGCAGACCAACTCGGTTCTCAACGGTCAGAGCCTCTCGTTTCAGGTCACCACCAGCGACGGCAGAACCCTCACCACCTACAACGTCGCGCCTTCCAATTGGCAGTTCGGTCAAACTTTCCAAGGCGGTCAATTCTAAATTCCGTCCATGTTCACCTTTATGTTACGTCACTGAATTTGTATTGCTCATATATTTTATTTTTCTCTTACCACCCATTTGGCCATATTGATTTGAGATTTATGTTATTTCATTATATTATTATTATTATGTGTGTACAGAGATAACAAGGAATTCGGATTCGGTGGTGAATTAAGCTTTTGTCGGTGCATAGGGCTAGGATTGACTTCCAAATGGATACAGTTTCTGGTTGGTTATTTTAAATGATTGCATCGAAAGTAGTATCTTAACAATATAGTTATGAATTTATGAAAAAGTATTACTTTTAGCTCGTTTTTGTCTCCAATTGAATTGTGATCAACTTCAAATTAAGAAGTTTACTTCACAAAGTCGAGTAACAAATTTGAGTTTTGGGCTGTAAAAGCAAATGTGTCAACTTAGGGGTGTGCAACGGGTCGGATCCGGACCGACCCGTAGGAACTGAAGACTCATTATTTTTTGAAAAAATGGTCCGACCCGGACCGAGCTTGGGAACAGGACCGACCTCGGATCGATCCAAACCCGTGCACCGGGTTCGGGTCTACCCGCTAGAGACCAATTCTTTTAATTATCAATTTATTTTTAAATTTTAAATACTTAAATACATATTAAAATTCAAATTTTAAATACTAAAATATAAATTTTTTTAATAATAAAATAATTTAGGGCTAGAAATGGAAACATATTAAAAAATATATGTATAAAACTAAATAATAATGAATATAAAAATAAAATATATATATATATATTTTTATTCGTCCAATCCGGGTCCGGGTTTAGCGGGTTTGAGCGGGTCTAGACCCGGACCGACCCGGAAATTCTTCAGTCCTAATATTTAGACCCAACCCGAACCAATGCTCTTTATGGGTCGGTCCGGACTCGGCCCAAATCCGTTGGATCGGTCCGAGACAACGGGTCCTGGTTGGGTTTGCTCACCCCTATGTCAACTACAACTATTATTAATGTTGACTAAATCTAGAGATCATAAGAACAAAAAATGGGGATAATGATTAGAATTAGAAACATCCCAATTATAAAATATTAAAAGCCAATTGACAATGAGAATGAGCTTCGGGTTGACGGGAGAGTCAAGAGTAATTGGATTTGAGGCGTCATAGTGGGTTGGCCCAAAATCGGCCAAGCGTGAATCAGATCCATATTAAGAAGTTGTTCAAATTTGGCACGATTGAATTGACAAAAGAAAAGATAAAAACAAAATCAAATTATCTTTTATGGATCGGTTCATTTGGTTCCTTTCAGGACACTCAATACACAAACCTCCCTTTATGCAAAGTAGACAAGTTTTAGGTTTAGCTTGGATCTCCAAATGAAAAATTAAAAGTTTCATTTAACATGTAGCAAACTTCATTTTAGCCCAATTTTACATCACAAGTTCATAAATTTTCATTTTATAAAATATCAAATCGTGCAAGTTTTTAAAGAATATGTGGCGATTGAATTTGTTATATCTCCTTTTGACACACAAATATTCGTCACTTAATATCCATAAAACGAGAACACATTAAACTCTAACCTAACTCAGTAACGAGCATATTAATGCTTCAAAGGATAATTCAATAACTAGGGCACAACATTACAAATTAAAGGGATACTGTAAAAACACTAACATTCTTGATTTCGAGATGCAAATTCTACAATAAAATATCATGCATATTGTTTTCTCCACAACAAGTGTGACTCTTATGTTAAACAGTACTCCCTCCATCCACTAGTTCACCAAGGTATCGTTATCATATTGAGGCAATACCATACACAAAATTCTTATAATTCAACCTCATTCCAATTGAATATACCACGGAAAAAAAAAAAAAAAAAAAAAACTTCTATAATCTAATAAGTCGAAATGATATAATCTTTTCTCCATTCATGAAAACACCAACAAATATTTTATCAAAACTCATGCCCATTCACAAAGAGAGTAATTTTCTTCTAATAATCTACATAATAGCATAGGGGATCCAATCATTTAGTACTAAATTTGGCCCTAAATAATATTTTGTTCGATCTAGAAAAAAAAGTGGTGGAGTATAATATTATTTCAATGAATATTTAACTTGGAGTATAAGAATTAATTTGCTACTTCAAGTAAGATATTGGCAAAAAATAAACCGATTGCAGTTAGAGATTGGAAAATAGGAACATATTAGGTGAAGTATCAAATTGGAGGTAAAAGCTTTTAACAAATGGCATCCAAATTAAAACAAAAGGGTCGGTCCATTTCGGTAACGCCGCTCCATTTTTTGTTGCTATCCGGGCCGGGCCCCATTTCCCCGGCCGGCCCGGCTCCGCAAAGTCAAATCACCTCCTTCCTTCACTCTCTCATTTATTTATTTATTTTTGGAGTAATAAATAAGCTAGTGTTACATTACAGCAGTACAAAAATATCATTTTTTTACTGGGAATTTCAATTATTATATTTTCCAATTCTGCTCCTCACACGTTCTATTTACATCGTCACATTCTGGTTGGGGAACAGATTTTGATCGGATTTCAGATACTTTTTTTACCTGCTCTACTTCATCAATTTCAGTGATCTGAAAGTCGGCTACTCAGGTTTTAATTTTTGTTTTGTTTGCTGAAAATGATTTTGTATGTATAGTATAGGTGTATTCTGTGTTGCATAAGCATTGTGCGGTTGATATGACCGATTGTTGGTGAAATGGAGCAGATCTAGGGTTTGGAATCGGTGCTTTTTGTTTCTACTGATTGTGATGTTGATGTTTTTGGTGAAATTATGCACGTTTTTAATTGAAATACTGTTGTGTCTGCAGCGGAGCTGGATTTGGCGATTTGCGTTCAGTGTCTCTGCTGAGTTAAGTCTAGGATTCTAATGAGGTAAATCAATGTTGCTTTGTTTTCTCTTTAAGTGATTAGTTTGGATGAAGTATGAAGTTTTTGTTGAAATTTGTGTGTTTGGTGAGTAGATATTGAGATATTGGAATCAGATAGTGGAGTGTGAAGATGAGTGAAGGCAAGAAGTATCAGCTGGGGACGATTGGAGCTTTGAGTCTTTCAGTGGTTTCATCCGTATCGATCGTGATATGCAACAAGGCGCTCATTAGCACTCTTGGCTTCACTTTTGGTGAGATTCAAATGGACCTAATTCATCTACTTATTTTTAAGTGCTGCGCTGCTATGCTTGCCACCTATCTCTTGCCTCAACCAAATGCATTCTTTTGGATGCTCCGTTCGACCATTTATTTAGAGATTTGCTTCAATTTTGTAATTTTATTGGCTCCCGTGCAATTCACCTGTGGTACACAATGTATGTGGCGAAATATCTACCATGAAGGTTGTGTCCAATTTCGTAGTTTCAGTTTGCGAAACGAAGATAATAGGCGGTCTACTTAAATATCCAGAAAACCGTGGTTTTGCGTTCTACATTCCCCTTTATGTGATTCAGATGAGGAGTCCTGTAAAGTCTTTTGAAATGATAACTTTCTTGGATGAGAAAATGTGATTTGAAATGGTCGACTGGCAGCTGCCACTTAGTCTGATTTAATGTCACTAGAATATGTGGACAGGGGAAATGAGATCTTATTTTGGTGATGATTCTTTCTTTTAACTTATCTCAAGTATGATAGCAAATTGCACTTAATGCTTGTGTGAATACAAAAGGAATGTATCAAAGTTTATTATCCATCTTATTTGGCATATGACACCTATTTGTTGGCAGTTTCCTGCTTTTAAGTGCAGCAAATCAGTCATTAATAACGAAAGATCAAAATTCATACTTGTTGCTTCTTCAAGTTATAGGAGGATGCTACACATTTAATGACAGAAATTAAAGATGGGAGATGGTTTGACATATGGTGGTGGCCTCTTTAACTATATTTCTTAAAACATCTTGCCACACTTAGAAATGGAGCTCATTCTAATTTCTTGCTACTTGCGTGAAATATGGATGGACCAAAATTTTCTCTTTGGATGAAATTTTTTCAGCTATTGTATTAATATAACGATCTTGGCTATCTTTTATTGCACGTGCATTTCATTTTGAAGTTACTTCCTATGCTGTGCGTGCTTAATTGAAAATTTTCTGATAAATCATATCATTAGTTATATAGATAGATGAGTGCGATGTTAGTGGAATAAGGGCCCCACTTTTGTGAGTGTAATTGTGTGGGGCCTACTTCCAAAAATGGAAAAAAGTAAAAGGGATAAGTATTTCGGGGACGGACCAAAAAGGAAATTTGGATAAGTATTTGGGGGACGGAGGGAGTATTTATTATCCATATAGTTGTTTTCCTGCCACCTGCTGTCTCTAGCCATCTAAATCTAGTTTCAGTTTTAGGTTCTTGAAGTCTCTAACTTTTGTTCTCTCCTGTTATTTTACTTTGCAGCTACAACTCTAACTAGCTGGCATCTTCTTGTTACATTTTGCTTTCTTCACATTGCTCTATGGATGAAATGGTTTGAACACAAGCCTTTTGATCCAAGAGCTGTCATGGGATTTGGAATTCTTAATGGAACATCCATTGGACTTCTAAATCTTAGTCTGGGCTTCAACTCCGTTGGTTTCTATCAGGTTAGTTATTCTTGCTCCATTTTTTCATATGTTTAAAAATCTTTCAAGTTCCGGCATGCACTTTAGGATACTGGGTTTCATTTGTACGTGGAAACTCCTAATATAAGAGAATCATCTTATAATAATAGTTTTTAGGGTATAAAAGGAAGTAATCACTATCCCATATCAGGCAATTTTGTTTTTTTCAGTGCGGATAATAGCTATGTCACTTAGGGCCTCTATTTACCTAAATCACATTAGGTTGTCCGCTTGAAAGATTTTACAATGGCCTGGTGCTGTTGCATGAAACAGGGTATAACTTGGGCAATCAGATATCACTTTCTCATAATAGGTGCTCATGACTAAAAGATGAAAATGTACTTTGTAGCTTTGCAGTTGAAGAACATTAGTCCCTTCACTTTCCATTCTTCTAGTGTTGATAATTATTTTTGGAACAGTCTGCTATATCCAATGAATATGAAATTTTTTATATTAGTAGCAATGTTCTACTCCCTTTTAATATTCTCTCTCACCTATTTTAAACTAGTTGTAGTTTAAAGTTTTTATAATTTATGGTCTATGCTTTTCAGATGACAAAATTGGCAATCATCCCATGCACTGTCCTTTTAGAGACTCTTTTCTTCAGAAAATTGTTCAGGTTAGATCTTAAATCTGTCTCTTCAAGTTGCTTAGTTTGTCTTCTGTACTAGCATTTACCTCACATTTACTACCAAGTCACTTTTTGAGTGGTGAGGGTTTCCTCATACTTTAATACGAGAGACATGCTTATTCTGTACAAGTGTACAGTATGTACTTATTATTGTTCACTAATATAATGTTCACTTTGCATAGTTTGAACATGTTTCTCAACTTGGCAATTTTTTCTCTACTATATTTATGTGCATCATGTTAGTTTATTGGCAGCATATGTGGGGACCTATTTGAAAGTTTCTTGCTTTCTATCTCCTTATTGGAATATATTCTTGGAATTCTTCTTCATGGTAGAAGCTGAAATGACTACAGGAAAGCAAATAATGTGCTTAAACTAGATGGGGAAAGAGTGACTAATATTCTGTATTTGGCTGTTTGCATTACAAATAAAACACTTATTATCCATGACAAATAATACTCCTATTATCCAATGTTCCTAAGATTTGTATGAAGCTTTTGACCATCTTCTTTATCATTGTGTTCTTTGTATGCTTTTTATTTGTGTGTGTGTGTGTTCGTTGGACATCCATGATACATATTTGATATGGAATGACCTTATATGATCTCTATTGCCTTGCTGACTATGTACGAGATACACATATTCTCATTAACTTTGAGTTAGTAATTGCATGCCTTGGAGTTTGGCTGCTAATATATTTTTGACCTCTGTTTGCAGTAGGAATGTCCAAATTTCACTAGTTGTTCTTCTCATGGGTGTTGGGATTGCGACCGTGACTGATTTGCAGCTTAATGTCCTGGGTTCCGTCTTGTCTCTGCTTGCAATTGTAACAACTTGTGTTGCACAAATTGTATCCTCAGCTATTTTATTGCAGTTTTTATGAGATGAAAAGGCTACTATTATTTGGTTTCTAAAATAGTAAAATTTCAGCAGCTTGAATTTTTCATGTTCTAAATTTGGTTTACTGATTTCTCTTTGTTCGAGTCTTGGATCTATTTTGGGATCTTAACTGGATATACCAATAGATGACAAATACCATCCAGAAGAAGTTCAAGGTTTCTTCAACCCAACTTCTGTATCAATCTTGTCCCTATCAGGCAATCACTCTTTTCGTTACTGGTCCGTTTGTGGATGGGCTTCTGACGAAGCAGAATGTATTTGCTTTCAACTATACTCCTCAAGTGCTGGTGAGAACTCGAGCTCTTTCCTGCAGTTGGCAGATGATATTCAGCATGTAACTGTGTCTTCTTTTTTCTTGACAGGCATTTATCGTCCTGTCCTGCTTAATATCAGTTTCCGTGAACTTTAGCACCTTTCTTGTAATTGGGAAGACATCACCAGTTACCTATCAGGTCCTAGGGCATTTGAAAACATGCCTCGTTTTAGCCTTTGGTTACGTTCTTCTACGGGACCCCTTTAGCTGGCGGAACATTCTAGGAATCTTGATTGCTATAGTGGGGATGGTACTGTACTCGTACTGTTGCTCTATCGAGAGCCAGCAGAAGGCCAGTGCCGAAGCAGCACAAATAGCCCAGGTGCTAACATTTTCTCTCTTACATATATGACTGTGTGTGTGTGTGTGTGAAATTGCCGAGAGCTGATTATCTCACCATCTGTTTTTGTGTATGAAGGCTAAGGAGGCTGAATCCGATCCTCTATTAAGTGCTGAAAATGGTGTTGCCGAGGGGGTTGGTGCAAGGGCTCCGGGATGGAACTCAAACAAGGACCTGCATGCGTAAAACATGGGCAGCATCGACTCACTTAACTGGTTGGCGTGGAAGCAACAGCGGCAATGATGAAGATGTTGCTGCAGCTGCAAGGGATGATACCATACTTTGTGGACTATGGATTCTGTATTTGAATAGATTGGGACTTTATATATATCTACCAGTAGTGGAGCTGAATGAGTTGTCTTTCCGATCAAAACAGTTTTGTATACTCTAGGTGTGCCAATAGAGAATAGATTATCTTTCACTCATAGCTTCCTTATTGTGAAGCATAATGTTGCACGTTTAATAAGATTCAATTGGTAAAAGAAAAAGTTCCAGGAATTTGTATAATTTCATTTGGTAATGAGTTACCCTTGTATAATTTGGATGTACCTTGAATTAGATTCCGATTTGCAGGTGCAATATTTAATGTATCCAATCCTTCGTATACATGCATCATTTCTGCTTGTTTGTTTTTCTTTGTAAGAAGTAGTAGATGTATGCTTGATGCTACTTGTCTTTGAGCAATAATACTTAAATTTTGCTGGTTAATACTTTTAGGCACTTTATTCAATTGTTTGAGCGAGAAAAAGTGAGTTGAGTTGCTAAATCTCCACTTTTATATATTGTATAGATATATAGTTTACAGACATCAAATAGAAGAAACAATTATTCAACAAAAGATAGTTCCCCCTTAAATTTTTTGGAAAATTTTGTAATAAAATGAATAAGAATAAATAATTGAACACATTAGTTTTCCAACCTAAAAAAACAAACTAAAAGGAAGTACCTTGGGCTTTTCTAAGCCCAATCTGACGGCAGGAATGGAACTTAACAATTTATTTTTTAAGCCCAATAGAATTTAGGTATCGGGCTTATTTGGCCATATAAATTGTCATCTTCTAATTCTTCGGGTAGGAGGAGTAAGTAAACCCTAAATCCGAGTTGAGCGCCTCCGCTTCCAGAGAGCAAAATCAATTAGCCAAAGATGGTGAACATTTCGCCCAATTCTGTTCATCAATGCAAGAAATTCTGTAATTCAATATTTTTTTCCCTCAAAGTGTTAAAATTTGTGTTTAACATTGTTATAGACATTCAAGAGAAGGAACGGGGGACGCAACAAGCATGGCCGCGGCCATGTCAAGTTTATCCGCTGCTCCAACTGTGGAAAATGCTGCCCCAAGGTAATTCCATATTAATAAGATTTCCGTTCTTAATTTTCTAACTGTTATGTTTCTTTTCTATTTTTTCAGCCTATTTCATCGTATGCAAACAGTGTGTAATCGATCAGATTTGTGCATGTTGTGTTTAGCTTGTTTGGAATTCATTTTCCTTGTTTGTCAGAAGTTGAGGATTTGATCATTAAGATAATAGCTTTATCAGATGATCGTGGATTTCATTACACTTAATTTAAAGCATTCTAGAAAAAATTGAATGATTAATAATTCTAATTTATAGATCATCTGGCATTACAAAAGATGCTCATCCTACATTTAGGTTATTTGGTTAGAAAAATAATTACCACATGATTATGCAGTTCTGACTATGCAGTGCTTTCTGTTTATGATAAGAATGACTGGTATTTGTTCTGATCAGAGAAATGGTATTTATCTGACTCTTATGTTAGGATAAGGCTATCAAGAGGTTTCTTGTACGAAACATAGTTGAGCAAGCAGCTGTAAGGGATGTCCAGGAAGCTTGTGCTTTTGATGGTAAAGCTTTTGTATAATCTTCGAAGTTTTTGTTGGGGTCATTACTTCCCCATGGTAAAATTCTCTGAGAACACCTAAAATTGTTGACAGTCGTTGGGATGTATCATTTTTGTTTGATACAGGATACACCCTTCCTAAGCTGTACGTGAAGATGATGTACTGTGTTTCATGTGCCATTCACTCGAAAGTAGTGAGGGTTCGTTCTGTTACTGACAGGAGAAACCGTGAGCCCCCGCAGCGTTTCAGGCGTCCAAGGGTTAGTTTCCATGCCATATCTAGTAGAAAGATTCTTGTTTGCTAACATTTTATTTACCTCTCTAAGTCTATGCCTCTATTCTATTTTCCAGTGTATTTTGTGGGTTGCATCGGTATCCTTAGTTTGGTCCCAACTTACTTAGCTTTCTTTTCTCCCCGTATAGCTTTCAGGATGTTAAACTCTTGTTACAAAATATCTAGTTTTATGTCTTAAAACCATTCAATTAATGCTGCCTATGATATTTACACAAACAGTTCTAATTATTGCTGTTATTGTTTGAACTATCTATCGATTGCCCGACATGTTTAGATTTTAACTTTTCTATGTTCTGGCTGGCTTTTCCATGTCGACAGGATGACCTCCCAAAACCAGGACAGCCTCCTCGTGTTGGTGGTCCACCCGTTGCTGCCCGCACCTAATTCTTTCTGCCCGATTATTTGCTGCTAGGCCTTCAGCTGTTGAATTTTCTATATCATAATTTTGACTCAGTGAGAACAGTTTTGTGAGATGACATACAAAGCCATGCTATCAATGATTGGTCTGCACCATAGCTTTTGAATTTAGTAACAATGAGTTTTTCTTTTAGTTCTCTTTTTAGTGGCATTCTGCCATGCTTTATGATATCATTTTCTGAGTGACCATGTCAAAGAATATGATAATTTTGTAATATCTCTATGCTCTTAATGCTATTCAACTTTGAATAGCCTACTTAATAGGAGTATTATTAATTGATTTATCATATATTCGACTTATTATTAAAGTCATTTCATTCTGCGAAGGATAAGTGATAAGTAAGAATCGTAAAGAAATCTGATAACTAAGAATTATAAGTTGAGAGATTGTTAAATAATCTTCATGTGGTTTGCGTATCACAGTTTTGTCTTGTAAATTGAATTAAAATTTATCGAGAAATATCATATCAGATCTTTTTAAGATAGATCATCTCTCTTAAGGATACTCGACATATTAGTTCATTGTTTGATCATCTCTTTCTAGATGAATGATCATTTTCGTTTTGGTTATTCTCAATTTGGCTTATCTGTAGTGTTGATCAGGCTTGTATTTGCTAGCCTTTTAAACTCTGCGTGTTGATTTTAAAGTCGTGTATAAACTTTATTTATTTTAGATACACAAGTACATATCATGATTCATGAGTTGAATATAAATTTCCAGACTGGTGGATTTGAAGTTTCAAACCAACGGCCTCTTAAAACTAACGAGGTGTTCAATTTACTTTTAAAATCATAATATACAAATAAAGTTGTAATTAACAACTACTAATAGAACAAAAATATAATATATCATACTTCCTCTATTCACGAAAATTTGATCCATTTGTGTTTGACAAGTGTAAATAATTTAGTAATTTAGTTGAGTGTGTTGTGACTTGTGAGTGAAGATGAGATCATACTTGAATTTTATTTTTAAATTGAATTATTAAGGTTTGGGCCCAATAATAATTTGAGTGTAAACGTGTTCGAATCCTAAGGGTAGAGTGTTGGGGTAGAGTGTTGGGCCCAAACAACTCCAGATATAATTTTCCATCGAACAAGGGTTTTTTTAAGCATACAACTATTTTTGTTGCGATATATATATATATATATATTGAGTTTATCTGTTTCTATATTCCCATATAAATGAAATTTTTCCCACGTCAAAACGCGTCAACTTTTTTAACGGGGTTTCGAAATGGATTGTTACCTAATTTGGGTCCCTACACCACACCATACGAGTGGAAAACAGAAGTTCCTCATTGTTGTTTGGATGCTTTCTTTTTTTTTCCTCCTATAGTTGAAATGGAAAAAATTGGAAGATATGTAAAATGGGTATGAGTAGGACTAGGATGACAATTGGTCGATAGCCACTATGCATTTTCTGAACTTGATACCCGTTTCAAATCCATCACAGTTACTTATTTTATTACTTATATTCATCCTAGAAAGCTTCATACATAGGTAATTTTTAATCGATATTAAGTGTTCATAAGTTGAAAAAAAGGTTGGCCCAGCCCAATTGTAAAACCAGAAGAAGAAGAAGAAGAAGAAGAAGAAAAGAGACATGTTTCATGGGTAGAATTCATGAAAAGACCCTATGTACTACATTCTCTTATATTTTAAGCCCTTAATTTTTCCTATTGACACACCCTCAAACCCCTTCTTGTATTATAATACCTAATTATCTTATTTAAATTATCCATTTAAATCAACAACCATACTTTCATAGAGATTTTTATGATTTCAAACACAATCTAATTGAACCTATAAATACTTAGGCTACGTAGCATCATAAATGAAACCCAGTAGAAATTTGAAAATTATAGGTAATTTAAATTTAAAGAAAATAAATAGCTATGTACTCCCTCCGTTTTTTTTTTCTTGGCACCATTTCCTATTTGGGATGTATTTTTAGTAATGGCACTTGCCAAAAAAGGAAATAAATTTGCCTTAGAAAATTAGTTAACAAAAGTAGCTACACCATTTTACACACAAAAACTCCACTTTCTTAATCTCCGTGCCGAAAAAGTAGGTGCCAAGTTAAAGAAAACGGAGGGAATATAACATTGGTGAGTGGAAAGGGAAAAGAGGGTGTTTGATAGCCAAAAGAAAAGCAAAAGTGAACACATATCACATACTGGGGAAGGGATATACTACATGAGGTCTTTCCATGGATTATACCATCTTTCATGACACATTAACTATTAGGTCGAATATAATAATTAGTGGTCACTTCCTTTTCCCATCTAAAATATTTGGGTTTGAATAGTTTCTTCATTCCCTCCAAAGTCTCGCTCCTTTGAGCATTACAAAAATTACTCTCCGAAACATCTAAGCTATAAGACATTTACCTATTTTAATATATATATATAGGAATGCATACGATTGATAGTTAAACAATCAAAGTTCAGGCATCCAAAGACTCTCATTTACGAAGGTCTTTTGGGCTCATATCCTGTATGCGTGCGATTTTGAGTTTTAAAATTGTTATGATATATAAATGTATCACTTGTAATTCTAAAAGTATATAGTTCGGTTTTGAGCATTAAAATTGTTTATGATATATAAATATACCACTTGTAATTCTAAAAAAAATATAATTAGACATTAAAAAAAATACAACTTTAAAATTATTACGATATATAAATGTACCGCTTGTAATTTTAAAAAAATTAATTAGACACTCAAAAAATACTATTTCTATTTTTACGTTAGTAAAAGTTGTAAAATACCTTCGGTAATTGGAAAGAGATGGTCTGTTGAATATAGTGATTTAGAATAACGTGGGGCCCAATTAGTTATTTAAGAGAGCGTGGATCCATGATTCGTTATTGGTCGTAAATACGTTCGGTATTTGGAAACAGAGAGTCAGTTATATTAAAGTGATTTAGAAGAACGTGGGCCCCAAGTAGTTATTTAAGATAGCGTGAATTCTTGATTCATTCTTGCTTTTCAGAACCACAATGCGATAATAGATATAAATGTGACATGTTAACGAATCAATCTCGATTCCATAACCGATATCATCGGAACGTGTTATCACACAATCCAAATATGTATAAGCGCAATGACAACCGACCGCAATCCGACAATCTACATAAATAGGATGTGTTATTAGTTAGACATTCAAAAAATACTAGTATTTTTTTTATGATAGTAAAAGTTGTAAATACCTTCGGTAATTGAAAAGAGAGAGTAGGGTAATTGAAAAGAGAGAGTAGGTTGAATATAGTGATTTAGAAGAACGTGGCCCCCAACCACAACTAGTTATTAAGATAACATTGATCCTCGATTCATTATTGCTTTTCAGAAGCCAGAACCACAAAACGATAAATAGATATAAATGCGATGTGTTAACGAATCACTCTCGATTTCATAACAGATATCATTAGAACGTGTTATTAGGTCTACTACAATCCAAATATGTATAAGCACAATGACTTAGCAAGCCGATCACAATCCGACAAAATACACAAAATACAACGAATATAGTGATTTAGAAGAACGTGGGCCCCAACTAGTTATTTGAGATAGCGTGGATCCTCGATTCGTTATTAGTTGTAAATACGTTCCAGAAATTGAAAGGGAGAGTCAGTTATATTATAGTGATTTAGAAGAACGTGGGTCCCAACTAATTATTTAAGATAACGTTGATCCTTGATTCGTTATTGCTTTTCAGAATCGCAAAACGATAAACAAATATAATTGCGATGTGTTAACGAATCAATCTTGATTTCATAACCGATATCATCGACACGTGTTATAAGTCAACTACAATCCAAATATGTATAAGCACAATGACTTATCAAACCGACCGCAATCCGACAAAATACATAAATACAGTGTATTATTAGATCAATTTAAACACTGGCAGTAAAACAGATCACAATAACTTAACAAAATGAACTACATTTTCCCATGATGAATAAGAAAACAAAATCTATGATCCTAGTAGCTATTCTAACATTTTCCCAATATTTAAAATCAAAATCATTTGTCTCTTCTTCAAATCATGTCATATGAACATTTCACAATCATAATCACACTACAACACCCTAAAATAGATTGTATTTTCCAGGTACAAATAAATCATAAGGCATTAACATCTCGTTATTGAAGAACAAGAGAGAAAAATTCTTAATCTAATCCGTAGTAGGCCATAGTTAAATAATTTAGTTTGCACATTCAATCAATCCTAATCTAATCTAATCCGCTCCCTCTCTCTGTCGCTCTGCCGCGCCACAAATTAGATTTTATCGCCATCAAAATAATAGACAAAAACAAGAACAAACCCCATATATACATACACCACTCACCAACTATATATACACATATACATATATATAATAAATAGAGAGAGATTTTGTGTGTGAGTGAGTGAGGACATGATGAAGATATAACTGAATTAGAGCTGGACGAAGACGAAGGCGAAGAAGCCAAACAACTTCGTGAATTGCTGTTGCGAAATTTGTCTTCTTCTCCGCTTTTCCCGTTGCCTTTTTCCTCTCTTGAGAGGCCTTCATATGTATATGTATATGTATGTATAGAAACAGAGGGGATCGTTGGAATCGCAATAAATCTCTCGCGAAACCCCTAATTAACCCCCCTTTCCTCTCTTCTAGAATCCTCTTTTCACTCTATGATAAGCGAATCTTCCCCAGCGCCGTTGCTGATTGACTCACTCACTCACTGTTAATGTTGAAAATGGCGGTAAAATCCTTCCTTGCCATTTGACCTTCTCGACTTAATGGGTGAGCTCGGGGTGGTGAGCGGCGGCGCTGAGCAGCGCCAAGATTCCGGTTTGGGGTGGAAGTCCTCTGCGCCGCCTGATCTGGCTTCTTTGAGGGAGGAGTGCTTGTCGGCGGCGGAGGAGGCGGCGCAGCAGGTGCTGAATTGCGTTCATCCTACACTCGACTCGGAGGAGGAGAGAAGAGACATCATTGATTATGTGCAGAGACTCATCAAGAGTCATCTAAATTGTGAGGTGATGATCAATTTTTCTTTTTTCTTAATGAAGTTGATGGGATCCATTTTTTGGTTTCTTGAAAGGTTTTTGTATGCATGATGGATCGATTTTGGGAGGTGGTATGATTTTGTCGGTTTGAGCTTTACTTTTTTTCGTCGGATTAATTGTTTTATTTATTTAAATGAGCTCTTGATTTTGTTTTCTGGTGTCATGCTATGTTTGTATGTCGATCTAAGGTGTTTGGATTTGTTTGCTTGGTGAAAACTTGTTATGAAATTCAGCTGTGTGTGGTGTTCGTCTCAAGTTGGTGAAATCTAGAGTTAGGAGGTTTTTTTTTTTATTTTATTTATTTATTTATTATTATTAATTATTATTATTTGTTTTCTTTTACTAAATTTCATAAAAATTATTTTGGCAATTTTTTTTAGTTATATCTTTGATTTCTTGGTTTCTTATGGCTGAATGTGTTTCCTGACAATAATCCCTCATTGTTTTCCCTGTATGGATTCACTTATTCATTGATCTGAGTTCTTATAGCTCTGAAAGTATATTTCTTAGTTCATTCCGCAGTCTGTAATTGTAAAAACCAGATGCTAAGTTTTGGGGCTCAATTCAGTGATATAATAGTTCTTACTTTTCATATCCGATCTTTATTTTTACTGATTATTTGCTATTTAAAAAGTGCTTATTTGGTCTTCACATCTGCAGGTGTTTCCTTATGGGTCTGTGCCACTCAAGACATACTTGCCCGATGGGGATATTGATTTGACTGCTACTAATGGCACTAATGCTAGTGAGTCCTTGGCCCTTGAAGTACTTGCTCTTCTACAAAGGGAAGAGAAAAATGTGAATGCTGAGTTCAAAATTAAGGATACACAGTACATTGATGCGGAGGTAATTCTCATTCTAAATTCTTGATAACACCTTCTTTAAGCTCTGCTATTAGTTATGACTATTAAAACCTTAAAAAATATTTTTTTCTTGCTATTATTTCATTAGTGGGAGTACATGTTCCTCTGTATTATACGCTTGACTTTCTCGATCTACAGTTTTGTTGTTTCCTACTTTGTTCTACATCAATATACTCGACATTTGTTAGCTTCTTTTCAAAGCTCGGAACCCAACTAAAATTCACTATTTACATTCCTTGGTGACCTATCTCAACATCTTGTGATGTTCTGGGTGATCCACAGTCTTCTGCTTCTGCCATTTTTATGGGCTGCTCTTTTGTTCCATTTCTTTCTTTATAATTGTATAAACCCGCAAGAAGATTTTTTTATTTTGATTATGTTTTTGTGAATAAAAGAATGTTGGTATGGAGCACGGGTTTTTCTTATTAAGGAATCATCGCTTGGCCATGCATGACGATCCTACATTTTGAACTAATTACATCTTTGCTTCTTTTTTTGGCAGGTTAAACTTGTGAAATGCCTTCTGAGGGACACAGTTTTAGATATATCCTTCAATCAGTTGGGTGGGCTTTCTACACTTTGTTTCCTAGAGCAGGTATATTAAAAAGACTACCCATTTTTTTACCTTTACTTCTAAAATTTAGTAATACACTATAGTTTTAAATAGAATTGCTGAACTTCAGATTTAGAGTATCTTCTGTTGCATGTAAACATGACCTTTGAAGATTGACTCATTCATAGACATAGTAAAATCCCGATGTTAAAAAATTGCTCATCAGGAGCTTTATTTCACTCCTCGAGCTTACTCTCTTGCTTAAATAAAATCTGAAGTTGCATTCCATTGTAATAAATATTTCAACAATTTGATTCTTCATGCAGGTTGATCGGCTTCTTGGGAGAAATCATCTCTTCAAGCGCAGTATAATCTTGGTCAAGGCATGGTGCTATTATGAGAGTCGTATCCTTGGCGCTCACCATGGTTTAATTTCTACATACGCTCTGGAAACTCTTGTCCTGTATATCTTCCATTTGTACCATTCATCCTTATCTGGACCATTAGTGGTAACTACTGTGATTATACTATGCAATCTTGACTTACAATCAAATGCTTGTCTTTATCTATTACTTACCATTGTTTTCGTGTAGGTTCTTTACAGATTTTTGGAGTACTATAGCAAATTTGATTGGGAGAACTATTGCATCAGCTTAAAAGGACCAGTTTGCAAGTCATCACTCCCTGATATAGTGGGTAAGCAACGTGATCCAATAATATTAAAATGGTCTAGGTTTCACAGTATTGCAATCTTTGCATCTCTTTGTGCATCCAGTTTCCACAGCACGTATTCTGGCTCCTACATGTTTCTTATTCATTGTAGTTCCGTTTTTAGTGAAGGTGCCAGAAAATGGATGGACTGGTCTGATGTTTAGTGAAGAATTTTTGGAGAACTGTGTGGAAATGTTTTCAGTCTCAGCAAGGAAACTTGAAGGACGACCTAAAGCATTTCAACCGAAACATCTTAATATCATCGACCCACTGAAGGACAATAATAATCTTGGGCGCAGTGTGCACATAGGTAAGAATAATTTAATTGATTACTCTTTGTGTAGGATACTTTTTTTGCCACAGCGATTGAATGTATGATAGGTCCTTAAATCTATGTGCTGCCATTGCTTACTTCTTACATTTTTAAACTTTTGAACTGAAATCACCTACTTCTCCTCTTAGGGATGTGTTTGACGACCATAAGCATATACTTTGATATATAGCTTCCATTCTATTGCATATATGCTCGAGTGTACACTAATTCAGGGTATTCTAACACATTTGTTTTGCAATAATTATGATGCAACCTTTTTATAATGTAAAACAAACCTTACAGAAAATAGGGTTTCCATTTTTCAGCAATATACTCATAATATATTACTTGTTCGTCTCTCTAATATACTAATATTAAATCTTATGTATATTCTATATTCTCATCATGTAATTTTATGTGAGTAATTCTATTAACTTTATATACATATTAATAATTTAATTTGTATAAATGTCAAATATTATTTAATTCACAATATGCTATGATATTACGTTATGAAAAGTAAAAAACAAACACTTTGAAAGTGTGCTAGATTTGTTTATGAACATGTCATTAGCATGTGACAATTTGTTTTGCCTGTAATGGTATTTTTTAGTATTTAATGTACATTTTCTATTACCAACTATGTCAAATATTGATAGTTCAAATTTTTTAAATATTACAGGGAGTATTAAGAACTAAAAAGGATATTATATTATATTATATTATATTATATTATATTATATTATATTATATTATATT
>JAYJMF010000080.1:2067902-2083738 GCA_036873715.1 Salvia sclarea
TATATATATATACTCCCTCTGTCTACAAACCATTTGCCACTTTCCATTTATGGTAACTTTTTGACCCACTTTTTCAACTCCTCCCAATACACTTTTTCAATTCTCAATACACATTTTCAACTAAGTCAACAAAATTATTAAAACTCATGCCAAAATGTGGCAAATGGTTCATGGATGGAATGAGTATATATATATATATATGCATAAAAGAATTCCCTCCAGGAGAACATCTGAAATGGGAACCACCATCATCAATACTAGGTACTAGGTAGGGACTATGAGAGAGCCAACTACAATAATGATAGGAACACATATCAATCTTTATGGTTCTAAAAGATATGATGATAAAGCAGAGGAAACCCCACAAGTATGTGCAGAATAATTATCATAATATACTTTTCAATGAGAACCATCTTGATGTAACCTCATATGATATTAAGAGAGGCAAACAATCTTATTATTGTAATAAAAATTTAGCATACATAATATCTGGCAGCAAATAGGAAACATAACTGATGATCTACATAAACTCCTGTTTAAGGAGCATCCAATCTTTTTAAGTTGCGAGCAGGTCTGGTACAGGAACAGTGGAACTTAATACTAAACAGTGCACTTCCAAAAAACGAGCTCTTTGAAGTCTGGAATATTTATTCAAATTCTCAGGATCAGGATCCTAGTTTATAAGCCAATTCTAGGGCAAGGGAAAAGCAAAGTGGACTAATGTAAATTGCTTCTCTTCAGATTGGTACAGCATATTTCTTAAAAAACAAAAGCAAATAAAATTAATAATTAGTACTCCGTCAGTCCCACTAAACATGGCACCCTTTCCATTTTGGATTGTCCCATTAGTAATGGTACATGCCCAAAAAGGAAATAAATTTGCCTTAGAAAATTAGTAAACAAAAGCGGCTACACACAAAAACACCAATTTCTTAATCTCCGTGCCCAAAGTATGGTGCTATCTGCTATATTTAGTGGGATGGAGGGAGTAATAAATAAATAAATAAATAAATAAATAAAATAACATCATCGTAATTGATTACTAATCATCTTGCTGGTTTACACCGAAATGAAGCATATAGACCAACTTCCATAGACTTGGCTATAGAAGCAGAGTCCTATCTCAGAAGTGACGAAATAAGATGTGATAAAAGGATCCCAACGATATAAGAATTTACCATACCCCAACATTTAGGGATGTTAACCATTGCTTTGGTAGATTCCGTGACAATTGCTCATCAACAATGGCGAGGCGAGGAGACAAAAGGCGTAAAGCACTTTCTATAGCCACTGTCCTTGAAGGAAATACAACAACATTCTGGCAAGGAAAATAACAAAGGAAAGGAATGTGAATTAGATAAGTCAGGGATTTGACCTTGTATCGCAAACAGTAGAAATTTCAAACAAAATCCAACATCATTGGCGATATTAACATTGACAAAGATTAAAGTATCTCTAGAAAGTTATAATAGCAATACACAAAGCAATCTAGTCTGAGGTGTTGTGTTGTAGCATTTGGCATACCTTGAATTCCCTGATAAATTCTAAATCATAAAGAAAATACCTGGAAAATGTCATAATCAACTAATAATAAGTATTTCACCTATTTTGTCCTCAAATTCTGTTAGCATGGTTAGTAGGAGAAAACTAACATTTTATTTATTTAACTACTGTCAACAAGGTTGGTATAGTTCAAGCTAGATGTCGTGCATAAACGGATAAAATTTTGCACCCAAGGCCATGGACGATGCATACTCAAGCCATGAAAGAAAACTACTTTATGTGGGGTTCTGTTCATCCAAAACTGCATGTCTTATTCGTTAGCTTCTCATGCTGAACTTTAAGTCTTCTTCATAGTCAAACATCATGTACTGATGTAAGAGGTCTAACTAATACTCTTATCCTAGGTTTCATTAAAGAAATACACAAAGCAGAGACCATGAAAATGTTAGTATATTCACTTTGGAAATCTAAGCTCATCAAAAACAATATCAAAAGGGAATTGAAAGAGAAAATATTCTTACATCCGCAGTGAGTGGAATATGATGGTATGTTCTCATAAAACCAGATATAAGATTACGGAATCGGCTACTTCCAGCTGGAGGTTCATACGGAAGAAACGAATTCTTTTTCAGAACACTAGCAAGATAAGCTAGGAATGGAATTTTCTCATCGGCAACAGAGTCATCTTCAAAGAACAAATCTAAACTGCTGCTGATGTCATGGAACCCATTTCTTAGAAACTCAAAAATCTCTTTTACCTGTTGCAGCAGATTAATCAGTGTTCCACCCACTACCCTTCGAGATACTTTTATCCATTATCATCCTTCTTCTATGTGCTTGTATTCACACAAGTACCTACAGAAAGTCATACCTGATTAGGTTGGCGGAGCTGACAACTGTATACTGATAACGCATGAGAAATACGACCACCAGCCTTAGCATAGGCCCATGCTGTCCGGGCACAGATTGGTTGGTCTCCTGCGAGACCCATGAAGAACTCAAAACGGTGTGGATTATTCTTTTCAATTTCAACCAAAGCTGAAATGTCTGTATCAGTAGCCTGCATTGAAAGATATATAAGAAAGTACACTTTTGATTTTATCAAATAAATGGACTTATAGTAGAACCTGAAGAACTTTAGTCTGCCATAACTGGTTAACACGCAAACCACGGCGTTCAAACAAACGTCTGCAAACAGCTTGTCCTGGGCGGCCTCCCATATTAAAAATCATAATCCCCATAGGTTTTATAACAGATATGCCTTCTTCAACAGCACGTGCAATTAATCCTAAGCCAAACTGGTCTTCAACAAAGCCCTAGAGACAGGGGAGAATCAATACAGTGATAGAAGCAGTATAATTCAGAAATCAGAATAATCAACAATGCTGAGGCAGGGAAGGCAAGTAACTTATGCAGTTGAATGAACAGAGCCACCATTAAATACCAATAGTAGAGAGGATCAAAACTATTATTGTGATTAAGGCACCGGCGAGACAAAACAGGTAGAAAAGACAGACCAATTTGGTATTAAATGGAAATCACGCAATCAATAACCTAAAGCATAGAAAAATTGTTAAGTTGTAAAGCAGCCAAAGCCGCCCTAGATTCAATGCCATCCAATAAATTTATCCAAATAGCAAAAAATTCTCAGTTTTTTTAAACGATCAAAATTTCATATGCTTCTCACAGAAACCTTGAATTATGGATTCTTTTTATCCATGATACAAAAGCTTTTCTTTTTACCAGATGGAACAAAAAAATACAAATGAAAACATCCAGTCACCGGCTGTTTCTTCCATTTGAATCAAGGAGGAGAAAGACATTTGCTACCAGTACCAGTATAGTGGCTTGTCTTTCATTTTTCCTTGTTTCAGACTACCAGTGTAGTTAAAGACTAAACGCAATGCATTTAATGTCATATGCATATGCTAACAAAACTTCTAGTTACATAAACAAATCGAGCTGCAAGCATATATACTCAGTATGAAAGATTAGATGCTGTTGTGATGAGTGATGACTACCAACATGCTAGATATGACTGAATCCAACCTGGAGAGCACAATAATTGCTCAGAGAATGTAGGAATTCTTCGCTGGCATTTTCAGTAACCATTTTAGACATGGCATCTGGATTAGGATTAAGTATCTGCAAAACAAAATGACATGAATGATCAGAATGTGGGAAGAGTCTAACACGTCAATGTTAATGTAATCCCAACATAAACAATAATTTGCATGGCCTATGTATAATGGGAGCATGCAAATTAGCTAAACTTTGCAGCATGATTCATGAAGTTGGTGCATTACCTGCGGTATACATCCAACAATTCGCTCAAGTTCAATCTGATTATCTCTGCAATAAGAGAGCAAATCAGATTCATGAAATTCAACTCTGTCAAGAAGTGTTTTTTTCTCCTCATCATAAATTGGGTGGCCTTTTTCATCCAAAGCATTCATATACAGATTTATCCAGGAAATCTTCACTGCTCTTGGATTAATATCAAGCCCATAGACCTGCAAAGTGGCATGTGAGTGAGTTCAGAACCATTTTCAACTTATTTCTACGTCTCCAATCATATAGTCAAAATTCATGAGCACACAATTAAGACTAGAAGCAAATAAAAAGCAGTGAAAATGAAGCAATCCATTGTACAATTGAGGACAAGGACCTTTAATGGTGAACACTTCTCTGCCATAGCTATGGATATCCATCCATTTCCACAACCAAGCTCTGCTACTGTCCTGTCCTTAAAAATAGAATCTGGATGCCTGTTGATCCCCTCGTAGAAGGTGAATGACCAATCCTCTGGCATAAAGATACTGGGTATTACCATCATGGTGAGTTTTCTCCTCTTCTGGAAACCTGAGAAAAATGACAGAGTACTGTAAATGCAGCTAACTCGTACAATAATATATAAGAGAATTTTGTTCAAGTCAAAGCAGTGAAAGAGAGGTAAATCTTCATTGATCGATTGTGTAAATGAAACAAAGAGAACAGAAAATCTCAACACAAACTACAAACAATATGGAGATACATATATGGTAACCAATTTGAAATTTGCGATAGCGGAAAGAGATAGAAACATGTCATGAACAAAATGTTCAACGTTATTTGGAACATGGAAATATCAAATAGCTATTTGATATCCCCTAGTGTAAATGGAGATCTGAAATAGTCTATTTCTTAATTATTCTCATGCCCCCAAGTGATCCTCACTAACTATAAAAAGGCGATCTTGTCAACTTCATCTGGATATAATTTCAAGAGGTCCTATCTAACTCCAACATAATCCAATAGAGAAATTGCTGTTGAGAGCTCAAAGTATAAGAATGTACAGCCTAAATCTTAACGGATCGTGAATAATATAAAAATTAATAGCATCTACTCCCTCAAACAAACTTATTTCTACAATAAAACATCACCAAGGGCTGATTTTCAACCCTGCTTGACGGGTGGATCTTGAAGTCCAGCTCCAAGCATTTTACCCTTGAGATCAATACCTTGTCCAGCCCAAGGAAACCTGTGCTAGCCGCGGTTAACTATAGAGAGGTCTATGAACAATGCATAGCTACAGTAAGCAATATTATGTAGACCTCGACATCAGGACTTGAGCAACTGTAGCATTTTGTGTTCATCTCCAGTAATCCACCACTAAAATTCCAAGCATAAAAGAACAAATCGATCCGATTCAGTAATTTGGACTTACTGATAATCTCTTAACGCCTAGTTTGAACTATTAACGGAATAACCCCAAATCCAGAAAGCAAATCGCGCATAAAGACCTAAAACTTTTCCAAACACCCGAAATCCAGTTCCTAATCTAATTCACGGTCCAAACACAACCACAAACGAAAATCATCCATGAAACACAAAAATGGGGCAAATGCGCGTGGCTACCTTCATATTGTTCGAGAAATATGTCCTGAATTTGGAAATGGTAGGTCTGCAAACAGGATTCAGAGGCATCCTTTGATTCAAATCGTTTGTGGAGTTCCGAGAGAAATATTCGGGCATCGGTTCGAGTAGACGGATTCTCGAGACGCTCGAGGAGTGATCGGAGGGCAGTGTAGGCAGCGTCACCGGACGGTTGGCACTGCTTAAGGAAGTCCTCCATGGAAAGCTTCGCTCCGCCCATTCGTTAAGAATGCTGTATGGAAATGGAAAGCAAAGCAGGAGACTGGAGTTTGAAGCTCTATCTACATGAATCACTACTTGCGTCTATTTATTACTATCATTCTTCTTTATCTAATTATTGTGTTTTTATGTCTTTATAGTAGTTTACACCTTGGGACGGGTGCCATTTGATTTCAAGTGTAAATTAAAATCGCATTGTAACATTGGATTTGGTTCGCCTTTTATAAATATACATCAAATTCATAAACGTTATCATGACAAACATTTGCGTTAGGTCGGCCTAACGTTAGGTTAATTGTTTGCCGCTCCTATTCTAAGCCATAAGTCAAGCGAGGGGGAGCCGAAGGCGAATCCGGAGCGAGCCGTAAAAGCATAATTGTTGTCGGTCTCATTATCTATATATTAATTATCGAAGCCGAAGACGTAGCCGTTTGTTGTTTGCCGCCCCCTATTATTGTTGTCACTCTCATTATTTATACATTAATTGGGCCGGGTCTAACGTAAATGTGTCTCAACAAAAAACCATCTTTCAGGATTTTCCAAATCACATTGCACGATTTTTTAGGTGGAGTATAGATTAATTCAAGTGTGGGGGTTTCTTTTTCCACCAAAAATCCATCAAAGTGACTCATCATCCGTCTGTCGTCGGATTATGTGACGTGGTACATTTTGTGAAAAATAGTGAAATACTATGAGTTTCTTTAAAAGATGTAATTTGGAGCCATTTTTCGAATTGGATATTTTGTCTAGAAAAGGTAACCTAGGGACATTTTTGAAAAAGACTGGAACTTTGAGAAAAAAAAATTCATATCGGAACAGTGGTTATGATTTTTTTTTTTCAATTCTACACTTAAATTAACAAACATACACAACAAACCTTTCATTCTCTCTTTGTATCGAAATTAATAATCTTTTTAAAAGTCCCCCTTTTTTTGTACTCTAAAAATCTGATCCCTTTTTTTTTTTTTATAAATAATAATAATAATAAAAAAAAACAGAGATTGCATGCTGGATGTATACAGGAGAGAGGCAAGCAGGTGCTTTGAGGAGGAAATATTTGGAGGCAGTTTTGAAACAAGACGTTGGATTCTTCGACACAGATGCAACAACTGGTGATATTGTTTTTACTGTTTCTACCGATACTCTTCTTGTCCAAGATGCAATCAGCGAGAAGGTTTTATTTTATTTTATTTAAAATATTTTTATGTATATATAGTCATGATTATTATAACATACTAGTATTTGTTGTGCATGATTAATATTAATAAGTAGCTTATGCGGATTTTATGTGAATGCGCAATGATGCAATCTATAGAAGATCGGTGTAATCATAATATTTGGAAAAAATAAAAAAAAAGTGTTGCAGTAAACAAGAAAAAGGGTCCACTTCTTTAGACATGAGATCCTCCTATGTCCTATCCATTTTTGGTGTCCTATTTTTCAATTTTCATAATCTTTTATTATTTTTGTTCTTTAGTTTTAATTTTTGTATATTTTGTTTACTACTATCATTTTAAGATTATTAATTATGTTTCACTAATTAATTCATGTTACGGTATATAGTTATTCTTTAATGTTTAGTTTATAGTATATTTTTGGTTAAAAGATGATTGTTCGGATTAATTATTTCAAAATGATGATGGTAGTATAAAACTTTTCAAATTCCTTTTTTTTTATAATAAATGTTAATTGTGATTTATTAAATGATAATAATTTTTATGTTATAATAAATATTATAGAAATAATAAATTAATAGTAGAATATATAAAATTATATATAGGACAGAGGATCCAATACTATTTATTTAGTAAATTCTGAAGTTTAACTTTGTGGTACACGTTTCATTTTCCAATGTGCTTGAAATTTCTAATTTTAATAATTTTCGTGCAAATGTAAATTTAGTCAGTTTGGGCAGATGAATTTAATTAGACTTTTTAGTTTTTACCATGTTTGCTACTTGTAAGTGTTCTTCTTTTGACGAGAAGAACTCTTAACTATATTATTCTTGGATTAGCCCAATTCTTGGGCATAACATGCAATATTTGAAATGATTTTACTTGAAAATTAACATGATTTTTCTATATTTTTTAATCAATAATCTATTATTGTTATAACCATGGTTGGCTGTCGGGTAACGTGTAGTGAATTATGGATATGATATCCACCCTTGATTTGGGGCATTTAGCTAGATTGAGTTTTAGGATATGCATATATGTAAGAAGCGTGTCGGGTAATTTGTAGTGAATTATGTGTGTAATTACTAATCGATAATAAATTAATTAATTTCATTTTTTTTTTATCATTTTATCCTTCAAATACTTAATCCTATATTCAATTAATTTATTGTAGGTTGGGAACTTTATACATTATCTATCGACATTTTTGGCCGGGTTGGTGGTTGGATTTGTGTCGGCATGGAGGCTTGCTCTACTGAGTGTGGCTGTGATTCCCGGCATTGCATTTGCCGGCGGTCTCTATGCCTACACACTTACCGGACTCACCTCCAAGACTCGTGAATCCTACGCCAGCGCCGGCGTCGTTGCCGAGCAGGTAAGCTTTCCACCAACTACTTCTTCTTCTTGTTTCACGCGCTTTTGAACATCTTGACATATCGGATGTTTGTTTGGCTAAGTTTATTTTAGAGAGCTTATAAGATGTATTGTCTCATAATTGATAACTTGTGTGCATTTCTGCAGTCGATTGCACAGGTTAGGACGGTGTACTCGTATGTCGGGGAGACCAAGGCTCTAAATGCATATTCCGACTTGATACAAAACACTCTAAAGCTGGGATACAAGGCTGGAACGGCCAAAGGTCTCGGGTTAGGATGCACCTATGGCATAGCATGCATGTCGTGGGCGCTTGTCTTCTGGTATGCCGGTGTTTTCATCAGAAACGGCCAGACTGATGGTGGCAAGGCGTTCACGGCCATTTTCTCCGCCATTGTTGGTGGAATGTAAGTTTACCATAAAAAATAAAGTCGACTGGTGAAGATTTTGAGTTTGTTGCTGTTGGAATTATATATGTTATTTAGCATTAGGTTTATTAGTATATATGATAATACTTGGAGAACAAGTATATTTTTATGTATATATAGGTGCTTTCATCAATGAATGAATACACAGAAAATTAGCCTCACAATATATTTCCCACATATCATTTAACAGCTACATCTTCATGTCGATGTGTGCAGGAGTCTCGGCCAGTCGTTCTCTAATCTTGGCGCGTTCAGCAAAGGGAAGGCCGCCGGGTACAAGTTGATGGAGATGATCAAGCAAGAGCCTAAGATAATTGAAAACGCGTCGGGCGCCAAGTGCCTTACCGATGTTGTGGGGAACATAGAGTTCAAAAATGTGACATTCAGCTATCCTTCCCGGCCCGATATCTTCATCTTTAGAGACTTCTCCATTTCTTTCCCTGCCGGGAAAACCGTTGCAGTCGTTGGGGGGAGTGGTTCCGGGAAGAGCACTATTGTCTCCTTGATCGAGAGATTCTACGATCCGAATCAGGGTAAGTTGGGAAAAAAGTTCAATAGTTTTGGTTAATAACCAGAATTTGGACGGAGGGAGTATCAAAATATATATTTAGTTAATAATCAAAATTTGGGAATAGTTCGTGTGTTTATATTTTTTGTTGGAATGGGCAGGGGAAGTATTGCTGGACAGTGTGGACATCAAGATGTTGCAGCTGAAATGGCTGAGGACTCAAATAGGTCTCGTAAACCAAGAACCGGCGCTCTTCGCCACAACGATACTCGACAACATCCTCTACGGGAAGCCCGATGCGGCTATGGCCGAGGTCGAGGCTGCTGCCGCCGCTGCCAATGCTCATAGCTTCATCTCCTTGCTTCCTAACGGCTACAACACTCAGGTTCATTTATATTTAGGATTGATACAGTAAATGAGACTATTTTAAATTAAAAAATGAAATAATATAATGTCCACAAGTACAACACTGCATGTCTAGTGAACAAAATATCGTGACCGTTACATGATTTTGTCATTTTCACAAAACCGGGAAGCAAATGTAAAATACACTGTAACACATTTTGCAAAATTGTGGGACAGAGGATCATAATGTCCTATTTCACGATTTTGGAAAATGTGTAATAGTGTAAAATACAATGTTACGCAATTTCATGAAATCATGAGTATTATGGCAAGAGCGTTACGATTTCATATGTTTTAGTTAAAAATACATTAACTTTACAAATTTATTGAATTTGGCCTACAATTGATTGCACGGAATCCGAAACTACGGCCGGAAAACTATCGACCGTTATATTACTAATCAAACATGACACGTGCATCCAAATTTTAACAAAAAAATGAAGATAAATATTTTTAGAACATTGAGTTTCTAACCATTTTTCTAATAGTTTTAGCTGATCAAAACTTAACAACACAAATACTAATAGAAAGATATTGTCAAGAACTCTCCTACGTTAGCTTCAGATTGCTAATCATACTCCAACACAGGTGGGAGAGCGTGGAGTCCAGCTCTCGGGCGGGCAGAAGCAGAGGATCGCGATTGCCAGAGCTATGCTAAAGGATCCAAAGATACTCCTCCTCGACGAGGCCACGAGCGCCCTTGATGCCGGCTCCGAGAGCATCGTTCAGGAGGCTCTCGACCGGCTCATGGTGGGCCGGACTACCATAGTCGTGGCCCACCGTCTCTCTACAGTGAGAAACGTCGACTCCATCGCGGTCCTGCAGCAGGGCCGGGTTGTCGAGACCGGGCCCCACGAGGAGCTCATCGTCAGGGCAGGAGGGGCGTATGCGTCCCTCATCAGGTTCCAAGAAATGGCGGGAAACAGGGATTTCTCGAACCCTTCCACGCGTCGCGCGCGCTCGTCTCGCCTAAGCCACTCCCTGTCCACTAAATCCCTCAGCCTCCGGTCTGGGAGTCTGAGGAATCTGAGCTATTCTTATAGCACGGGGGCCGATGGCCGGATTGAGATGGTCTCGAATGCGGAGACTGATAGGAGGAACCGGGCCCCGACCGGGTACTTTTGGCGCCTTCTCAAGATGAATGCGCCCGAGTGGCCTTACTCGATCATGGGGGCCGTGGGGTCCGTGCTCTCGGGTTTCATTGGCCCGACTTTTGCCCTTGTGATGAGTAATATGCTTGAGGTGTTTTACTATACGGACTCGGATGCCATGGAGCGGAAGACGAAGGAATACGTCTTCGTTTATATCGGGGCGGGTGTCTATGCCGTTGTGGCCTACTTGATTCAACACTATTTTTTCAGTATAATGGGAGAAAACCTTACTACCAGAGTGAGGAGGATGATGCTTGCAGGTAAGAGGAAAGCGTCTTACCAACTAAATTGTGTTTGGTTGTCTTCTTTTGTAAAAAATGTGATAAAATTGATAAATTGTAAGGTTGGAATAGAACTAATAGGTTATTGTAAGAAGTTCTTATCATGAGAAGATGACCGTAAACTATCTGCACTGAATGTATAAAGTATCTGCACTGTGATATTGCTATGCACAATGCAAGATACTTTATACATTCAGTACATATACTTTATATGCTAAGTCTGTCAGATGGTTCTCACGTTCCCACTTTAAAAGAGTTTTTGTTTGAACCGTTGTATATTTCGTGTTGTCTTTCAGCAATTTTGAGGAACGAAGTGGGATGGTTCGATGAGGACGAGAACAACTCGAGCCTTCTCGCAGCACGCTTGGCTGCGGATGCCGGTGATGTGAAATCTGCGATTGCGGAGAGGATTTCGGTTGTGTTGCAAAACATGACATCTCTTCTTGCTTCCTTCATTGTTGCCTTCATAGTTGAATGGAGAGTTTCGCTGCTCATATTAGCTACATTCCCTCTACTTGTCCTAGCAAATTTTGCTCAGGTAAATCCCCTTCAACTTTACAAATTTAAATTGCAAATAGTTGATTGAATTTTTGTGCTAAATGTTGAAATGCTTCTAGTCTAATTTTTTGGGTTATTGGCACTAGAAATCAGGTGAATAATTGCAACATGACAAAATCAGAAATATGGAAAAAAAAAAGTCATAGGTTAAATTAAGTTCTACCTAACATATTTTCTTGGATTCTATTTTTCTTAGTCAATTTAGGAGCCATATATTTCATGTACGTAACGTTGCAGGACTGAAGCTTTTCACGTTGCTCTGAGTGAGTCTGTGATTCTGCATATAGTCAGTTTTATGTCTGATATAGTGATATGTTTGCTACCCAACCATGACTTTACTGTGGGATAACTAATACAGCTGTGACACACACACACACACACACACATATAGGAATTCAAATCCTCTGTGATATACTCCCTCCGTCCCGATCTAGTTGTTACGTTTCTTTTCGACGCGGAATTTTAGGAGAGCTGAAAAGTAATGTAAAGTGATGATAGGAATATATATTATTTAAAATTGTATGGGTGATAAAAATGTCTTAAAAAGGAAACGTAACAACTTTGTTAGGACAACCCGAAAAGGAAAACGTAACAACTAGACTGGGACGGAGGGAGTATGTGTATGATATCTTATGTTGTATTTGTGAATGATACGTATGTCTCAACATTAAAAGTATATTTAGAAGTGTTTATTTCGAGTGATATGAAAGATAATTAAAAAAAAATCAAATAAAATCTACTATTTAGTTTAATGAATGATGGATTAATTGATTAATTTTGAATTTGGCTGAGTTTATAAGCTTTATAAAACAACTTATAAGCTGTTTAGTGGTTATAAGTTATTGCAAAATGTTTGGCAAATTAAGTTCTTCAATAGCTTATAAATTGTGAAAATAAGTTCCTAGAGATTATAAGTTCCCCAAAAAATAAGTTGCTTAACCCTAACTTATTTTTTCATAAGTTTATAAGCAACAACTAAATTTACACCTTATTATGGTTTAATATTTTCATCATATAACTTTTCAATTTTATTTTTCTTCAATTTTTTTCTTTTTAACTAATTTTTTTCACGATTATTTTTCTAGCTTATAAGCTCATTATTCAAATACTTTGACAACTTATAAGATTATAAGATCTTTAAAAATTGCATCTTATAAACTCTTGTAAGAGCTTATAAGTTGTTGGAGCTTATAAGCTCTTTAAAATAAGCTTACCCAACCCCCTCTAAATTATTGTTTAAATACTCAATCATTTGTTTTATCAACCTATTATATCACTCAAACTTAACTCCTATATATATGATTAAGTATTTAATTCATAAAATTAGTTTAAATAAGTTCAGAATTAACTAATCCATGTCAATTCATCAAATTAAATGATAAATTAATTTGAAACATTTTCATATAGCCATACTAGCTATAACTCAAAATAAAGGTTCCTTTATTAAAATTTATTACATGAAAAATATGAAAAATATATACTCTAACGTTGAATTTAAGATTCAATATAGAAATAAGATCATGTACATTAAAAATACATCATGTGTTACTTGATTTTTACCCTGGGTCTCAGATATTGTTATATCATAATTTGGCTAAAGTTCGGTAATTTACAAGCTAATAACCCTCGTGGGCTGACACTTTCAGCAACTGGCCCTGAAAGGCTTCTCCGGCGACGCGGCGAAGGCGCACGCAAAGACGAGCATGATCGCCGGCGAAGCCGTGAGCAACATCCGAACGGTGGCCGCCTTCAACGCCCAATCCAAGATCCTCTCTTTGTATATGCACGAGCTCCGCATCCCCCAACGCCGCAGCCTCCGCCGCAGCCACTGCTCCGGCCTCCTCTTCGGCCTCTCCCAGCTCGCCCTCTACGCCTCCGAGGCCCTCATCCTCTGGTACGGCGCCCGCCTCGTCGCCGCCGGCGCCTCCACCTTCTCCAAGGTCCTCAAAGTCTTCGTCGTCCTCGTCGTCACCGCCAACTCCGTCGCCGAGACAGTTAGCCTCGCCCCGGAGATCATCCGCGGCGGGGAATCCGTCGCCTCCATCTTCTCCATCCTCGACCGCCCCACTAAAATCGACCCTGACGACCCCGACGCCGAAATAGTAGGGCCGTCCATCCGTGGCGAAATTGAATTTCGCCACGTGGACTTTGCCTACCCTGCGCGGCCAGAGGCAGCAGTCTTCACAGACTTCTGCCTCCGCGTCCGCGCGGGGCAGAGCCAGGCTCTTGTCGGAGCCAGCGGCTCCGGCAAGAGCACCGCGATCGGGCTGGTAGAGCGATTCTACGACCCGACCGCGGGGAAGGTAATGATCGATGGGAAGGACATTAGGAGATTGAATTTGAAATCCCTCCGCCTCCGGATCGGGCTGGTCCAGCAGGAGCCAGCCCTGTTCGCCGCCTCCATCTTCGACAACATCGCCTACGGGAAGGAGGCGGCGACGGAGGCGGAGGTGGAGGCCGCGGCCCGGGCGGCGAACGTGCACGTGTTCGTGGCCGGGCTGCCCGAGGGCTACAGGACCGCCGTCGGGGAGCGGGGCGTGCAGCTCTCGGGCGGGCAGAAGCAGAGGATCGCGATAGCGCGGGCGATCCTGAAGGACCCGGCGATACTTCTCCTCGACGAGGCGACGAGCGCGCTCGACGCGGAGTCGGAGTGCGTGGTGCAGGAGGCGCTGGAGCGGGTGATGAGGGGGCGGACCACGGTGGTGGTGGCCCACCGGCTGTCGACGATACGGGGCGTCGACAGCATCGCCGTGGTGCAAGAGGGGCGCGTGGTGGAGCAGGGCAGCCACGCGCACCTCGTCACCCGGCAAGATGGGGCCTACTCGAGGCTCCTGCAACTGCAGCGCCACCGGATTTGAGAAGCATATATATTATTATGCCTATTCTTGTATTTTGATTTGTAGATACTGACTTGTTCGTGGCCAAGTACATTTCTCGAGTATAAATTAACTCTTTACATAAGGATGTTTCTATATATATAATGCATGACTTGAATGTATACAATTCCATGCAACTGAGGGCCGGTCCTGATATTTTGGGGACCTTAAAACATAAACGCTAATAGGCAAAGGCAAGGGCGGTGCTAGGATTTGAAAGATGGACAAGCAAAATTATATTTTTGGATTTGAAAATAAGTTTAAACGAATGGAATTACATTTTGACATATAAAAGAGGGGAGAATACAAAAAACAAGGTAATGTTATGACACAGAGAAATTGATTTGGACGGCCGCTGAAGCATGCCCGGCCCTAAATCCGCCTCTCGGGGCAAAGGATCTTATGTTGTTTTTGTATATGATCTTGTCGTGTGGTTTCTGAAGCAGACACTTATAGACAACAGTTTATGGACAACAAGTCAACAACTATCTATAACAAGTAAAAATTGATGGCATAGACATCATAGATCTCTTTACAACGGTCAAATATCGTTGTCTAGATTGAATAAATTCGTTGTCTTTGATGCCAATCTTATTTCAACACAACAATGGAGTTTTTACCCTTGGGAGTAAGGCGATCGCACCTCCTTCCGATGTCAAGAGCCAGACATAAAAGGGTGAGATCTAAAGATCAATACATTTCTTGATTTATGTTTTAATAGGAAAATAATAACAACCGTACAAAGTATTGACACTTGACTGTTTATTCATGAATCTCGTTGAGAAAGTAACTAGCATTGCCTAAATCTAATCAATTTGAACATACAATTCAAGTAGACTCCCATTTCCATTCACAATACGCTCAACAACTCATGTTCAAGCCAAAGGAGTAAAAATTTCGTGAACGGAAGGAATATTTATCATCACTTTACCTCAGACATATATGCTAAGATGTCAAACTTTGTAAATAGAATTCGGACCAGTGTTTCATTGTTCTTATCGAATCATGAATTTAGCCGCTTAAAGTAAATATACTCAAAAAATAGAAAATTGAACAAAAACAATTATTAGCATACCTGATTATGAAGTAAAGGAAATAGAGAAAGAAAAGTTACTAGCAACCAAATAATACTAGTTTCTGTCGATTCGAACACCTCAATTTGTACTATCAAATCTGCACCTAATTATAATATCCTTCAGAGGAGAGAAAACGAGAAAATTCCCCGAAAAAAGAAGCTATCTTCAAAATAAAAGAAACTAATTTATATAAATATGTCCCCAATTTCAGTCTCCACTAGTAGGAATGACAATGGGTCGGGTACCCACTCATTAAGCGTTTCCCAAACACATACCTGTCTAAAATTTTTAAACCCATACCCGTCCCAAACCCGTCACGGGTAGTAACTTTTTTTCCCAAACCCGACCCGAACCCATTGGGTAATAC
>JAYJMF010000080.1:2083838-2107665 GCA_036873715.1 Salvia sclarea
TATATATATATCATCAATTTTAATTTAAGTATTGAATTGTCTTCGGTTTTTCGGTTAAATACCGAAACCGAACCGAACAATTCGGTTTCGGTTGAGTTCGGTTTCGACCATATATGGTCCGGTTTCGGTTATATATAATAAGTAGTTCGGTTAGTTCCGTTTTCGTAGTTCGGTTCGGTTCGGTTACCGAACCGAACCATGCTCACGCCTACATATTACTCCCCCCGTCCCTTAAGAGTATACATTTTATTTCATTTTGAGCCGTCCCTTAAGAGTATGCATTTTCCTTTTTTGGATAGTACCACTTTTTGTAGGTCTCATTTATTCCTTTACTTTAACATTTATTTATACTATTTTTACACTTTTCAATATCTTTTTGTGGGACCCATTCTCCACTAACATTATTTTTACCTTTAACAATACTTTTTTGTGGGACCCATATTTCACTACAACTCAAGTCAATTACATTTTATTAAAACCCGCACCGGTCAAAACAATGCATACTCTTAAGGGACGGATGGAGTATATTATTTTGAACGAGCATCTAAGAGAGCTATTGGAGTGTCTTGGTCACTAGGAAAATTGTCTACATTCTTATTTTTAGTCAACAGGCATAAATTTAAAAGACCACGTGACAGAGGACTTGAAATCACGCACACAATTTTCTACCTTTTCTTTTAACCACACGAGAAATCAGAAATGCGATCCATAAACATATTACTTGATAAATATATGAGATCAAATTCTTCATGTTTTAATTACTATATCAATCCTAAGAGTTGATATGCCTCTATGCTTACAAAAATCTCCAGTTAGCAAGTCATATACCTAACACTGCAACATTGTAGCATCAACACTTAGGTGTGCAGTTGTTTTGCTTTGCTGTTGAGGAGAGCTTCTGCTTTTCTCTTCTTGCATTCACCTACTACCCTCTTTACATATGCAATGTAGCCTTCAACATCGAATTTTCTCTTGCAGCCGGCATAGTTCATGTATCGGATCTTTCCAAAAACGGGTCGCTCTCGCCATCCCTACACGACAAACGACCAAGTGTTAGAACTAAAAAGATGTGTACTGTATTAGAGGTGGAGGGTTCGAATCGACCTGGTCATGCACTCCGCATATTGACCACATGCACCCGACATATCCATTTGGATCCCGGCCGTCTATTTGATACTGCAGGAGAATGAAATGAGGAACAGTAAATATCTGATTCAGGTAAAATTTGCATGTCACAGTAGGAAATAAGTCAATAGGGGGGCTATGTTTCAAAAATGTGTACCTTATCATTCAAGTATATTGATGTTGCAAGTGCTTCTTCTGGCCCACTAGTCCATTCAAGGATCTTTTTCGCCCAGTACATTCTGAATTCATATTCCAACTTCCCAAATTTAATAGTTTTCACTTATTGTAGGAAGATATATAGCTTTGTTCCTAGTGTGTAACAAGAAGTTGATGCATATATAACATTTTCATTGCTCATTCATTGATAGATAATTCAACTGCACAAGCTTTAACTTAGATATTCAAGCATATGGTTCATCCATTATGGAAATGATAAGGACAGGCGTATCGGAATAAGAACCCGGAGGAGAGATGAATATACATAGATAGGCATTGTGATTCTAAATGGTGGAATGAATGAGTGAATGGTGTCGACATAGTAGGCATTGTGATTCCAAATGGAATGATAATTCCCAAGATAACATCTTACCGGGCAAAATGAACGGAATGGACGTATCAATGACCATTGCATTAGCTCCATTCCATTGTTCTAAATGTAGCCTTAGGAGGTGCTTGGTTTGGTGGAGGAATGAAATGAAGGTAGGAACGGAATGGCTAATACCATGGGTTGAAGAAGGAATGACAATGCCTAAACTGGTACAAATGATAGTTCCAAATGGAATGATGATTCCTAAGTAAAATATCATACCAAACTAAGGAATGGAATGAAGGTAGGAATGACTATTCCGTTCCCTCCATCATACCGAGCATTAACCTCTTCTATGAGTCCAAGAAGGGCCACGTTATGGTCATAAAGATGTTTCTAAAAGCATTTAAAAAAAAAAGCTGGATAAGAGTACCTATTGATGAACAAGTATTAAGATAGAAAACTGGCTTACCTCATAAAACCATGCATCTTTCCATAATGAACCATTTCCAACTGAGACGCATTCCAAAGCTGAAAGGAAAAAAGGAACGGTAGATCGTAAGAGGAAAATATAAGATGATAGTTTACACGTGCAGTTTAAAACAAAGCTCGGGTAACTTTAAGCACAGATCATAGCAATGGCAAGGTCTTATTAAGGATACTGGATATATGATGGTATCCTATCCTTCAGAGAAGAGTTTCAAGATTCAAACACTCACTGGATCAGCTGTTTGAGCCTTCGCCAACTGCTCTCTCCTGCAAACAAAACAAGAATTTTCCAAGCATCAGTCGTCCACGACAAATGAACCATGGAAGACTAGGGAGAAACTTGAAAACACAACTAACGTGTATGTATGTTCACGTTTGTCAGAGGCATGGTCCGTCAAAGTCTTCCGAGCCCAATCCCAAGCACCTTGTAGCGAGTCATAATGTGGTTGGTAGAAGCAGAAGTTATCAGCAAGTTCTCTGCGGACAATCAATTCTTCCAAAAAGACATCGACTGCCTTAGGATAGCAGCAGCAACAAGCATTTTGTCAGACACAAGAACAAAGTGAACTTCATACTAAATCACTAAAAATAGATCATAGAGAAACTTAACAAGTCTGAAACTAGAGATAGACTTAAGAGACACACCTTGGTGTGTAATTTCCGCACTTTTTCTGCCTCTAAGGCGCATCTCTGAGCAGATATCTGCCCGAAATGCAAATAAGGAGAGAGGCCGGATAGGGCTTTGGGTTTCAACGGATTATTTCTGTCTGAAGAGTAGTTCTTCAATCTTGCTTTCAGGAAGCCACTCTTGTCGCCCATTAGTACTTCGAGTGCTGCCTTTTCACCTGGCTCACACCATTCAAGTTCAGGAACTTCTGCACCTTGCCTGCTCATATCATTAGATGCATACAACACCTAGCCCAAATCCAACCACAGATTATAGAATATCCATTTCGAAAAGACATAACATCTCACCTTACAACACTATCAATGAGATCCTCCCAGTCTATAAGATCACTCGAGGAATCCCACTTCTTTATTGGGCTCGTGAGCTCAGGAAAATCAATCAGATATTCGGGAAGCTTTTTGTTTATCTTGCCCCTTAAAGTTCTAGCAGCATATTCCAGTTTGTCTGATGCCACCCAAACAGGCACGACATTGTGCGCGTCAACTTCATGAACGGAAACTGACTCGGTTACCCTCTTGCAGATCTCCTCTTTCCACTGCCTAACCTCCCTCAATGGTGAGAAGTCTGTCACCAAAAGTGAAGCCCCAGATTCTTTCAGAAAATTGGGAATAGTGTCAACAGCTTCTCCCTAATTAATACAATCATGGCAAAGCACTCAGTATTAGTGGCAGAACAACTTCTGTGCCTTTCCATTTAAAAAAAAAAAAAAAACACAAAAGAAAAACAAAAAACTACAAACAGCAGCACTGCAGCAGTAATCCAAAATCCTGATATTGTATGCTTGGAAATTTGCAGCAGTTAATAGTGCAAGCTAATATCCGAACGCATACATTAATTGCAAGTTATGCAGAACAAGATGATCATATCCACCGATGACGTCCAAGCAGGAGAGAGAGAGATGACCACAGTTTTAAACAGCCATATCTAACAATTTGATAAAAAATACACAAATTTTATAAATTTTGGAAGTTGACTTGAATCTGCATTGCGAATAACTTGATTGTTCCAACGGGCAATCTCAAGCAACCATTCTAATGATACGTGGCACGTAAATCCATATTCAAACGAAAAAAAAGATATAAATTTTGAAGATAGTGACTATCATGCTATTTCCCTACCACTTCCGGCGATTAAAACCTAACAATACCAGTACCAGTAGAAGGCTATTGTCGAGAGCTTCCAACGGCAACTTCAGATTGTTTATTGGGCTCCAAACAATCAAGTTATTACCCAACAAACTTTATACTCGGGCCAAATCCTAATTTTTTTGAAGTTTGGGTATCTTTTTACTAATTTTTTAGATTTGGTTAAAAACCAAAATTTGGCCATAATTTGTTAATTTACAAGCAATTAACCCTAACAATAAAATTAAAACTAGTTTCTAAAAATTGTAAATCCATGGAAACTTGTAAATATATATTATGCACTAGGGTAAAAAGTAAGCATAAAAGTATTAGCTTATTAAGAACTTCTTTCAACAGTTAATGACGAACAAAGCTAGAAGACGACAAATTAACCATTTCCAACTCAATACTTAATTAGCCATTAATGGAAAACTCGTTAAGCCGCAACAAGCAACCACATGTTCACGAATTAACAACTTGAATTCCAATAATCTCCATAAATATCAACAACAAATTCTCTGTTTTCAACCTCAAACGAGCAAAATCCAGCAACACACACACACACACATACACACACACAAAAAGCAGCAGAACAACTGTAGGCGCAAAATGCGACTCACCTGGAACAAGAAGAAGGGGATATCGCGGAGATCCGAGTGCAATTGCTTGAGGCCTCTGAGCATAAACCCTAATTGACGAGCTCTGGCGCCCTTGAAGTGATGGAAGAGATTGAAAGCGATGGCGATGGGCACCTCCAGCAGATTGGCTTGATGGACGGCGTGGATCAGAGCCCAGTTGTCCCTGAGCCGTTGATCTCTGAACATCCAGTACACCACCGGCCCGGCCGGACTCGGGCCGGAGCCTCGCTTCAGGATCCGGATCCTGCCAGGCTGGACGGGCGGCGTCGAGCAAGACATCCGGTGAGGCTAATGTGCGCCGGTGGGGTGTAGGGTTGAATTGAATTGAATGAGGGGAGAAAAGGGGAGGGAGGAAATGGAGGGAATTCAAACGGTTAACGGTTGTGGTTTTGAAGGTGGACACGTAGGATTCTTCTCTTTCGTTTGTTTTCTTTTAACATTATTTTATTTGTTGTCTCAAAAAACATTGGCCCATTTTAGTAAGGGCCCAATTGAGGAGGCACATTCAAAAATTTCAAATTAATGCTCACTCGATCGCATTCTTCTTGTCTTATTTTCTTTATTGAGCCGTCTCATTCTTCTTGTTTCATTTCCTTTTTTGACAAATATTTACTCACAAAAAGCATGTGGGCCTCACCATCTCACACTCATCAACTTTGTTTTATTAATATCCGTGCCGAAAAGAAATGGACAAGAAGAATGAGATGGAGGGAATAGTATATTTTGGAGCACGAAAAATTAATGTGGAAGACATGAATTCTAGCGTTGTTTCATGTTTAGATGAAAAAACAACCCACATAAAATTTGCGTCGAATTCGGAACTTCCACGTTATAATTTATGAGATAGAAAATTTAAGGATAAGATCCAATGTACCACATTTGGTATCTCACTTTATGTCCCACTTTCATTTTTCTTTAAGTTTTTAAATATTTTTCGTCAATTTCAATTTTATACTCCCTCCGTCCATTCATAATGTCCCATTACTTTTGGTCACAGAGATTAAAAAGACAAAATTGACGAGCTAAGGTGGTGTGACCCACATGGGATCCACATATTTTTGTGTGTATTTTTTTTTGCCAAAAAGGGAATGAGACAAGATGAGTGGGACAAACTAAAGTGGTAAGTGGGACATTATGAATGGGACACTATAGGCGTGTAGCAAAAGTAGTGAAAGTAGGACACTATTAGTTCGGGCCGTAAAAGTAGGACACTATATTTTAAGTTGGACACTTGTGGGCCAAAGTAGGGCGTTACTTGGCAAGCCACGTCACGTTCAGGCTCTACATAACCCGTCACGTGCAATTCACGTGAGAAAAAAGCCCGATAAGCCTTATTTTGGCTCACGCCGTGTCCAACTTAAAATATAATGTCCTACTTTTACGGCCCGAACTAAAAGTGTCATACTTTTGTTACACATCTATAGTTAGTGACCATAAAAAATATTAATGTCGCACTTAGCATTCATATGCAAAGATTGTAGCCCATAGCCTCAATTTCTTCCCTTTTACAATCCCCTAAAATTTTTGTACCAACAATATAAACAAAAATGATTTTGCTTCATTCTTCATTTCTAACACCATATTAGGAAGAATGACTCTCACCCTTAAAAGATCTTGTAAGAGAGGATATTATTATCCAAACTCATATTAGGAGACATACTCGTTATCAAGTAAACGTGAAAAAAGAGACATGGTGACTTCAACACACCCTTTCACGTGTGGGCTAGAATGGTCACGAACTTCTACACTTAAGCAAACAAGTGCTCAAGCATGCTCCGTACAATATTAGAGATGAGTCATCACCCCCTTAACTGATCTCTTTTAAAGATTGAGGGCTCATTTCTAATACATACACTATGGGGGTATTTGAGTCATCTCCAGTTGAAATCTCATGAATGTATAATAGTAGTATTTCTTATGAATTGATGAAATATATTTATTCGTTTAATTAAATGACCGAGTTAAAGGACAAAATTCATGGGGAAGCGGGTGAAGAAGAAATTAAGAACGTGAAGCAGTAATAAGATATGATGTGAAAATTGCAATTATTGTGAAAGCTAAGTTTGTGTATTTGTTTTTTGTTTTTTTATTGAGTTGTTGTGAAAGCTAAGTTGTAACTTAATAAGGTTAATTATTCAAGCAGGAGCGCCCACCACTGTACTGTATTGTATAAGTGAGATTCCAGCTGTATTGGTTTCATGTATTCACGTGCTATATAGTAAATTTAATCTTTAATTTCCCTTAACATGAAAATGCAAGTCAATTAAAAAGTAGATTTATTAATAAAGTCTTGTATTATGTCGGTCAAATCAAATAGTATTCATATAGCAACTGTTTGTAACTTAACTGAATACTATTAATGTTTTCGGGAAAAAAAATTGACATTATTAAAGTATTTATCTAATGAATACAAAATTTTATACATGTGGGGACTCCGGGCCTGTACCATTATATAGGAATAGGTTAGAGTGAGTTAGATTACATGTGGTGAGAATTGATATTGAATCTTGGCTCTTCAAATATTTATATCTAACGGTTAAGATTGTTTTCAAATAAACAAATACAAATTACGTACGCACAAATACATATTACTATACACAACTCAATGTATTTCATGAACAAGAGATTTTCGAAAAAAACAACCAGGTTCGAATCCTGGAGGAGGCGGAATTTTTATTTTTATTTCGATTTTTCCTTATTCGTATGGTTTTATGCGCTTGTTCATAGATTTTGTACCCTTGTTCATGTAATTCAATTCCCCCTAAGGTATGTTAGAAAAAGCAATCACCCCCCTTACGTATGTTTTGGGCCAATTAAGTCCTTATCGTTTCTAATTGTGAGCAAATTGCCCCCTGCAACTAACATCATTAATAATTTCGTTAATAGATAACGTTAAGGGGTTTTTTGGGCCTACCCAAAAACGTTAGGGAGGTATTTTTTCTTTATATAATAATTATAAAAAAAATATTAAATAGATAAATAAATATGTCTAAAAAATATTAAATAAATAAATTTATTTAAAAAATATTAAATAAAATAAATTTATTAAATATCAAATAGTGTGTTTGAGTCAATTACGAATTATTTCAAAAAATATTGAACATTAATTTAATGTGAATATTCATATTTAGTTAGATTTGAGTTTTAGCTAAAACCTAAGCTAATTAAATTAATATTTTTATTAAAAAAGAATTGAATCAAGAAAGGCCAAAAGTATTGTAAACCTAACCTAATTACTCTTTTTGGAGGCGAAAGATATTAAGTTTCTTGAGCATTAATGTTCTTACCCGAGAATTTTGCATATTTTGAGGAGCAACGTTTGGGAAGGTTTGATTTGGATTTTTTTACAATACTTTTAGCTTTTTCTTATATTCAATTTCATTTTTCTAATGAAAATAACAATTTAATTATGTTAAATTTTAGCTAAAACTTGAAACTAGCTAAAGATGAACATTCACATCAAATTAATGTTCAATATTTTTTATAATTAATTCATAACTGACACAAACACAATGTTTGACATTTAGTAAATTTATTTATCTAATATTTTTTATATAAAGAACAAATATCTCCCTAACGTTTTTTGTTAGGCCCAAAAAACCCCTTAATGTCAACGGTGTTAGTTACAGGGGACAATGTGCTCACAATTAAAAATGAATAAGGACTTAATTGGCTCAAAATATACATTAGGAGGTGATTGATTTTTCAAATATACCTTGGAGGAAATTGAACATTTTCCCAATAATATACGTAATACGAATAAAATAAGCAATCGATATTTCATAAAACTCATACTTCTACTAGCAAATTTAAATAAGATAACAAACCACGTGGATTATTGAGAATATTGGACTTGATATCAATGAAGTACACATCGACGAGTGGGCTCGCGTGTATTTAAATTATCAGCCATTTTCTTGTGGAGTATAGTATGAAGTAATAATGAGACGAAGATCACAACAAGATTCAATGAAGATTCGTATATGCATTTTCTACAAAGAAGATACATAATTCCTATTATGCTAACAACATCACCAAAAGCTGTGAGAAACGGATAATATAATGAGACTCCACCATCGTGTAAGAAACGAGTGTATAACAAAGACGAGTATGTTGCATTGTGCGATTCTCTCTCTACCAAGTCTGTCTGTTTCTACTTTCCACCCAAAATGACTCCACCATTGTTTAGCTCTGCACTCAACTTTGCCACTTGCTAATAGCCTCAGCAGCAAGAGGGATTAGTAATCTCTCTTCGTAGGGCAATCTGACGCCCTATGACCAGATTGTCCACAGTTGAAGCACGAACCTCCGAAGCTTCTGTCGAAAACAAATTACACCTTCTGTAAGGAGAGTGTTTTTTGACTTCTCATAAAGAAGGTGGAATGTTCAATGGGTCAGAATATACCTGTCCCTGCCTCCGAAAGATGGTGATCGGCTTGAGTCCCTGCCCCCATAAGATGATGATCGGCTCGAGTCTCTGCCCCCAAACGATGGCGAACGGCTCGAGTCTCTGCCCCCAAATGATGGTCGGCTTGATCGCCTACTATCGCTAATTAGCCAATCGCTGCCACTACTTCTTGAGGTGTTAGACCACCTATTTCCGGGACTTCTGCCGCCGCGGCCGCCACTTCTGAACCCATCCTCAAAATCATCATCAGCAGCCAACCAATCACCAGAAGATCTAGCACCTCCTCTACCCCCACCTCTACCCCTCGAGCCTCCTCTTTGAGGGCGCCTTTCATTATTTGAAAACCTCCCATAAAAATCGCTTGGTGGCCCATCGTCTTGCAAAGAAGGCAGCTGCAAGTATAACAAATATTAATAGAAGGCTAGCAGACATTATTATGGCCGCGACGTACATTTAAGACTCGCTGAATAAATATGACTAGAGTAGGATTTGTATGACATGTAGAAAATATAGCCCAACCAAGAGCTCACCTTAGTGATTTTGGTAATAGTGTTCCCAGGTGGGAGTTCCCTAGTTAGTAATTCTTTTGCAATCTCTTCAGGGAGGTCAAAAACTGCTCCTACAACCTGACAGCACATTAAAATTAATAACACATTAAAACTCCATAGATGCAGAGAGATAATTTTGACTGGCAGCTTAGAATACTCACCTTTTCATCGGCAATAAGGTGAACTTTTCCTATTTCATCAGCTGCAGTCGAATAAACATCAGATAGAAGCCCCGTAACAGCTCTAGCATTTAGGTATCCTCGAGAAAGACTACTTTCACGGATAAGCTGTAATGTAACCAAACCCTGCAAGCAAAATAAAAAGATCAAATACAATACTAGTGCAAGCACAAGAGAATATGAACAGCATGTGAACATCACATAATAGTTTGGCAACCATTGTAACTGACACATGCTATCTTGACATGACCAACACACAAAAACGATTAAGAAATCAGGAGAGCAGAAATGTAGCAAGTTGCATCTCGGATGGAGGTCGTGCAAGCTACTTTGAGGAAGATAAGACACTTAAACGACGAAAACTTGCAATTGTATCATTAACCTGCTCATGCGTAATAAGAGACCGAGACGATGGAGGCTGGGAAAAGCCACTCAAAGTTGCTAGAGCAGCAGCAAGTGCCTCAACACCTTGTTCGTCCATCAGCTTTTGGGCAGTTGGCGTGAAATACTGGATGGATTCGGGATGAACTGCACCTAGGGTAGAAACTACTTGTGCAGCAGATGCTTCCAAAACCTGTTCGACTGAGGGCGGAGTGATAAATTCGAACTTGCATCCAACATCCCTCTCAAGCGATTTGACTGTCCTGCGTTGACTACCAGTGAACATCAAAACGGCAGTGCCTTCTTTTCCAGCACGACCTGTCCGTCCAGATCGATGCACGAATGTTTCAGGGTCATTGGGAAGCTCATAGTGGATAATCTGGAGGAGAAAAATATAGCAATCAATAAAATTACCCACGAATTCCAGTCATATAGTGCCAAATAACATGTTCACTCTCAACTGATGCAACTTCAGATAAGTTTCCACATCTAAGAACTATATTAAATAAGAAGAGTACAACATTGCAACAACTTAGGCCAGCATGATTCATAATGCCCTAACGGACAAGCAAGATATAGAAGTATATCAAAAGTATCCAACAAACTTACAAGGTCGACATTGGGTATATCAAGCCCCCGAGCAGCAACATCGGTTGCAACAAGCGCTGTGAATTTTCCTTGCCTAAAACCATTAAGGGTTCTCTCTCTCTGGTGTTGAGAGATGTCGCCATGCAGTGCTTCAGAAGGAATACTATTTGTTAAAGCCAAAGAGACTTCATCAGCATCTCGTTTAGTTTGTGTGAAAACAATTGTTTTTCCACCCTTAGCATAAACCTGAGAACAAAATTCAATTCATAGGTCAACGACCTTATATCTCTATGCAAGTATGCACTAACAAAATTTACAAATTGGAAACCGAAGAACACAATGTCAAAAACTACAGAATTTGAAACAAAGCTGCTAGTTCATACTGTCACAAGATCGCTCAGAATTGTCCGCTTAGATGTTGTTGTAGCTGATATGGCATACAACTTAATCCCTTCTGCCAACTTTTCCTCTTGATCACCAACCTGTCACAGACAACCAAATGACGTGAAGTTAGATGATAAAAATGATAAATTGAAACAAACCATTCAACAAATATTACAAGATAAGTATTCTCCCAAGACTAAGAGTTAAGGCCATTACAAGCAACAAATCAGACTCACGGATCATCACTAATATCTACTTATCATTACATCATTTAATTAAGCACTGAAAGGCATTAATCTGATGACAAATGGAACTTTACCAGATCTATGGTCAGTGGATTGTCCATAAACCTTCGAGCCAATTTCTTGACCCAGCCTGGCATGGTGGCCGAAAAAAGCATGCTCTGCCTCTTTGCTGGAAGTTTTTCCATAATGGTCTCTACATCTTCTTCAAATCCCACAGCAAGCATTTGATCTGCTTCATCAAGGACCAAGTACTGAACTTCTCCCAGTTTGAGGCTGTTATTCTTTATAAGGTCAATTATTCTACCAGGTGTTCCAACAACAACATCAATTCCACGGGAAAGGGCAGACTCTTGTGAATTATACGATACCCCTCCATAGATGCAAACTGTACTTAAATATGGAGCAGACTCCTTGAATTCTTTTTCCACTTGTTTGGCCAATTCCCTCGTAGGTGCAAGGACCAATACCTTTGGAAGCCGCCCCCGTCTACGAACAATAGAAAAACATTAGTTTTTACTAATAGAAGAGAAGCTAATGTGACACCTTAGCAAGCACAAATATACCTCAAAGAATCTTTTCCTTGTTGCAAGTCATCCAAACCTTTAATTATAGGAATACCAAAAGCCAATGTCTTCCCTGTACCAGTCTTTGCACGGGCAATTATATCTCGGCCTTCAAATGCTGGCGTTAGAACAGCTCTCTGAATAAGACAAAACAAAGCAAGAATTGGTTGCAAAATAGTCAGCAAAGGGAATAAAATGTCAAGATAAATATCATTTGTGTGACGAATTCAGTTTATAAAGCAAGATTAGGTCAAGCGCAAAGGATACACCTTTTAACTCTAAATGTTTTAATTGTTTTGGTATGTCTAATGCATAGATGCAAGCATACATACTCAACAAATTAACATTGCCCTCATCTTATCTTATCTTATCCTTGTCTAGTTTTGAGTACAAAATTTGTTACCCAAAATTCTTCCTTATCCACATTCAAGTTTAGCAAAATTCTCATCAAAGCAGCCACACACATCTCCGCAAATGCCAAATAAAAAATAGAAATTGCAAAAATTAATGAAAAATACCAAAGTCGAGCAAGTACCTGAATGGGGAAAAGGCTAGTTATCCCGCGCTTGACGAGCGTGTCAACGAAGCGTTGGGGCAAGCGCAATTTGGAGATTTCGAGCTCATCCTCATCAACAGATTGAGCTTGAATCCCATCGGAGTATTCGTAGTCGGTGTCGCTGACGTCGAGGGTACCCTTCCCGAAGCCGCCGAGGCCGAACGCCTCTTCACTCAAGAGGGAGGAGTTGGGGGTGGCGACGGCGGAGGGAACGAAAGAAATAGAAGGGCCGACAATGGAGTTGAGGCGAGAGGTGTAGAGCCTGAACGGATTGCGGGCGGCGGAGAAATGGAGGGAAACGGCGGCGGAGGAAGTAGGTTTCCAGCAACTGTCGAGGGAGATGGAGGGGAGTCGGAGGGAAGAAGAAGAAGAGGAAGCCATGGATAAGGCTGCTGCAGAGAAGAGGATAAGGGAAGAGAAGAGGGGTTTACGTTTGTATGGTAATCCCGACTTCCACCTCTGAGGGTTTAACCAAGGAAACCTTATTTATAAAGTGTGTGGGGCTGGATATTCATTTTTTCTTTTTCTTTTTCTTTTTTTGGATGTGAGTGAGAGGGGGATATTTTTAAAGGAAATACCTAAATTTAGCCACTAAGGATAAAATTATCTCCAATATAGGTAATTTTATAGCAATGGAACAAACATAGACAAAATCTGGTAAAAAGACAAAAATGCCCTTAATCAAATTTAAAAAAAAATGAAAATCAAACCATACCCCACCTCCACATACACACATCTCTCTCTCTCTCTCTCTCTCTCTCTCTCTCTCTCTCTCTCTCACACACACACACACACACGACACCTCACACCTGCAACTCGACTTCCACATTATGTACCGGCTACCGAGCGAGCAGGCGTCGCCCAAAGCGGCCTCACAGACCGCCGACGTCGAGCGAGCGGCGGCGTCGCCCAATGCCGAGCCAGCGACGTCGCCCCACGCAGAGCGAGTAGCGGTGACGGCAACTACAGTCGAAGCGAGCAGCGGCACACGGGGCAGGTGGGGTGGAGGCGGAGCCATGGACCGACGTACCTGACGTGGAAGAGGTGGCCGTAGTCGGGCAAAGCTTTCAGCACGTCGCTGCTCTTGTATTCGGTGAGGCAGATGGAGCAGCACGCTGCGTTGGAGTCCTCGTGGTTCACCTTCTTCGCCTCTGAGTAGAGCAGCTTCGGGTAGCTCGTCAGCGTCGCCTCGTCGAGCCCCGCCTCCCCCTCATCCGCCGCCGCATCGGCAGTGGCTAGGAAAGGATTGCGTGGGCGGTGGGGGTTTCGCTGGGCGAAGACGAAGGCGGTGGGGGAGGTGTTGCCGGTGCAGTAGTAGGAGGCAAGGGTGATGGTGGTGATGAGGAGGAGGATGCCCACGGAGACGCCGATGCCGATGCCGTAGCCGAACTCGCTGATGCTCTCCGAGCCCAGGAAGCTGCCGGAGTCGGTCATCGAGTTCATCATGCGGCGGCGGCCATTGGAGGAGAATGGGGATTAGTGGCTTGGAAGAAGTGTCGGAAACAAGTTCCGTATGTCGTTGGGTCTAGCTGCGACGGTGAACTGCGTTGATAACACTGGCGCGAAGAATCTCTACATTATTTCCGTGAAGGGGATCAAAGGAATGCTGAACAGGCTGCCGTCGGCCTCGATAACCGCCAAGGCGGCGGTGGCGCTACCATTAAGGAATTCGTCTTTGGAGGCAAAATCAAGGTCTTTCTTTGTTTGAAGATTTAGTCCCTTGTAGAAACGGACGACTATGTCACCGGTCTTCAAATCGTGGTCAGGGCACTTGTTAAGGAGCTCCTTGAATCTTGTCCACGCTTCATGTAGGGGCTCGTCATCATATTGCTCGAACATGTGGATCTTATCGAGCAACTCTTGAGCTTTGGAGGCTGGGAAGTATTTGTCTAAGAAAAGCCAGCACATCTCCTTCCACGTAGTCACCTTCTCTCGGTCGAGTTTTTGTACCACGTCCAAGCGGCTCCAATTAGAGAAAAGTCAAACATTCTCATCCGGACCACATCACTAGAAACTCCTGCCAGTTTGATGGTTGCACACACATCCAAGAATGAGATGAGATGTGCATTGGGACCATCATCTTCAAACCCAGCGAATTGCTCTCGTTCCACAATGGCGACTAGGGATGGGTGGATTTGGAAGTTATGCTCTCCAACATCCCCCCATCCATCCTTCTCATACCACTCTGTCAAGTTCTTGAAGCGGCTCCTGAGCGACTCCTCCTGTGGGGGTGGTGGTGGTTGAGCCATTGGTGATGATGTAGGGCTCTCCGGTGGTGTAGAAGATGGAATGGATGGAACCGGAGATGAACATGAAGAAGATGTATAACTCGTGGAAGTTCTCTTCTTTGTGTATTGTCCTTGCCTTCGGCCTTTGCCAATCTCCAAGTTCAAAGCAGCAAGTTCTTCCCCCCTTTGACCTCGTGGTCATGCACTACCTAGGCAAACACAATAAACAGAAGAAAGTTAGTCCACAAGAGGTAGATTGTCCAAATAATAATTCAACTTTAAAAAGAAAAATTGCTATAAGATCTAATCAATCCCCGGCAACGGCGCCAAAATTTGATCACATTATTTTCTACCACAAATAGCGATATTAATAGGGTAAGTCGAGTATCGTATCCACATGGATTGATATATCGAAACTACGACAATTTTCCTAGTAAAAGTATCACTATTATTTAGACGGGTTTTTGTTTGGAGAAAAGAACTAGAAAATAAATAACACAATTAAAAAGAGAGGATTTAAACAATTAATGGAAAACGATCCTAGAGTGGCAATCCCTAATCAATCATATACTTGTTATTCTTATTAATCTATTTACCAATTTAATCCAACTATGATGAGATACTCTAATGCAATCTAGGAACCCTCTTGAGGCAATCCAAGATAGTGGACTAGTCTAGACTCTATCTCCTTATAGAACTCAAAAGAATTAAACTAGCTACCAAAAGCTCATAAGTAAATTATTCTCCTATGATCTCAATTCCCGGGTAGAGTAATCGAAGATCATATCAAACTCCCTTAATCAATTATGAGATAAAACCAGTTAGTCTAAATCCCACAACTAGACAGACAAGATTAGTGATCAATTAACCTAGCATGGATTAAGCACAAAGGGGTTGAATCATAGGTTTGGAAGGCAAAAGATTTAATAAGACAACTTGTATAGAATTAATTAGTTCATTGACACCCTAAGATCATGAGAGGTGCTCATGATGCTAGGAACAAACGCAATTAAATAAATAAAAGACATAATTAAAAGATAAGGGAAAGAAGAAACTCTTGATTGATGAAAGAAAGCTTGAATAACTCTTGAACTTGGATCCAACGTCGAACAACGAACAACGTAAGTAAATTGCAAGAAATAAATTAAAGTTGAAAGTAAACGAAAGCTAGGGTGTGAGGGATATATGATTCATATCATACAAGGGCTTAAGTAAGGCCTATTTATAGCCGAGAATTCGTGCATAGCAATCCCCGTTGAAGAAGGAAACCAATCGGACCTCGAAAAGACAATTTGACCACTTTTATGACACTTTCGTCGGCTCCTTGTCGGTCGACAGGTAGGCCGACAGGTAGGGATGTCGGTCGCTGTTTTGGGCTGAAAAACTCGCCCGAGTTGTCGGTCTGGCTGCAGAGGAGAGCAAAAGGAAAAGCAGCGATGGTCATGGTGAAGAAGGAGAAGGTGAAGAGCGACTTGAGCAACCGTGAGATGGTTGTGCCCAAAAAGCTGGACTTCAAGCTGTTGGAGAAGTTCGGCATAGCAGACGGAGTGAGGAAGAATTTCGAGAACATAAGCTAGGAGAACTTTCTAGTATGGGAGACGACGACATATGCGGAATTGGTGAAGGAGTTCTATGAGGAGCTCCATGTTGAGATGAGCAAGGCAGGGCCAGATTTCATTAGGTTCCGGCTGAGGGGAACTGAGCGGACGGTCAAGATAAGCGACCTCAATGCGCCGCTCGGGATGGTGGACTGGGTGGATCTCTCCACCAATGATTATCTGGAGAGCAAGAAGGTAGTCCCGAATTACACTGATGCCGAATGGACCAAGATTTGGGGAAGGTTGGCCAAGCCAGAAGCGTTCAAGGCAAGTGTCAACAAGGAAGGCTCCATCAAGGACCATGCCTTGAGAATGTGCCACAGGATTGTATCCCACAACCTATACGGGAAGAAGGACAACAGCAACACAGTATCCAAGGTCGAACTCTACATCCTCGATGCGATGCATAAGAAGGAGAAGCTTGACTTTGCTGCCTTAGTCGCTGGTCACTTGAGAGGTATCATGAGCACGAACGACCAACGACTCTCCCTGACGCACATGGTGACCATCATACAAGTCCATCAGCTTGAGACCCAACTTGCCCAAGGACAAGGAGGATCACTTTGATCCGAACACGTTGAAAAGGATGTTCTACATCCAGGAAGGGAAGAACGGGGAGCTCAAAATGTTGGACGAGCCAGAGAAACCCCCGTTGAAGACCATCAGATCAGCCTTCAAGACCAGAGCAACTCAATCCTCAACTCCAAAGCCATCTCAGAAAGGAACAACCAAATATTTCTACAATAATCAAATGACAAATATTTGCGTTAGGTCGGCCTAACGTTAGGCCAATTGTTTGGCGCTCCTATTCTAAGCCATGAGTCGAGTGAGGGGGAGCCGAAGGCGAACCCGGAGCGAGCCGTAAAAGTATAATTATTGTCGGTCTCATTATCTATATATTAATTATCGAAGTCGAAGGAGGAGCCGTTTATTGTTTGCCGCCCCCTATTATTATTGTCGGTTTCATTATTTATATATTAATTGGGTCGGCCTAATGTTAGGCCGACCTAATGTAAATGTGTCTCCCATATGATATAGCCTATATAGGTGGGTGACCTACGCATCCATCAATCACGTTTTTTATGCAATCAATCACGTTTTTTATGCAATCAATCACGTTTTATATACGAATCAAATTCAAAAGGAAAATTTCTATTTTTATTGAATTTAATTTAATTTAATTTAATTCATAGAAGGTAATGAAACTCATAAATTTCGAGACTAGTTTCGCCAGTTCCGCTTCAATGCCTGCTGTGGGCAAGAATTAACGTGTCCACTGCTGATGTGGCATTGCCACATAAACTAGTGAATAAAGTATATTTGTATCTAATTCAAATTGCCATTGATATCATCTTTATACTAGTAATTAATTAAATTTAGTTAATATACCATAAATATTATTTAATTTAGAAATAATCTAATAAAATACATTTACTAATTAAAACATTTACACGTCCGTGGATGATTCCATCCCTCAAAATTCATTAACAAATTGTCATCCTTCATTTTGAATTAAGGAAACGAAGAAAAATCACCAAATAATCAAATAAAAAAATCAATATTATGTATATAACTATTTGATTTACAAAATTGTGAATATTAATAATATAAATATTGACAATACGATATTATGAACCACATCATTCATCAAAGAACACAATCATATAGCAATTAATTTAGAATTCATATTAAATCATTTAATTTGCAGTCATTTTGAAGTTAATAAAATAAAATAAAATAATAGAAGGAACAAAAAGTACAGTTAATGAATTTGAAATTTTTCATGGACGAAACTTATCGTGTAAATGTTTAAATTAAGTAAATGTATTTTGTTAGATTAGTTCTCAGTTAATTAATTTTTATGGTATATTAACTAAATTTAATTAATCTATAGATAAAGATGATATCAATGGTAATTTGAATTAGAGACAAATATACTTTATTCACTTATTTATGCGGTAATGGTATATAAACAGTGGACATGTTAATTCTTGTCCATGGTGGGCATTAGAGCGAAATTGTTAATTTCACAGGTCCAACGCAAATTTCATTGATTATGAAATTCATAAATTTAGAGTCTTTCATGTGCTTGTGAGTTGCGAGTAGTAGCAGCAGCAGCAGCAACAAATTAGTAAGAATTAGTAACCTAACCCCCATAAAAGGTAACACTACACATACACTAAACGTGATGAAGAAATTTCCCCAATTGGCACCGACCTTCTTTGGCGCTAGCAGAAATTAGAAGGCACACACAAGCACGCAACGCATAGGCGGAAATTCAACCGTTAAAACATAGTTGCGCACCAATCACAGAAGGAATGTGAAATATCTCCCTACTCTCTCTCTCTCTCTTTCTCTATCTCACCGAAATCGCTTGATTTTTTCAATATCGACGCGCTCATGGATTCGATTTCTCTCGCCGCCAATTTCCAGGCTGTCGTTCTACGCTCGGAGGTAGTCCCAACCGTTCACGGCCGCAGTTTACCCTGCACGCTCGCGCACTGCAGCAGCGCCTTCTTCCGCGCGCCAGCTGCTTCAAGTAGCTCCGGCAGGCGGAGTCAGCTTACACAGTTTCGGCGGCTGGATGCTCTTTCATTCGCCTCTAATGGCTCCACCAATTCCGTTCCAGTAAGTAGTCATTGTCTCCTCCGTCTACACGTTTGTATGAGTTATTCAATTTGTTTTCGATGATAAAGAGAAATAGAAGAGACATGAACGAGTGATATAGTTTAGTGAGCTTCTTTCATAGAAAGGTATGCAGCATACAGTTGAGTTGCACTCTGGTTAGAGGATTTCATAGCGCTCAAACCACAATTCAAGTATTTCTGAAACTGGCCTTACCAACAGTTTTACATGCTCCTTTGATCCATCCACTGAGTAATTAGGTCGGTTGAATTCTTAATATATGAAGGAACAATTGCTAACCTTGTAGTTTTTAGCCATAGAGTGAGAGAAGAAAGCATATGCAATTATTGTTGATCCCTTGCATCCTGCATAACATCATGCTGTCTTATCCATATTCATTTGGTATCCTTGTCACTTACAGACACGGGAAGGAATCTATACTGTTGGTGATTTTATGACAGGAAAAGAGCATCTGCATGCGGTAAAACCTACTACTACTGTTGATGAAGGTATTTATCATTGTCTAACGTATGTCTTGATTTGGTTACTGTTTCACTAAAATGTTTTCTCTTCAATAACAGCTCTCGATCTCCTTGTTGAGAAACGAATCACTGGATTTCCTGTGATTGATGATGACTGGAAGTTGGTAATATTAAATCTCATATATATGTTATATTTCGCTTGACAAATCATCTGCATGTTTTGACTTGCTATATAGCTGGTCTGACCTGTAATTAATTATTGGCTGAATTTGTATTATTTTCTTTCACCATTTTCTTGCAAAGTATTATACTGGAATTTGCATTAAGAATGACAGTGCACAACCAGAAGCAATATGGCAAACTTAGGATTTAGATAGGTGCTGATGAGGCTACATCACAACATTTTAACCGAAATAAAACTGTAGTATACTAGTCTGCAGAACTTTGGTAATTGACTTCTTTGAACATATTCATCAAGTCAATACGAATAGGTCGGAAAGAGGGAGAGAGTAATTGATACCCTAAACAGGAACATTTCTTGCTCTAAAGCGTGATTGATTACATTTGAATTTTGTGAAAATGAGATAAGTAGATCAAACTTGTTTGCTTAATTACTTTGCTAAAGTAGTTCTTAACTTGTATCAGAACTAGATTGCCATGTGATCTGTGTAATAAAGGTTCTGGTCCCATTTATGAACAAAAGTGACCCCACCCACCAATGGCATAAATACTGCTGCGGCTTTTGTTTATTCACATCAATGATGTATTCCATCTGGTGATGGGATATTTGATGTCCAATTTGTATGAAGTACCTACAACCTAGAGAATATCAGATATCCAATATTGTTATATCCATAACTTTGTATTATGCACTTTGTACATCTAGCCTCACACGGCACTGATATTAAAATTTCAGTTGTCAATTATTCCGATCAACAGAGTAATTATACAGTTGCACTTTGCCTAGACTTTATTGGGAGGGAGACCTTATACTGGTTAGAACTTAGAATTTATGGAATGTACCACAATTAGAATTTTGGATATGCAGGAATGTTTTTTTTGAAGGAGGATATGCAGTATTGTTGAACTGTCTTTGTCCCTCAAGTTCTATGTTCTCAATAATTATTTTGACGGACTGTTGGATATATCAGTCCCACTGATTGGCTTGTGATAAAGGTTCTTGAGAATATAGGAAGTCTTAGCTTCCCATAACTTTGTATTGAGTGCATTTTTAAGTATGGTTAGCCTCACAGACACTGATACTAGAGTTGCATCTTGGCAAGATATTTCATTAACTGGGAGGGAAAGTTTGTACTGTTTTGATTTTGTTTAACATATTTTGTGATAATTATTCTAATGAATTGTTGGATATGCCCCACTAATGGCTTGTGGTAGAGGTTTTTGAGAAAAGAGGACGTATAAGCTTCCCGTAGCAATGACACAAATATGCTTCATCTGGCTCAGCTTGCATTAATCCCGATCTGTTGACATCTAAGTGAATTCTTAAACATGTACATAAACTATGGTCTGACTGAACGAAGTCTTTAGAATATTGCACACTTGTCTAGTCCATGTTCTTGCCAACCATTTATATAGTTTCATTTAGCATTATCCGCCAAGATCATTCCCCATGATGGGCTGGTTTGATTATGGGTCATCAGAACATGTGAGTCGATATATCTGCCTAGTTTGGCCGAAAACTTCCCATTACTCATGTTTAACATATTGAAATATTCATCTGTTTCGTATTTCGATGGGCTTGTGCTGGTTTTTTCTATAAATTTTGAGAAGCATAGTTGTTTGATGCAGGTTGGTGTTGTTTCTGACTATGATCTATTGGCACTGGACTCCATCTCAGGTATTATTGAGGATGTGAACCCAGTGTGTTACCTTTTGCTTCCATATGAATCTAGAACTCCCAACAGATGCTTTGCTAGAGATGATGATTGCTGGTTGTCCAGTTATGCATGATTATTGGATGTATTATACTCTTTAAGTTTTAGTTATTCTATAAGAATCCCTTGGGGGACATGCCTTTTGAATTATAGCATTTCTATATGAATCATAGCCTGTAAAGTGTAAACCAACCTTAATTTAGGTTTGCAGTTCTAAGCATTTAGAATTGCATACTGGCATATTTTGGTCGATAGGTGTGTTCTGGCCAATCAAGTCATACAATTTTAGGACAATAACTGATATGTACAAGTATAGAAGCTTGTATAGATAATAGTCTTCTACTGCGCTGTTAGGATTTTCATGACCTTTTATCTTTGTGTAAATTTATGATCATGTCAGGCTATAAAGATTTTTAGCACACAATAATCTCTTGTTGGGTTTTTTGAAGTGAACATGTATCATTATGAAATATATCACCATGTTAGACCACATTAGATTTCACCATTATGACAAGTTTTATGGTAATTCCATTGGAAAAAGTCAATATGATTATATTCCTTTTGTTTTTAGCTTGATCTTTTTGCTTCCCTAAAAAATTCATATCCTGCCTCAATTTTGTGGAGTGACCTGGTAGGCTAGTACTCAATATGATGATGTTTAATTATGTTTTATGTTAGGTGGTGGACAACATGAAACAAATATGTTCCCGGATGTTGATAGCTCCTGGAAAGTATGTTTGACTTTTCCTCTATAATAGCATCTATACATCTGCTGCTTCTAAGCACCATGTTCTTTTCCAGTAAATATTATTTGACCTTCCAGTTCTAGTATGATTCTAAAATCATCTACTACCGATGTGTAGTGGTTCTGTGTCTTGCCTGCAGCTTTAAATCATCTTTGAAAAATCTGAGAAATCGTAGTTTTTACTTCATTGTGCATAGAGAGCTAGATATATCTCTAAGCTCCATTTTACATAAAAGAAAGTATTTAGTGTCAATCAGATGTAATAAAAAATATTGTTTATAGTGCTCAAATAAGATTGTGTAACTTTTTTGGTTTAGATAGATTAAGAGTTTAGAATTTGTATTTCCTAAGGAGTCCTATATAAGGTCTTGGTTTGGCATACATGCTGAAAACGTATGGCGAATGCAAGAGTTATGAACTTGTCCGACACAAAGGAGAATGAAATCCTTGCAAAATTAGCATGGCACCAAACTCTTACTACTGAAGAAGACTAAACTGGAAACCCGACATATTCTGCTAGGAGTTAATTCTTATCTATATACCAAAGACTTAACTACCGAAAACAATCCCAGATTTGTCCTATGCCTTATTTTGATGCTGATTCAGTCCTGTGTTTACCCCAGAAATTATAAGCATAAATCAGTGACTACCAAATACAAGATAAGGATCAATGCTCTCACTACAGTTATGAAAATCCAGAGTCCCCATTAGTGGCAGCTTCACTGTATAGCCGTGCGTATAAACTCGAAGTAGCATATTCGTATCAGTACCAGTTGAAATTTGAAAATGGTTGGGATCTTATCATCGTAACTCAGAACTAATTTGAAGTTATATATGCATCACAGAAGAGAATATAACTTTTAGTTTCTAGACAAATTCAGAACTTTTAGTTTTTCTGTGACAATATAGTTGACACATGTGCGTGAATTCTTGGTTTGTGATACTTTTCTTAAAAAAGTACGTGTGATGAAAAAAACTAAAAAAGTACGTGTGCTACCTATGCTTAAAAAAGTGACAGGATCATATAATTAATTCTTGGAATGTATCATGTAATAGTCAATGGACTTAAAGTTTATGATAATCGCTACCTTCTAATCTCTATATATTTGTTCTTACTTCTTATTACGTTGATTGGAATAGTATTTTGCCTGTCAGCTCTAATAGTTTATCTCCTGGCAGACATTCAATGAAATTCAGAAGCTTCTCAGTAAAACTAATGGGAAGGTTATTAGTGATGTCATGACTCCTGCTCCCCTTGTTGTTCGCGAAAATACCAATCTTGAGGATGCTGTGAGGTATTTGACCATTTCCTTCTCCTTTATATTCTTATTCAGATTTAGGTTGATATCATTGTCTGTTGATCAATTTTTATTTGATTAAAATACAAGTAAACCTCCTGGCTGTGGTTCTAAGAGAATCCCTTTTAGCACACATACGAATTTCTCCTTCTCTTAAAACATACTCTGATATCTGTAAGTTGTTTCCCTTGTAGGAGTCCTTCTCTGTTGTTTCTCTTCATGTTCTGCTTTTTTCTAGTCTTTACCAAGCCCTCTATCTTGAACACTTCCTGCTGAAATATTGTGTGGATCGTTTCACTAGATGTGTGTTGAGGGATTCTGAAATGTGGAACAAAACCTATTGACATGTTGCATGTCCAACATGGGGTGATTATGATTATACTATGTCAGATGTGCATATCATAGTAATAAGAAGCTGAGGCACATTTACGTTAGGCCGGCCTAACGTTAGGCCCGACCCAATTAATGTATAAATAATGAGAGTGGCAACAATAATAGGGGGCGGCAAACAACA
>JAYJMF010000080.1:2122805-2137892 GCA_036873715.1 Salvia sclarea
ATGAGAAATTATTATTCAAAACTTATCATAAATAACATATGATATTTAATTTAAGATACATATTGCATATATTTTTTTACAAATAAAATCATATGATTTTGAGAATAAATGAAAAAAATAGAAAATAATGAGAAATTATTCCTCAAAACTTACCTTAAATAACATAAAAGTTACTATAAATGGCTGGGTAGTTTTGGCGGGAATTTATTTTAGGGAATGGTTTCCCTTATATATATATATAGATGAATGATAAAGTGAATGTGAGTGGATAAAAGGATCTCACTTTTTGAAAAGTTGTGTGTATGTTAGTTAGGGATTGTTGACTTTTTTGGTAAAATATGTTTCTATAAAAGAATTTGCATGCTTTTAAGGGACGAACAGAAAAGGAAAAATCTGCACATTTTTCAGAAACGGGAGAGCATTAAACTCCGTATTGGGTCAAAAGAAAGATCATGGACAGAAAAAGTATTATTTTTAAACTCTTCTTTGTGCGAGAATACCATTTATTTTCCTACAATATGCATTGTTAAAGAAAAGTGAAAATGTAAAAACAAGAGCTACAGTGTCTGATGTGATTTGATGTAATAGAATGCACGTAATGGTCTAATAAGGCTAACAAGAAAGATGACAGGCCCAAAAACTTTTAGTTGGTAAAACTGATGTTTCTTCCCAATATTTTTCCCATGTTACTATATGAATGGATTTGTATGTTGATTAGTGACCTGTCTTAAAAGGTTCTTACAAATTTCAAATCTAGGATCCAAAGGCATCATCCATCCCCTAAATACTTAAATAATTTAGGTGTAGCTTTGTGAACTGTGCCCATAACCCTACCCCACCCCACCCCCCACATTCCACTAATTCCTTTGTGAAAGTGAAGCAAGAGAAGAAACTTAGCTGCATCCCAATGTGTCCTAATCATGAATTCTCTTGAGAGAGAGAGAGAGACACCAAAGGAATCGATCAATCAGATGTCACTGGACGTTTATATACAACTTCCCTTATTGCCTACATTCCATGGTTTTTTAACCAATCTCACACCCTCACTTCACTTCACTTCTCCCCCAACCCAAACCCAAGTCCAACTACTAAATAAAGAAATCAAAGCACACACCTCAAATTAATCCTTGTTTCTTTCTCCAACTCGGCCAATTTTTCTTCCCCATCTCAAACAAATGGTGAGCAATTAATTAATCTGCATTTTGTTTCAAACACACACATTGCATTATTAATTAATGGTAACTAAGCAGGGGGGCGACGCGGAGGAGGCCGGGCCCGGGCGGAGCATCCAAGACGGCAAAGGAGGATTCAAAGCCACCTCTTTCATATATGGTGAGTTGTTGATCGATTACATTGAAATTGAGATTGAAATTGAATTTGGATTTGGTTTAATTGAATTAGCATTGGCTGCATTGGAGAATATGGGTGTGGTGGCGAACATGGTGAGCTTGGTGCTCTACTTCTCTTACAAGATGTATTTCGATCTGTCCACGTCAGCAAACACTCTGACGAATCTAATGGGGTCCACCTACTTGCTCTCCATCGTCGGCGGCTTCATCTCCGACACTTACCTCAACCGCTTCCTCACCTGCGTCATCTTCGGCACCCTCGAAGTCCTCGTAATCTTACTTACCTCTCTACCTAATTTATTCATTCATTTCTTTTTTCTAAAAGTAATAGGCTATCGTAATGTCATGTTACGATACCCTTAAATTCACACTTATTTACATTTTTAAGAGTAAATTTGTCCATTCTTTAGCGGATAGGATCCTCGGTCCTACGTGGTTTTCTGTGTTATTATGATTAACATTTATTATAAAAATAGAATTTTTAAAAATATATATACAATAAGTTTAAGAATATTCAATTAAAATAATTTTAGTATACTTATTTTGGAGATTATTTGATTCATTTGTTTAGATTTATTATCGAGAATTAAGTGAATATTGTATCGCCCATGGTTTTCCTTAAAAAATGTTATCTCTTTGTGGTGGGACTGAAGCAAAGTTTGGAGTTAAAGATGGTAGGACAACATGATTTGCTCACAAACTAAACATGTTACCCAATCGGAACAAGAAGACTAGCTAATGGCCTAATAAGATATTTATATTTGTGAAATGAATTTTATAGTATAATGAATTAGTTTGGTTGTGTGTGTGTGTGTGTGTTGGCGGTGATTGAATAAAGAAATGGAAACTACTATAATTGAGGATTTCGTGTGCCTCTATCTACGCTCTTTTCCTAGTCTAGTGGGTAGCATGTGCATGTGGGTGGAAAAGCAGAGGGAAAAAAGGAACATTATTGCATTCTACTCTTTCTTCCCTTTTCCCAATGCTACCTCAACTCATCTATGAACATCCGTACGTTAACTCTCCCTCACACCTCACTCTCACAAAAAATTCTTGGTCGAGACTTTTATTTGGAGTAATATTTTGAGATGATAATTTTTCTACTTAGTGATATGAGTTTTTGTACAACGTTTTACATAATATATAAATTTTTTGATGAGTTTATAGTAATTTTTAAAAAATAACTTCCGCTTGAGCCGTGCTTAAGCCCTTGTTTCCCCCATTTCCATAAGTATCTTGTTTCAAATAAATTTTTGTCTATGAGTAAATATTTTATATTAAAAATCTATTATAAAATTTTACAAGATTTCCCATTTACCCTTATCACTATCACAATTTTTGTTAACCAAGGGGCTTAGCCCACTGGCCACCGGGTTCCTCCCTTAGTGGAAGACCTGGGTTCGTTTCCCTTTAGGAACGAATTTGGTGATATATTCATAGAGTTATTGGGTGCTTGGTGAACTAACTTCTTAACTGCTAACAATTAATTGTCCCTTTCAAAAAAAAATTCTCACAATTTTTGTTCAAATCTATTAGAGACATCAAAAGTGATATTATCCATGCTTTTTGGTTTGTATATTACTCATATTATGAATGACATAAATTTTAATAGAAGTTTGATAAATGTTTTTTAGCTTCCCACCATGTAAATTAAAAGTATGATGATGTGGTTTTTTTTTTTTTTTTTTTATAAATGTAAGTGATTGTGTGATTGATTTTATAAAGATTTTGTGTCTCAAATGCAAAGATTTGTAGACACCAAACATGACAAAACTAATACTCTTGATAGAAGTATGAGTAATTTGTTTTGCACCATATTAGAAATAGAACAACTAAAATTACTCATGATCGCAGCAGCGTGTGTGTGTTTTGACAAGTGGAGACATTTGTCAGTGAACGGAGAAAGAATTAAAGAAGTAGGTCTATTTATTCTTTTTATCCTCGATTATCATATGGTATATGGCAAAAAAAAAATAGTAGTAGTAGTATTGTAGAACAAATAGTCTTTAAACTAGAAGATCTCTTAGGGAATAGTATGTCTTATTCATTAAAATTAATGAGATCTGAAATTTTCAAAAATTTAGGCGAAGGACATAATTACATCTATCAGCTATCACTATAATGAATCGAGTCGTGGAATGTTTTTCCCTTTGACATGACACGACAACCACTACATGGCTCCTTAGCTTTGATAATTTAAATTTTAAAGGAGTATGCAATTATTGTTTTGTTGTTTAGGCTCTATCGATGATGACAATTCAAGCCCACAGTGACAGTTTGCTACCCAAGCCTTGTGGCAAGTCGAACTGCGTGGAAGGCAGCGTTGCGGTGTATTTCTACGCGACGCTGTGCTTGCTGGCGCTCGGCGTGGGCGGGGTGAAGGGCGCTCTCCCCGCCCTCGGGGCCGACCAATTTGATGCCAAAGATCCTAAAGGAGCCAAGTCGCTCGCGAGCTATTTCAACTGGCTCTTGCTCAGCTCCATCGTCGGCTCCTCTATTGGCGTCACTTTCGTCGTCTATATCTCCACCAATAAGAACAACAAGAATTGGTGGAAGGGTTTCCTCATCACCGCCGTCGCTGCCTTCGTTGGCTACGTCTTTCTCCTTATCGGGAAACCCTTTTACCGGCTTCAACGACCCAACGATAGCCCTCTTAGGAGAGTCACACAGGTAAAAGATATTCCATCCGTCCCCGAATAAATATTTTATTTGATAATATATTTTGTTCCGTGTAGAATTTTACGCACGGTAAAAAGTTGCCAAATTTCGTATTTTACTCATCATGCTATCAATACAAATTTGTGCTTTTCCCATTTTTAGTATAATAGTTGGAAATAATAAAATAGAGTGTCCACTTTCCTCCTATGTGTGTGTATCTGACAGAAGACATTTTTTTCGAAAATAGCGCTTTTTATTTAACTTATATGGCACAACATTGATAACTGGACTATGACCCTATCAAAAGATTATTTCTTACTGCAGTAATTTTGAAATATTTTATCTTCTGAATTGTCTTGTTTTTCTCTCTATCAGGTTATAGTCGTCGCCATAAAAAATTGTGGATTATCTCTTCCAGATAGTCCTAATGAGTTATACGAGATCAACGAAAAAGATTCAGAGTCAACTGCACCTAAAATTGCACATACTCAAGAATTCAGGTAAAATTCTCTTATTCTACAAATTTACTAAGTACCCCCTCTATCTATCTCTCAATTGTTGGTGCACATTTCTTTTTGGGATATTCCACCATCTTAGTGTATTTCCTTTTATGGATATTTTAACCACACACACAATTTTAAATATAATATATTCTTATCACTACTTTATACAGTTTACATTACTTTTTCAATTCTCCTTAATTCCCGTGATGAAAAGAAGTGCACCAACAATTGAAGGACGAAGAGAGTAGTATATTAACATCAGAAAATATACACACTTTCACTTTTTCTCCACTCTTTCCACATAGTAAATAATTTTTTTAGCACAACATGAAAAAATTTCTCGAGTAGTTCATTTTTTTCCAATTCATGATAATATTATTATTATAGGTATCGAATGTCATAATATATTTCTTCATCTTTTACACCCGTCTCTCAATAAAAATGTAGGGACTACTAAAATGTATTCTTTTCGTCGGCCATAAAGATGCATGTAATTCCTTTTTGGCCCATCCTTAAAAAATATGCATGTACTATTTTTGGTAATATAACTCTTATATTTTATTTTAATTTAGTCATATGTTCAACTTATATTTTCTCATCTGCATTGTTTGATCCCATCCAAACCCAATTAATCAAATTAAAACAATTTAAAATTATATATATAGTGAGGTTTTTATTTCACTCACAAGAGACTCAAGCTTTTTAAAAAGTTTTATCCAACCTAAAGACTGCATCTTTTTGGCGCACAAAGGGAATAATACAGAATTTTGCAACCTAACATATCGTAGCTCTAATTGTGATCCAATATACCACAGTTTGTGCATAAAAGACTATTTTAGTGCATAATCTTAATGAATTATTAGAAATTTAAGTTCAAAAATTGGTGTGCTAATTATATTTCAATATTTACTATTTTCGGCATTTAAGAATTCAAATTGAATTTGAAAATTTTAAAGTTGAATTTCTCTGAATTTCTTTATTATTAGATATTAATTTCTTTTAAAAAAATAAAATAATAAAAAACAATTTTATGAAAAATAAAAAACTCAGTTGTATGGCTGTGTCCAAATAGCACTACTCTTATAATTTGTTATTCCCAATCAGTATATTTGACAATAGACATGATATAGGTGTTTAGACAAAGCGGCGATCCCGGCAGCGAAGACGGCGCCATCATCGGCATGGAAAGTGTGCACGGTGACGCAGGTGGAAGAGGTGAAGATCATAGCTCGAATGGTTCCGATAATCGGCAGCACCATTATCCTCAACACCTGCATGGCCCAGCTCCAGACCTTCTCCGTCCAGCAGGGGTACCGCATGGACGCCCATCTAGGCTCCTTCGAGGTCCCGGCGGCCTCGATCCCGGTGATCCCCCTGCTCTTCATGATCGCCCTCATCCCCTTGTACGACCGCCTCTTCGTCCCCTTCGCCCGCCGCCTCTCCGGCCACCCCTCGGGGATCACCCACCTCCAGCGCGTCGGGGTGGGGCTCGTCCTCTCCGCCGCCTCCATGGCCGCCGCCGCCCTCGTGGAGGTGAAGCGCCGCCGCCAGTCCGTGGCGGACCCCGCGCGCCCCGTCAGCCTCTTCTGGCTGGCGTTCCAGTACGGCATCTTCGGGGTGGCGGACATGTTCACGCTTGTTGGGTCCCTCGAGTTCTTCTACACGGAGGCGCCGCCCGGGATGAGGTCTCTCTCCACCTCCTTCACGTGGATCGCGCAGTCGTTTGGATACTTCCTCAGCAGCGTGTTTGTCGACGCCATCAACTCAGTCACGCGGCGCGTGGCACCCAGCCGGCGCGGGTGGCTGCAGGGGCAGGACTTGGATAGGAACCACTTGGATCTCTTCTACTGGTTTCTTGCTGTATTGAGCTGCCTCAATTTCTTCAACTATCTCTTCTGGGCCACGCGCTACACCTACAAAACCCCCGCCGAGGTGGGCCCCGCGGAGGAGCAGGCGTCCAAGGCGCGGGAGGAAACCAACGGGAAATATTGATTATCCCAGATTCATATATGTGTATGTATGTATTTATTTATTTATAGCGGTGTTTGGCCTTTTCTTATTGTGGTTTTCTTTTTTTTACCTTCTTTATATTTTTTGGCATTCGGTTCGGGTTTAATGTGTGTGGTTTTTTCATCGTTTTTCAGTGATGATTCTTGAGTTTGTTGGGTTTTATGCATAGATATCTACCCACGATCAATACTGTAAAAAGGGTTGCAAGGGTATGGAGATATATAACTTGTTCTTATCTTAATGTAAATGAAATGGATTTTATGGTTTAGGCGTCTACTTTGATTAACGTTAATTTAAAAAGAGAATAACCTTGATAGATTTTCCTGCGTGCCACATCATTACATATGGTTTAATTTTATTTTCCATCATATTCAACTTTTACTATAAAAAATTGTGTAACCTAAGTAAATTAGATATATATATTAATCCCAAAAATAAATTTGCGTAAATCCTAATCAACTGATAATTATTTAAAGTATAAAGAGTTAAAATTCAAAAGAAGATATGAAAGAAAATAGTAAAACGCCAATTAAGTGTTAAATTTAAAATTTAATTGTCTATAAATACACAAATTTTTCCCAAATTTTAATTTTTAAACAAAATTATTATTTTTTTCGAAAAATACATGACCATTACAATAAAGCTTTATTGACGAAGTTGGTTGACTCTCAGATATGGGACTTGTTTCAAAGGAATATTTTATGTCACTCAAATATCAAATATATATGATTATTTATATTGAAATAATTGAGAATGAGATTTTTTGTCTTTTTAATTTGTGATTGTGATTCGTATACTAATTATCCATACTGGTTGGTAAGATGTTTTCCCTCTAATTAATAGATAGGGATTTCACTAGTGTAGTACTCCATTTGTCTCACGAAATTTGTTACGTTTTCCTTTTTAGTCCATCTCATGAAACTTGTTACGTTTCTATTTTGGGTTAAAATTAGAAAAATTAAGGGATTTTATTTTAAGTACAATTATCTTATCTAATTGCACCCCTTATTATTCCTCCATTATCCCTTATCACTTTTTCACTTTATTACCTATTCACTTACAACACTAACACTAACTTCTTAAATTCCGTGTCAAAAAGAAATATAACATGTTTCGTGGGACGGAGGGAGTAATAAACTTTAAAAAATACTCCTTCCTCCCAACAAATATGTTACATTTCTTTTAATGACGAAATTCAAGAAGAGTTTAAAAGTAATACAAAGTGGTACAAATAATATAATATTTAAAGTTGTGTGAGTAATAAAGATGTTTTAAAAAAGAAATGTAACAAATTCGCCGGGACGACCCGAAAAAGAAAACGCAACACATTCGTTCGGACGAAGGGAGTATAATAAGAATAAATAACACTCACTCCGTCCCACTAAACATAACATCATACTTTTGGGCACGGAAATTAAGAAAGTGGTGTTTTGTATTTAAATTGGTGTAGCCACTAGGGGTGAGCATAACCAAGCCGAAATCGAAAAACCGAGCCGAGCCGCGCGGTTTTGATAGGCTTCGATCGGTCGAAACCATTGAATCGATCAGTTTGGCCCACAAAAAAGGACTAATCGAACTGTTTCGGTCGGTAGGCGGTTTTGGTGTATTTGGGTTCGAAACAAACCGAACCGACCTATTATACATATATATATTTGGGTTCGAAACTGTCTCTCGTTGCTGGCTGCCCACGCCGCTCCCACTGTCGCTCAGTTCAGCTCCGCCTCTACCTCTCCTCGCACTCTGCTAAGTCCTATCATCCCTCTTCGGCCGTGCCGCGCGCCTCCACCTCTCATTCATTGTTTATATTGTTAGTAGGTAAAAAGTGAGTGAAAATCATCCCAAAACATGGGGGAAAAATCCACTGCACGTTTTTTTCGATTTTGGCAGAAATCAACTGAACTGATGGCTTCGGTTTCGGTCAGTTTCGGCTCGGTTTGGGGGTCTCCAGTCGGTCGGCACGGCCAATAAGATCTATAATTTTTGGTTTGTCGGTTAGCATCAGTTCGGCTCGGTTTGGGCCGAAACCGACAGTTGCACAGCCCCAATAACCACTTTTGTTAACTAACTTTTTAAGGCAAATTTATTTCCTTTTTGAACATGTATCATCACTAATGAGGCAATCCAAAATATAAAGGGTGTCATATTTAATGGGATGAAGGAAATAATAATTCCAATTACTATTCTTTATGTCCACCAAAAAGAGTATCACTTAATAGACAACACATGTTTTAATAAAAGTTTGGTGGATAAATTTTTTAGTGGCAAAACTGTCCCATCATATAGATAAGAAAGGATAACGAAGTGATTTTCGTTAAATAATGAGTAGTTGAGTGGTTGAAATACAAAGATTGGGTGTTCCAAAATAGCAAGTCTATTATTATTATTATTATTATGAGGGTATCATTAATTGGGCTGCAAAGGATTTTCAAACAGATATAGGAAATTTAATGGACCGTGAATTTAACTTTGGTGTGTAGTGAGAACCCATTTAATCGATGTCACTGTTCATCTCCATGTATTCTTTCTCTTCCTCCAGCTAAAGCTTTACTATATTAATTATTGGGTCAAAGCATATTATTTTTAAGAGGTCCAAGATAACGGGCCCAATTAAAGTTTTTATATTCCTAAACTTTCGATTATAAACGAACAGATAACATAGTTATCTAATATAGTTAGGTGCGGAAGTTTGAGCCTCAAAAGTGTTTAATGTTTATACCCTTCTCAAATTATTGAAGAGTTGGTGGTCTCCTATGCCCCCAATGTATATATATACATCAAAATTCTTCGTTTCGTTCCTATTTTAATATATAGATAATGTTGTTGAAAATAATTTTGTCTTTGAGCTTGTTTGGAGTGCGCTTTCGGCTCCGTCTCGCTCGACTCATGTCTTTAAATTTTTCTATAGGCTCAACTCCATCTCCTTAGGATATAGAGTGATGTATGTTAAATGATATCTGAGAAACATATTGTGGGGCTATTTTCTGTGTATTCATTCTCTCGATGGAAGTACCTATATATACATAAGATTATACATGTTCTCCAAGTATTACCGTACATATAAATAAACTTAATATTCCCTCCGTCCACCAAAATGTTTAGCATTTTGTCATTTTGGTACGTCCACCAAAGTGTGTAACATTTCAATTTTGCCATTTTTGGAAACTTTTCTATTCAACCTTTAACATCAAACATCAACATCATTACTTTATCTACACTAATAGCATTTACAAAAATGTCATTGATGGACCCATATTTAACCCCACATATCACCATCATTACTTTATCTACACTAAATTAATACAATTAAACACAGATTCAAGTGGGACCCAAATTCCACTCACTACATATTTCTACTCAAAGTCAAAGCACATTACTAAAATCATGCCGAGTCAAAACGTTAAACACTTTCGTGGACGGAGGGAGAACTAAATATCATATATAATTCCAATACTTCCCCTCAAGCTTGAACATAGATAATCATGTTCTAACTTGTCACAAACAAGAGCATCAATTATCGACTCAAAATTAAAAGTCTAGAGTCACTTATTTAAATAAAACAATAATAAATTTAAACAACTAAAACAAAATAATTATGGACAAAGTCCCTTCAAAATACGAAAATCAATTCCCTTCATCAATAATGTCCTTCGGCTTGAGACCATTCTCTTCATCAATAATCTTCTTGAGACTCTTGAGACTTCAACTCAACAATAGCGATGCCAGACTAGGTTGCGAATTCGAAATTTCTTGAACTTGCAACAACTTTGCATACCCAAGCAACACAAAATCAAGAACCATAATCTTTTTCTCCCCCTCAAACATAACTTCACACCACAAAAGAGAGACTAGAAAAGGATAAACAAAATCAAACTGTTATCAAAACGGGATCCAAATCCAGTGGCGGACGTAGAAAAATATATTGGTTAGGGCTCAACTGGTTTTATATTTATATTATCATTTTCTTATTCCTCTCTCCAACCCTTTGTTCGCAACAATCAATTTTCTTTGCATGCGAAGTAGCCAATTTTTTCTTTTTCTCTTTGCAATTTCAGTCCCTCCTCATCCTCTAATATTCAGTTATTCCTCTTTAATAGCACTGATTTAACAGGGGCTGGAGATAATTTTTGATAATTTCGACAAATTTTGCAATAGAAAAATTTATAATATAAAAATTTGGCAGGGGCTTGAGCTCCACCTGTATCCGCCTATGTCCAAACCTGTCCCAAAATGGTTTCATATACCAAACCAATCGAAACAACTTGCCCAAGACAAAATGCAACAAACCAATCAAAACAACTTGTCCAAAACAAGATGCAACAAACGAACCAAATTATACAAACCTCAAATGAAACTGAAATTCCACATAAAAGTCGATCCTGTACCAAAACAGAATCCAGTACCAACCAGATAATGACCCAAACTGGTACACATGATCGATAGATGATGTCAAGACGAGTCAAACAAGACCAGCCGGAGAAAATTCCGGCAACTCACACGCACAAGAAATAATATCTGGAGAGAAAACTCCATTGACCTGATTCCGGCCAAAGTTCGTTGGGTAGTGGCGCACCTCCCTTGTCGGGAGGTGCCAGACTGGTTGTACTCGAAATCCTAGATCCCTAGATTTTATGGCTCTGTTATTATGTTAAATGATACGTGAGAAACATATTGTGGGGCTATTTTTTGTGTATTTATTCTCTCAACAGAAGTACCTAATATACATAAGAATATATTTGTTCTCCAATTATTATTATACATATAAATAAACCTAATACTAAATATCATATATAATTCCAATAATATGTATATACATTGAAGGCACATGAGTTTTTGCCATTATTGAAAGATATAGTTAGTCTTTTCAACAAAACATGGTTAGGCTTGTGCATCTGATTAATGATAGTCGTGTTGAACGGATGGGATCCTCTGTTCCCAATTCTTTGTGTGCCATCGTGTGCCACTACGAATTTTGATAGTTTTAATAAAAAATTTGTGAAATAAAAATTTATTATTACATAATATATCATTACTAATATTTATAGCAAAAAAAAATAGAATTTTAAAAAATCATATACCACGATTTTGGAATACTTAGATTTAAAAAGTACTTATTTTGGTTGATTATACCAAAATCATAGTATATGAATTTTTTAAAATTTTATTGTTTTGCTATAAATATTAGTAATGATATATTATGTAATAATAATATTTTATAAATTTTTTTATTAAAACTATCAAAATTCGTAGTGGCACAATTTTTATTAAATGGTACTATATCAAAATAATATTAGGTGATACTATGTTTGATATGAAATTATATTATATATATTGGTAAATGAAACTTAATATAATTTTCTAAAAAATTCAAAAGTAATAAATGCAATGTTCATTGCATATATATCAGTAGTTGTAGGAATCGATCTCATGTTTATTCAGGTGTATTCCTATCATTATTTCATTCCCCAAGTTAATTCTAGTCCTATCTAATTTGATTCCTACATATCAATCGTCACCTAAGATTATCATATATCCTCCCTTTATTGGTGCAGTAAATTAAAAATATTAAATTAAATAGTTTAATCAATAAAACAAAAATATATATTTTAGGATTCTGAAAATAACGCAATTTCTTTTGAATGAAATTCTGAATGGTGAAAACTTGAAAGCTAGTTCGATGATAAAACAGAGGCACAGCCTTAGCCCAAGTTTGGGTTTAATAAGCGCCAAAAATTGGAAGGGGAAAAAGCGAAAATATATAAGTTGTGGCTGAAATTAATTGGCGCCAACTGCACATATTAAGAGTTGATGGCGCCGTGCACGCGACCATTGGCTATGGGCGGGCCCAGAACTCACGTGCCTCCTCCTTCATGGTAGGCATCAATTCATTGTCATTTGTCACTCTTCATACCTTCATTTCTTTTCTGATTTTAGGATGAGGAATAATAAATATTTAATACATACAGTCTATGTCCCAACGAATTTAGACCAAATTTTTGTTTTGGGTCGTGCTAACCAACTAGGTCATTTTGATTTAAGGATATCTTTACTATTCATATAATTTTACATAATATATATTCATATCACTGTTTTACATAATTTTCAACTTTTCTTAAATTTTGTGCCCAAAAATAAATGCTTATATTCGTTAGGACGGAGGGAGTATCTTTTATTTGAAAAATAATTTTATTATATAGAATAAAAAGAGTAAAATACATTTTTAGTAAATAATGTGATAATCCTTTCGTCTCATTCTAGATTTCACAACACTTTTTGCATATGGATTAAGAAACACCTTGTAAAGTAGTGTAAAATGTATGAACACCACATGTTTATTTAATGGTTAAGCTCTAATCCCACCTATTTTGGGAATGTGTCATTTGGAATGACAAAACCCAATAAGGAAATTGTGATATTTGGAGTGAGACGAAGGGAGTATTATAAAATTGAATTATAAAAACTGTGTGTTCCAAAGAAAAAGCGTTACCCACTTGAGTTGGCGACAATGCATATAATGTATATACAATAATTACTTAATTATAATTTGATTATCTAAAAAATTTAAAATATTAATACTATATATAAATGAGTTCAGAAAGCAGATATCGATACTTAATTTCTCAAATTAAATCCGTCAGAAATATTAGCCACACTATCAACGCCCACACTCATTTTATACTTAGCCGCACTTCGCCCATCAAAATTTATTAAAATCGCGTAATGTGGAAAAACTGACCTGTTGATGCACCTAGTTGCAAATGCTATTTTGATCAAATAATTTATCAATTATTTTCAGTTTTTACTAAAGCAATGACCGTTATTGGAATGTCATTATGTCAGCCTTGAACGTGTGCCCAGACAAGTTTTTCAAAATTTTAAATTGGCTTGAAAACATCTATTTTTGTATATGTGGATATGAAACATATCTAATTATTTAAAATGATTAAATATAAACATATCTATTATTTGATCTTGTATAGAACCAGTCTGTGAAAAACAGAAAAATAAATATTTTAGATTGAAAAATAAATAGGTCTTACGATGTCACGTGAAAACGAAAGGTGTGCACCCTCTAAATCTATTGAAAACTGTCGGCAGGAATTTTTGTTATAATGTATTTTAAAAATTTACTAATATTCCATGAACCCCATAAAGATTATAGTGTTTCTATGGATTAATGGATATATACAACGAGTTCCATTACATATTATTAATGTTAGTTTTTTCTTGACATCATCCAATAATATGCAGCGAAATAAAATAATCAAAAACAGATCTAGACTTACAATTGATTATATGTGAAGAGCCAATAAACACGTTAGATAGGAATCTTACTATTTGCAAAGCTTCCAATCACTGAGTCTGCAACGGTCGAATCCACTATCCACTACTATGGTATATATCTACGTGTATGCGATCCAATGCAAGTAAATTCCCTGTACAAAATTCAATCACAGAAAGCTAGGAAATCTACAATTGAATTTACTGTGAGAAGTAATTTTATTTTCTCGTGTCTCACTGAGATAATATAAGTCTTATTTATAAATAAATAAAACTGTCCCATAAACCCTAGGTATATGGGCTTATATTAATAAGTCTATTTTAATCTAATTAAAGTCATATATCTAATATATTCTAATCTAGTTCATAATATATATATCTAATTTAATTTCGAAATTAAGTATACATATAATTTAGATAATTTGGAAATGAATAAATAAATTATCTAGTTGAGTACAACATTGGAACCTCAAAAGCTAGAGAAACATGTCAAATATAAAGTCGAGAAATATATATAATATCAATACTTGTACGTTGAAAATGACATCTCATTATCAACAGCATTATTTTAATCAACCAATTAATGCTTATTTCGTAGAACTTCTTCAATTTACATATGTACTAATCAATTATCTACAATGAATATTTAGATACTTTATTTAATAATAAATCATCACAATCTATCGATGTACATAATTCAGACGAGGGTTGAATTAAAATAAAAACCTTTTTCTTTTACCGTAAGAACACTATACATAGCGTATTATATGCATTGAGCATATAAATTTTTTGTATTATGTGACATTATGGTATCATTGATAATACATCTTTATATTATCATCATACATATATACTTTATACATTAAATTAAATGCAATCGCTCCTACGTTCCCCCTTTAAGAAGGTTTTTTGTTGAATAAGTGTCAAAAAATAGGTGTTGATTTTTTTTGCTATTTATGTTGATCCGCACATCTAGATGATAAAAAAAATCAAATTGTATATTTTTTTTTCTCTTTCCTTTATATTTTGCATTTTATTTTTTAGTAGAAAAAGTCAATAAAAATTCATGGATGGGAGAGTAGCCGAGTAGCGATTAGGAATGACAATGGGTCGGGTACCCACCCATTAAGCGATTCCCAAACCCATACTCATCTAAAATTTTCAAACTCATACCCGTCGCAAACCCGACACGGGTAGTAACATTTTTTCCCCACCCGACCCGAACCCATTGGGTAATACCCGCTAATTACCCACCCAAACCCGTATAGATTTTAATAAATAAATAAAAA
>JAYJMF010000080.1:2138369-2152511 GCA_036873715.1 Salvia sclarea
TGAATATTACTTTCTTAACACCTTAAACTCATCATTCTCATCAATATGAAGTCCCAAAACATTAAAATGTATAATCGTAACATAATCTATAAAAATATAGATTCAATTCTATTTTATACAAATGATGGAATAAATATTCCATTTATTCTTGAATTCTTAAAAATCACTTTCTATATTTTTCCATCATCAAATATCATCAAAAATAAAATTATTGAAAGCTATAAATAATTTAAATACCATTTCTTTTCCTTTTTACAAATAGATCTCATATAAACTTTAATAAAAACGTTTTTCTGAAAACCTTACTCTCAAACCTCCAAAATTATTTCTAATTTTCTTATCGCTCAATATCATCAATATAAATATTTTGGAGGTCACATAATAATTTTAATACCTCATTCTCTTATTTTTTTGGAAATAAATTCCAATAAATTTCAATAAAACATTTTCTAAAAAAAAGTCTTTATGTCTAAAAGAAATTCTTCTTTTAAACACATAATATCACACATATTTTCTTTTCTAACTCCATGAAATCCATTTCTAAATAAAATCCCCATTTCTCAAAATTTTTCTTCCATTCGGTTAATAATTAACCGAATATATCTCTTTTCTAATTTACTATACATTTCTTTATAATTTAAGGCATGCAATGCCTCTAAGCCCTTATTAGTTCTTCCTTAATCTCTAATCAAGGATTTTAAATTTTCGGGTATTACATTTCTCCCCCCTCCCGAAAAAAATTTCATCCTCGAAATTTAGGGGTCCAGTCTACCTTTGAATCTCTATGTCCTTCCTCCCATTTGACTTTCTATCTCATTTCTACTATATCTTTCTTATCATAACTTTAAGTTCTATTCTTAAGCAACAACACACTTTCTAAATTATACCCTTTCCTTTGCTTATTCTAATATCATTCTCTCGATTCTATCTTCTGATCTCAATTCTTTTCTCATAATATACATTGCACCATATAGGTAGCAATGTTAGTCTAGAAGTAACGAATCCTTCTTAAACTGATGCTCCTTCCAAAGGAAGGAATTTTCCAATATCTATCTTGATTTATCTTTCTCTTATTTTATCTTCCGATCCTGGACCTGTGGGTTACGGCCCACCACGCTTCCGATGCGCACTCTGATCGCCTCTTGATATTTGGAGCGCCATTTAATTATGCTTCTACCGTATCCCTTGAAGATCTTTCTAAACTATCATACGAACATACTATCATATACACATGTTTCTTGATTATGCGTCAGTTTCCTCATACCACGAATCAGAATGGTCCGAGCATCTTCATAAAATCATCAATCGTCGTCTTTATGTATTACGTCTTCATATCCAAATCTGGATCATCGATCAGGAGTCCTTAAAGGAAGTAGCTCGTGACACAGCTACTCTACACCAATCGCTTACACTGTCACTCTTGGATACGAATTTCTTCTTAAGGCTTATTACGTAGATAAACATGTATACACGTGTTATCTCTTCACATGCTCGAATAACTTCGCATTCCGCGATAGTCTCCATGATTTCTCAATTCTCATCTGATACGTCTTTTCCTCTTGACCATCTCATACTCGCATACGTCTTACTCTGTTCTTTCTTACTTATACTACCTTTGCTAAAGGTACTCATCTCAAGATAGTTTCTATTATTTGAAGATAAAATTTGAACTGAGATAATCATATTGAAACAAAGGTTTCATTATAATTGACTTATGTAAAGATGTTTCAAGATAATTGAATTGAAAGGCAACTGGACTCAGTTGAGACAATTGTACTAACTAACAAGTATGAGTTCAAAATTGAATAGAATGTCTTATTAAGAATTGTTACAGAGCATAAATCAAAGGTTGAAGGAATTAACCAGAGGGTAGCAACAAAAGAAGAAAAATCAAAAGAGAATAATCAATAGTCAAGACCCATCTGGTTTTTAGATATTGCCAAGATTCAGGTTATGTGGAGTGGCCAGATCCATATAACCATTTTCTTGGTCGCTCAAGGGAATCATGCTCCGTTCTTTGGTAAATTGAAGGGATTGATTTACTGAATGAATTCTATTTCAATTCAAGGTTCCTCAAATATCATATTTCTAAGAAAAGAATAGAACGTATCAATAAAAGGGATACTAAAGAATTCTTTTGGATTAATATAGGAAAATGGGCATTTATTTCTAAATAATATTTAATGATCGACGCCTTCCCTTATTAAATCTATGTAGCCCGATTTAAAACATGTCTACTGACATCCCTTTTCCTTATAACACTACAAGAAAAACAGCTGCTAGTGGCGACAATTATTGTCACTATATGTGTAAAAATCGTCACTAAAACTACCTAGTGACGATTTTTGGGGTTGAGACTAATTGTGCTGACACTAAAAGTAATAGTGACGATTGACCGAAATTGTCACTATAAAATTAAAATTTAGTGACAGATGAAATCGTCATTAAAAATAATTTTACAGTGACAAAGTGTTGTTGTCGCTGTATATCATATTTCTAGCCACAATTCATGTTTGTCACAACATGTTGCATTTGTAGTGACATGCATGTTTCGTCACTGAAATCCCTTAATATAGTGACATAATATATTTCTCACTGAATAACTTGTCATGTAGTCACATGATATTATTGTTACAAAATAATCTGTTATATAGTCACAAGTGTTTATCGTCACTGAAATTCAATAATTTAGTGACATTATTGATTTATCACTAAATTATTCATGCAGTCGGATGTTATTATTGTCATTGATTCACCATTAATAGCCTTGTATAAATTCCTCACTAGAACCTGTCGGAACTTGCCAATTTCATCACTATAATTATTATCAATATTATTTAGTGACAAAAGAAATTTGAAAATTGTCACAATGTTAATATAATAACAATGATAAATTTGACACAAAAATCACAAATTTCATTACTATAGAAGAAATCATTTAAACGGAAGTCAATGTGCACAAACTAGAACCAAATAACTAAAATGAAAAAGGTACAAAGCAACTTGAAGTAATCAAACTATTATAATAACCGCTCAAAGATTTCCACTTGTTTGAGCGTTGGCTTGAAAATGCTTGAAAAAAGCTGTCATTTGTGATTGAAAATTCTCTTCTTGGCTCTTAAACTTAGTTTCTAAGGACTCAAATCGAGACGACAGGTCTTCATTTTTCTTCCTCAAATCTTCATTATCCTTTTGTAGTTCAACATTGATTCTTTCACCTCTTTTAGATGGCGGCTTCATTCCATCTCCACATGCGCGTAGTCGAGTTGATTTTTCTTCTCCAAGAACCTTGACGAAAGCTTCATCTTCGGACATAGGTTCTCCACCTTCTTCATTAGGTTCAACTTGCAACCTAAGAAGTTCTGCCTATAAAATGTAAATTCATGTTAGTATTTTATAGTTTAAACATATAGAAATATAAACAAAAATAAATATTTTCACTCACATAGATATTTGCCGAAGCTTCGTCTGCCCACTCTTTTTTCTCTTCATTATATCGACTAAGCTTCCATGCGTTTGTGCGAGTGGGCTCATCTCCAGTTTCACAATTACGCTAGCATTTAAAGAAATTAAAAAATAAAATATTTCAAAGTATTTCCAATAAACAAACGTTAAAAGTGATGTACCTCTTCGTAGCAATACTGTGCAATTGATTTTGTGCCGCATGAATGAGCCATTGTAAGCTTGCCCTTATATTCTTTATTTCTTAAACTAATTCTCTACAAAGAATTGAACAAATAGATAAGTTCAAAAAAAAAATGAGAGAGGAAGAGAGACACGTGGCAGGGTCTGACATCAGCTCACACATACGAGTGACACGTGGCAGGAATCAGAAGTCACATACCTGCGTTTCAGAAGTGAATACATTCGCTTCTGTAGGCAACACGTGGCAGGAATCAGAAGTCGTGCACCTGCGTTTCAGAAGTGAATACCTTCGCTTCTGTAGGCAACACGTGGTAGGAATCAGAAGTCTTACACCTGAGTATCAGAAGTGGCCTAGACACCTGGCCAGGTGTGATGACTAGATTGGTATGGACCTGCCAAAAAAGCTGCTAAGCGTCGTTTTCCAGCGCCTTTCCTAACTAACTTTAGGACCACCTTACGTGTCCCCGTGCCATTGGCTAATAGTACTGTAAATATGCTCAGTACGTTGTGAAGCCGTGCACCTTATTGGGTATACAATTACGAAAGTACCCTTCTTCAACAAATATGTTGTCTATCGTATCCTAATAATCTTTCTACTATAAATACCCCATGCATTCTAAATGCTGAAGGTAAGTGCCTCTACATACTCTCAATTCAAAGCATTCTCTAGCTAGAAATCCTATTATTTATGCTCTCCGGAGTCTTTTACTGACTTGAGTGTTTGAGTCTCTTCCCGGAGACCTCCACTCTCCAGTTCTGTTTTGCAGGATACCTCTCTTGGTCCTTACACGGAACCCTCAAATACAGCACTTTTGCGTGCCAGGCCTACGACCCACTACATCTGAAGGTAAAAGGCTCTGTCAAATGGATGATCCATTACAATATTCATAATATTGTTGTTGGTCCCTAACCCAGTCCAAACAACTGGCGCCGTCTGTGGGAACTTTCTTTTCCATTTTTGAAAACTAAGACGTCGATCTCTTCTAAACGAGCGAAACTCTAATAAAACGATACAGTACAAGTTCATACTAAAAAGCCTTGGCAGTCCCAAGTACTTGAAAAGCCCTGGTAGTCCCAGGCACCTGAAAAGCCTTGGTAGCCCCAAACACCTGAAACGCCCTGGTAGTCCCAGGCACCTGAAAAGCCTTGGTAGCCCCAAGTACCCGAAAAAGCCTTGGCAGTCCCAAGCATCTGAAAAAGCCTTGGTAGTCCCAAGCACTTGAAAATAAATAAGAGTAAATATATGAATAAATGGGGATATATGCTTTTTCGAGACTAGAACTGATTATGAGAGAGTATCTGCGATTACGCGGAACATCCCTGGAACTCAATTCTGGTCTCGAAAACATAATCAATGAGATCTGCAAAGGAAAGTACTCAGAATCTGAGACTTACCTTTTTTAACAGGTCACAGGGGTCAGAAAACCCCAATTCATTAGAAGAAATGATTTATTTGCCGAACTTGTTGAGCGGAGAAATGAAATCCTACCCTTTTTTGTATACAGGAAAAATGGCAGGAAAACAAACACTCGCCCGAACGACCTCGGATAAGGGAATTCCCCGAGAAACTCCCAAGACTTCTGTCCTGCATGAGAGACATGAACACTCTCGGATAGCTCCAGAAACCCAAAGAGGAAGTACGATGGACACTTTCTTGCCCAACACCTGGGCAAGACAGATAGCAGATCTGGTTGCGTTAGCAGTAGACCAGAGGTTGAAAGAAGCAGGCCTTACCCCAGAGCCAAAAGGGGACGCCAGGATGGAGAGTCGCCAAGTGTTCCCCGTATTAGAACAGAGAACGAAAAAGAAAGATACTGTCTCGAAGAGGGGTCAGAAGTCATCAGTGGACATATCCCACTAGAAAGATGCACCATCGGGGATTCAAGCAATACCCGTCGAAGAAGAAAGTAACCGCGAGGGTTCAGAGGATGAATCGTACATTGCCGAGAGGAAAGATGAGTCTAAACCAAGCTCAAAGGCAACTACTATAATCTTGAGGCAGCAGGAACAGTTGCGCAGACAGGAGCAACAAAGAGCTGAACTCCTGAAAGAAATTAAAAATCTGCGAAAGTCGCAGACATGCCAATTCTCCAAAAAAAGAAGCACCTCTGAGGAACAGGACAGGGTATCTCAAACCCAAGATGCCCAGCCTCGGAGGAGCCAGTGGATTGAGAGAAACCAGTGCCCAATCAATCCACGAAGCCCTTTCTCAAGGGACATTCAGCTGGACCCTTTGCCCAAGAACTTCAGGCAGGTCAGCTGTGAGTATTGTGGCAAAACGGACCCCGAAGAGCACCTGATGAGGTTCGAAAACATTGCTTAGCTGTACCAATACTCGGAGGGAGTAAAATGCAGGGTCTTTTTGACGACCCTTGTAGGGCCAGCGCAACAGTGGTTCCAATAGCTACCTCCTAATTCAATTCATTACTTCAAGGATCTCCGTAGGATATTCATGCATCAATTCGCATCCGCCAGGAGATCCATGAGAAGCTCTCTATATCTCTTGACCATCAAACAAGACCAAGGTGAAACGCTGAGAGACTTCCTCATCCGTTTCAATGCAGCTGTGCTGGAAACACCAACTATAGCCTTGTCCATTAAGGTGCATGATTTCATGCAAGGATTGCGCAACGGCCCATTTTTTGACTCATTAGTCAAAAAATAACCAACCAATTTTGAGGAGCTACTGGCTAGGACCAGCAAGTACATACACCTGGAGGATGCCAAGGCCTCCAGGAGAACAGAAAATGCCTCCTCACAAAAGAAAGAAAGGGGGGCAGACGATAGGAGAGAGACACCTGGGGACAGCCGAAAATCCAGAGATAGAAATGAAAGGCCGAGAGCCAGAGGTGACAGAAGTGATAACCGATATACACCTCTGATGAGAGAGCCGATAGACTTGCTGGAGATTGTCGTGAAAAAGCCAGTAGTGACCTTGCCACCAGGAGCAAAAAGCCCTCCGCGGAACCCTGTATGAGAAAAGTTCTGCAAGTTTCATAACGACTATGGACACAATACCAATGACTGCAGGAACCTCAAAGCAGCTATTGAGAGGTTAATCCAGGAGGGACATCTCTTGGAATACGTGAGAAGAGAAACTAACAGGTCTCGACAAGAGAGGCCTGGCGAAAAAGCATCCCAGGAGGAAAAGCGGCCAGAAAAAGCGCTGCGTATAGATGAACAAGGTGCCAAACAGAAGCACATGATAAACATGATCTATGGGGGTCCCACGGATGGAGACTCCCACAAGGCCATAAAGGCCTCTGCACGAACTGCCAGGGCATGGGATAGTTCAGGTATTCTCAAGATTGAAGAAATCCCAAAGGAGCCTGAGATTTCTTTCGATCGTCAAGATGATAGGCCGATGGTACGCCCACACGATGGCGCACTCGTTATCACGGCCGATATCGAGAACTTCGATGTGAAGAGAATTTTCGTGGACACTGGAAGCGCAGTCAATGTAATATTCAAAGATTGCTACAGGAAGATGGGCTTGCCATATCCCATAAGGCCCGTGACTACATCTCTGCATGGGTTTGCAGGTGATATGTTTACACCCCTGGGGGTAGTAGACCTTATGCTGATGCTGGGGGAAACAAGAGCTCGCATAGCGAGACCTGTGCCATTCTTGGTTGTTGATGCTCCATCGACATATAACGTGATCTTGGGCAGACCTGCTCTCAGGGATCTCGCTGGTGGCCAGCTCTGTCGCTCAACGCGAGGAGACCGAGTCGGACTCGGTTGAGAAGTCGAACTCGTTCATCGACGCGGAGGAGTATGTGGCGCCGAAGATCATCCTAGGCGGCGGCCGCGACTTCGTCGTCGACTGGTGGTGCCTCGGCGTGACGCCGTTTCGCTGCGCCAACAAGAAGGAGACGTTCTACTGGATTATATCCCACGACGCCGTTAAGGGACCTCATCGGGAAATTGCTCGAGAAAGAGGATTCTCGTCCACGAAATCAAGGGGCATAGATTTTTCAAGGGGGTTCATTGGGGAGCAATTACGGAAATGCTATGGCCGTCGTTTATTCCGAAGTCGACGGGCGTTGGGCCGGAGTGTTGATTTTTTGTTTTTAAATTTTATTTTATTTTTAATTTTTTCAATTTTTATTTATAATCTAGTGTAATATTTTGTTTATAATTTTTTTAATATTTTTTTATTATTTTAAAATATTAATGTCATGTGTAGTTTCTTTTTTTTTTTAAAGCTAGGTGTCCAACTAACGTGGCTTTTCGGTATGCCACCTAAGCAATTTAGCTAGATGGCGGTCATGAAGACACGAACATTAAAATTTGGCAAAAACTCCCGTAAACCAATGTATGTATACATTACCTTTGTAATCAAGGAAGATGGGGTAGTAAAGGAATTCATCTTGAATTTAAATAGTGCGATGTATATATATACACCAATGTATAGGAGTTCACCTCTTAAAATTTTGAATACGTTATATGACAATTTATAATTAAACTTACGTTAGGACACGAACAATAGAAGGTCTATACGTTAGGACATTAAATGTAGTTTTCCCAGAAAAAATTATTCCACCTAAAAGAATTAAACAACGAACAAGAAAAAGTTTAGAATATCTTTCTTCTGTCTCAACTACGGCGGAAAGTCTTTCAAAATAAACCCATAATTGCAGCAACAAATCTCACTGATGACCATTGTATGTTATGTAGCAAAAATAAACAGCCAAATCAGCTTCCATCAATCTCTGTCATGTTTCAATCAAAACTGGTACATAATCAAACTATATCAACCTGTTTTGAAAAGTCAAGTACTCCTCCTCCGTCCCGCCAAAGTTGTTACGCTTTTTTTTTTTGACATGGAGTTTTAGGAAAGTTAAAAAGTAATGTAGAATGATGATAGAAATATATATTATTTAAAATTATATGAATAATAAGTGTGTTTTAAAAAGGAAACGTAACAAATTCATTGGAACAGCCCAAAAAGAAAAACGTAACAACTTCGTTGGGACGAAGGAAGTATAAAGTTATAATACGAGTTAAGTCAATAATGGTATTAGGTAATATGATACTGAGACATGAAAATAGCACTACCTGCAATTAAAACTTGGGCAACCTAAAAAAGTAATCAATAGACAGCAATATTATGATAATAAAATAGACAGCAATATTATGATAATAAAATACCATACTTTACAATAAATATCCCAACTTGGTACGTCCTCTTCTGCATATTTCATCCCCACAAACAAAGGGCGTACGAAAATTAAAAAAGGAAAGGATAGAACCAGGAAAATATTATAAAGGAAAATTAACAAGAGAGTATACTACTTTATCTCTCACATAATTTAAAAGCGCTGGAATACTTAATTTACATAATTTAAACAGTGGAAGCAGAAAGCTTCACAACCACAGCAGAGTAAGAGAAATATACTGCTTTGCATATACATGCTTAGAAATAGAGATATCATCAATCCTCCATTTTGTTTCATATTCCAAAGCCTACGGTCTCAAATCTTGTTCAAGGAGCAAAGTCACTACGTAAAACAAATCAGAGGACGCAATATAATTCCACTTAACCAAAGGTTGACATATTTACCAAAATCAGCAAGAAGTTGCTTTGACAGGCCATCGTGATGCTGAGGGATCAGCTTAACGAACTCAGTAGCTTTGACGGGTAAGTTTCCAGTGACTCATTCCCCTGTTTCCTCTCAATCCCAAACTTAGAGATCAGGCCTTTAACCATTAATCCACATCCACCAGAGTTCCTCAAACTATCAAGATCATAGATGTCCTCTGATACTTTGCAGCACTCTAGCCACCACATTTTCTTCAATAATTGCAACCAACAATGATATGCAACTATTTGTGACCCCCCATCATACCTAGAAAAGAACTTACTGACCAACAACCTTACTCAAATCTCATATGTCCATTAGAGAAAAAAATAGGCTGGCATGCATCTCCATGTAATCTCGAACCATCCATGGACACAAATTTCAATTATCCATTACATACAAGTACCCGATCATCATAGAAGCGTCTCTCCATATAGGTCATATTAAGCCAAAGGTCAACGATCATATAAAGAGCAACTAACAGCTCTCTGAAGTCTCAATGGTTATCTAACCACAACTTTCAAGAGAGACATTCAAAAGTCCTCTCAAAGAAAAACTATAACAAGAACCTAAATACCTGCTATTGTACCACTCGATGCTACTTATTCAGCAGCCAATACCCTGGGGAGAAGGCTAAATACAACCATTTCTCAGTTTCAAATCATTTCACATCACATGATGCAATGAACCATATACAAATATCCAGACCTTCTCCCCCTCGAACCACAAATTTCTTTGACCTTATGTAGCAGCAGCCAACCCTGAATCAGGGCTGAACTCTGCAACTGCAACCTTAATTGGTTTCCATCCTGACTGATAATTATATATAATCCACTTTTTCATGTTAATTACCATTTGCAAGATCTGGAGTATGTCACCCAATGGAAGCTCTTTCAAGCACATCTTTTTCATAATAGTTGCTGCCTCATACCTAGACATTAAATAACAAAGATTTAGGGACAGGATAATGTTTAATGTTTAAAGTAAGGAAATTAAGTATCACATTTCAGAAGCCGACAGAATATTATGCAAGCAGCAATTAAACATAATACACTCGAGATAATAATTATACCTGCAGTTTGTTTCCAGTATAGCAGATCTTCCAGAAGAGGATGATAGAAATTTTTGGATTTCATCCCATATTGATTTTGAAAACCTGTTTGCATCACCACCCATAGGGTTCACACATTGCCACAGTCTCTCATTTTTCCCAATATACAACTGCAGGGAACCTATTTGTTGTTGTACTACCAATTGCTGTTCAAGTGCACACGCCAAAGCTTTCTTAACATCAGTATTGCGATGTCGGATGTCTCCATATCTGATGCAATCTGCAATATTTTCCTCTGTTGGCATAATCTTCTCATTTCTAAGAGTGTTTAAAGCCAGTAGGACAATCCCAATAAGACCTTGTACATATTCAGAAGGTTTAGGGCATCCTGATGTTCCCCACGAACCATTTACAGAGATGGCAGCAGTTCCTGATCCAGATGACAACGGTACTAAAGTCTCTTGATTACCATGTGGATACCTGCTGTTTTGACCTTCTTGAAACAAAGATCTCTTCTGTGCATTAAATCCTTTTTGCGAACCATTGGAGTTTACTCTGTTTGGCGACTCACTAGACACTGGTCTTCTCTCTCCACCATTTCGTTGTTGTGAAGCAGGTGCGCTTTGATCATTTCTTGTATGCTCGGAAATGTTTAAATTGTAAATATCACGTACGTAAGTCGGAGGAGCTGTGGTCAAGTTAGGTGAATCAGGTCTGCGATGCAATGCATTAGAAGGATGCCAATGCTGGTTAGTTAGTGATGAGCTAACAGGCAGAGTTGCAGTTTCAGAGGGGAGGCTGTTTGGTCTTAATGGCTGAGGGTAGTGATTTTGATGAGAGACATGAGGGTGCGAAATGTCACCCCGCGATGGATCAGGTTTACCAGGAAAGTATGAGTTCCCTATTCCACCAATAGCAGCTTTTGGATTATAAGCACTAGATGAGTCCTGTTGTTCGTTGAACTGCTTAGGGTGTACATATCCTGGATGGAAGTTGGAGCTGTTATAATCTTCTTCAGACCCAATCATGTTACTTGAGGTTCTTGGCATAGTAGGTTGAGTGAAGTTTCTGCGAATTTGTTTCCCTTTATATTTTACATCTGTTCCTCTTCCCATATTTGAAAATTTTTGGTTTCCCAAATGAGAATTTTCATAAAACGATTCCACTGGTTTGTTACCCATAATGGTATCTGTACGTAATGAGTCAGAGGATGGTATATACCCATAGCTGTTACTTACAAATTGAGCAGATTCAACTGTTGTAAGTGGTGGCCCTCCAGCTACTAGGCTAGTCCAGAGCCACACACTCTTTGCAGCAGCAAGAAGTGGCGCAGAAGCTTTTTGTGGTTGAGCTAGAAGAATATTATACCGACGCATCCGTAGTTGATGCAAAGCATTTGAGAAATCTCGGTCTCCGGAAATCAATAAGTAATTGGCAGGTGCTGGATTGTCAACAGCCCAAAATAACATATCCACCAGAATCTTCTTGTCACTAGCATCTTTGGCGCCTGATCACATTTCAATGAAAGATTATATTAATAACTTCCAAAGAAACTAATAGTGAAATTTGTACAAGTTTTATGCCCTTCACCCCTTGATGAAATACAAACACGCAGGAAATATAATGGACACCGGAAATATGATCTAACTGAGTAGCCATTGCAATTCTGAATATTCAAAACTATAATAAAACAGAGATTGGCTGGGATTAATGAAATCTCAATAACATGCAATAAAGTGTCTTTATATTTTCTAATTGAAACTTAAGAAAAAAGAAGGGTTGAATTGCTGTTTTCCGGTCTTTGCCTTCATATTTTTCAAAACAATACTCATTGGACTTCACCAGATACAATCTCACAAGTAATTCACAATTTCTGGGGAGTGTTTTCAGCTATTAACGATATTTACATCAACAGAAAATCTTTAAGAAAAAATGAGTTTAATTTCTCAGAGAAAATAATTGATGTTGCTACGGACTGCTGGGGATCATATACTTGAGTAAGCAGGACAAGAGCACCTAAGAAAATTGCTTCTCACTTCACAAGGAAAAATTCGGCCCTAACCTCTCTCTCACACACACACATATTCAGATACACGGAGAGATCTAGCAAATCTTCTCGCCAAGACTCAATCATTGGGATAAATACATGAAGAATCAACAAAAAGAAGTACGAAAAATGACAACGATACTAATTAATAACAAAATCAAGCCTAAAAATTCAATCTCAATTTTAATTATACTGTACTTTTTTCGATCTACTAATTAACAACCAAAATCCAACTGAACATAGGGCTCACTCAATTACGCATCTCCGATACACTCATCAACGAAATCAATATACCAAGATCTACAGAACGCAGTAATTGAATAGTCTAGCGGATAAACACACTAAAATCGACGAGATCCAACCAAAAAAAAAAAAAAAGATTTACCGGCGGGGACGTGATTGAGCGCGACGCCGGTGCTGTTGAGCGCCTGCTGGACAGCAGGGGAGATTCTGGTGGTATCTCCGTAAGCGGAGACGGAGACGGGCCCACAGTAGTTCATCTTCACCAGCGCGGAACTTATATTCTGCGCTATAGCGTGGGGATCGCACACCTTCGGCACGTGACAGTTCTCTATGTCCCACCACACCGACGTCTTGGCCTTGATGTACTGCTCCTCCGCCGTGGCCGCCGCCGCCGCCGGCGGCGGCGGATGCATCGGCTGCGCTCCGTCTCCGCCCATCGCTCCCGCCAGAGTCAATCCAACGGAGGGAATTGTACCACAGTTGATTCGAGTAGCGCACGGGCGATTCGCAGAGGGGATCTATGAGTGGGCGGAGGCTCAGGGATTGGGAGGGTAGGCGCACGATAGCATGAGAGAGGGCGAGAAGGGGTGGTTCCAACTAATTTGATTGTCTTTTTCGCTACTCTGCTTCGCTACTTGAGTGCATATAAAAGGCCGGGTCGGCTCTATCGTGCGCACCGCGGCCAAGTTTATTTCCAAGAAGCCCACAAATTCTTGTTTTCTCATACATTTTAATTTATCTGGAGTATTTATTATTGCACACTTGTATTTTATTTAAATAAATAAAAAGTTTTTGGTTGTGGAAAACTTTTTCCTATCGGTATTAACTTACAAGACTAGTGTGGAGACTTTGGAATGAGTGTGGACTAGGGTAGTCTTTTGTCTGGTTGACGTGTGAAAGGACGAGTTTAGCCCTGGATGAAAGCCGTGGGCCACGTGGACGTGGCGTGCGTTTTGGTTTTGGGTATGAAAAGGCGGGTCTTGGACGTCGCGGGCCGGGCCCGAAAAGGTGGTCGCCGGTTTTCTATCGCATTCGCTAAAAGGTACTCCCTCCGTATACTTAAACTTGGCACATAGCTTTTCGTCACGGAAATTAAGAAAGTGGTGGTGCTTTTGTGTGTAAAATGGTATAGCCACTTTTGTTAACCAAATTTATAGGGTAAATTTATTGCCTTTTTTGGAAAGTATCGTTACTAAAAATACATCCCAAAAAGGAAATGGTGTCAAGTTTAAGTATACGGAGGGAGTATAATTTATTGAAATTTACCCAATAAATTACGTGATTTGCTCCAATATCTTCTGATTTGCACTTGTCATTTGCTATATTTATTTATGATAAATCAACCAATATATTAGGAACTGCAGATTTTCGTCCGCAATTAATCTTTGCTATATTTCGAGAAATATCTCAAGAGATAATATCTTCTCTATAATAGGATTTGGAGTCAAGACCTCCACCTAAGCCCCTCATTCTTTCCTACAGTGACACGTCAGCATTCCTTTTTTAAATTTATTTTAGCATTTCTTTTTTAAACTCATTCAATTAATGAATAATTTCAGCCCACAACCCAC
>JAYJMF010000080.1:2153292-2172047 GCA_036873715.1 Salvia sclarea
TATATATATATTTGGGAGGTAACAAAATGACGTCGTTTTGACTTTGACGTGGAAAAAAATATCCACGTTTGAATCCGGTGAGGTGAGTCATCTTTCCGTCGTCGGAATTTGTCAAGCAGGACATATTGTGAAAAAGTTGAACGATGGAAACATATTATGAAAAAATGAAAGTTGGGAACATATTTTAAAAAAATAACTGAAAGATATGGACATAAAACACTATTAACCCTAATTTTTATTAGGTGACTATAAAGCACGATTTAGTTGATAATTAAGAATTTTCCCCTTCTATTATAATAGGTTGCGGACTCAAGTTACTTCGGTTATGTCGGTATGTGAGTTATAATTTCACAAGAAAATGTTGTTAATTACTAATTAGATGGTTTTAAGTAAAGGAGTAAAAAAATGAAAATGAGACATAAATACTAGTAAAAATGGAAAGTAGGAGAATATGTGGGTGTTTATGACAATCTTCTTAAAGAAAAAGCATTAACAATAAATAATTAATACACAGCTTTTATTGAAAGATAGAAAACCATAGTAAAAGACTAATAGTATATTGAAAGATGGAAATTTTAAAGTAGGAGAATATGTGGGTGTTTATTGAACCATATAAATCATCAATTAAATTCATCCTTAATAGTTTAATACCATCTAATTGCATTTTCTTCTTCTTATTTAACCGGTAGAATTGCAAATTCTATACGACAGTGAGTGGCAATTCACATTTTACAAGTATAACATATAGACTGATAGTATGTATTAATATAAGTCAAACTTTATAAGTACAAAAATAAATAAATATTCTTTGTAGATGTGTTGCCGTCCCCACCTGATTATTCGTAGGGCGTGATTACATTCATTTCTTCATTTATTATTTGTAAAGTAACCCGCGTCAAAATTCATACAGTACATGCAACATGCAGTTTAATTTCCAATTTGTATATGATTAATTAATTAATTAATATCACCCTCGCATTAAATAATTTAACGAACAAACTTACCTTCAGCATGATCAATTCAAGGAAGTAATTTCATCCATGGTAAAATTTGTTTCTAAACCAAACCAAACCAAAAAAAAGAAAAAGCACGCTTCAATATATGTGTACTTTTGCATCCTAATGTCGGGAATTGAAAATAATACAAAAATTGTTAATCTGAGTAGTTTTGACATACGAAAGAGTGACAAAATTATGCATTCTCTACTTCTTCTTTCTCTTTTTCTTATGTTCTTGTATTTGGAATTATGAAATCGTGGATTACTTGACAACAAAAATTAATATCAATTTGTATGAAATTTGTCCATTTCTTAAAAAAATTGATGAATGGTTTCATTTTCAAGTTTAGATTGAGCCTACTTTTCCGGTAACAAATGGAAAATATTTGTGGAATGGAGCTAAATATTGTCATAATTTCACGTAATTGTTTTCATTCGATTATTAAAATCAATTTACTAGGTAATAATATATCAGAGTTAAAATTGTCCTATTCTAAAAAAAAGTTGAAATTGTGCTATTCTCAAAAGATAAAATTGAAATTGTGCCCTATTTATTTATGAAATAATTAACTAACTTTAATAAAAAGAATTGGACGTTAATAATTGGACGTTAACCAATCCTATTTGCCTTTTTCATTACAACTTCAACGCGCTACGTTGTTACATCCAATAACATTCGCCCACGTCAATACTTTGTCCACGTCAGACAATAATCGTTACGACGCCGTTTCTGTAGCCGATATAACATTACAACTCGGGCGAGTCAAAATTTCGCATTGAAAAACTTGAAACTCAGAGGCAAATCGTTGGATCGTAGTTCAATGGAGACGACGGGAGGGATTACGAGGTGCGGCGGGGCAGCCTACGCCCTTTTAGGCCTCCTTCTTCTCAGCGCGCTTAGCCGTATCTCGGCGCTTTCGGTGACGGTAAACGACGTCGAATGCATATACGAGTACGTCTTGTACGAGGGCGACACCGTTTCGGGGAATTTCGTCGTCGTCGATCACGACATCTTCTGGAGCTCCGATCATCCTGGAATCGACTTCACGGTATTCATTTTACGCTTTTCTAATTCGCCTAATTTTGTGTGTGAACGAGTCTTGATCTGAGAAATTGAATTGAATCGAATTTGGGGAGGTGCAATCTAGGTTTAGAATCTTGTGCGGAATGAAAGAAATTACTTTTTTGTTGTTCTAGTTGCTGATCATTTGGGTGAATTGGATAATGGTGACTTGTTGGAGCTTTTGATTTGGTTATATTGGTTATTTTTCGATAATGTAATTAGGCATTGATAACTCTAGTGTAGTTGTCTTGCACAATAAAAATATGAATCCTTAACAAGTGATTGAAGATTGTCTTGCACTTAAAAATATGAATCCTTCACAAGCGATTGAAGATTTTGATGGGTTCTGATATTAAGATTGTGTTTGATTACAGTTAGCTCAATCTTTCTATGGTTATCTAGAAATGTAATTTCGATAAGACTTGAGGAACGTGTAGAATTTGTTGGGCAGTAATTACAGATATGAAAAAAGCTGGATATTGAATAACATCTAACTTTCTTTGTGTGTTTCCTGCTTCTTAGTGGAGCTGTCATCAAGTAGAGTTCTAGTACCATATGTATTAGTGACTATGGAAGTTTAGATTAGTTTCGTATTTTGTATATAAGTACTTTCAGTTAATCTCAAGTCCCAAATTATGAAGAAATGGTTTTGTTCTTTGATAATGCTTGAGCACTTAATGTTCTTTGCAATCTTGTTAGTTGTGGACCTCTATAGTTTGTCATCCTACACTATACAATTACCGAGCTAGAAAAGACTACAAATATTAACAATGTTTCTGCTTTAATTCTTCCATGACAGTTGAAGCTAAGCAGCCCCTAGGAATGGCCTTTTTTGTTTTTTGCAGCTCAGCATCTCTTTCTATGACCTATTATGGGTCTTGATTATAAACATTTTTCTTTTATGTAAAGTTCTGTCAAGGTCATTTTGTTAGCTTTTAGCAATTATGAATGATTTTCCTTATGCGATGATTTCTACTTTCTATAGGCAGGATGATAACTGCCCTCCATGACTTTTGTTGGCACATTGCTTTTCATCTTGAAGATGGGTTTTGTTGCATTTCCAGCCAAGGACTGTTCGACTCCTTTACCAACTATCAACACTTTGAAACCCGTAACCCTTACTTGGAAACTTGATATTTAACCAAAATGACATGCATTGTTCTCTCAGAACCTATTGCTTAACAAAACCATTAACTTGAAAATTAGAAGGTTTACATATGGATCTTAAATGTTTGTATTAATTTATAATACTGTGTCCCAATTGTTTAGAATTATGTCCACTCAAGGGCATAGTGGAATAAGGAAACTGAAGGCAAAATGGTTACCCTCTAAGATGGGTTTGAATTAAAAAATGTTTTGTTACTTTGACTTGCTCATGCAGAACTGAGATTGTGGGTTTCTGGTTTATTTGGCACCATATCTGTAGAGTTCTTTTTTTCTTTTTCGTTTTTTAATTAGCCATATCTTAAAGGAGATTGCATAGCTTTGCTCGTGAACACACATTAAATCTATGTGAATGTGGATGAAAAGATTTTAATAGTTATTTGAGATAAGCTGCTCAAATATTGATGATGTTAGTTATTGTCCTGTTGCTTATTGATGTAGGTAACATCGCCAGCAGGTAATGCTGTGCACACTTTGAAAGGAACATCTGGGGACAAGTTTGAGTTTAAGGCCCCGAGAAGTGGAATGTACAAATTTTGTTTCCACAATCCTTATTCGACGCCAGAGACAGTCTCTTTCTACATTCATGTTGGCCATATTCCCACTGAACATGACCTTGCGAAGGATGGTTTGTCTGATCTTATTTTATTAATTTACTTTATATCTCATGCTGTTGGTAGTTCCATTTAACTGTCATTCAATTTATTGTTTCCTTCTCTTTCACACCTAAATTGACAGAACATTTGGACCCCATAAATGTCAAACTTGCTGAACTGAAGGAAGCTTTGGAATCTGTGACTGCTGAGCAGAAGTACTTGAAAGCTCGTGATACACGTCATCGCCACAGTATGATGCTTCTTTTTTTTCAATTTACTTATTTGCTTATCTCTGGTAATGTTGGTTTCTGTAGACTTGAGAGAAATATTTGTTTAGAAGATACCTCTGCTACTCTGTTATTGAAATACACTGCTTGTGTTGCAGTTGGATAAAGGCAGTGATATAGCATAAGTTCTTAAAACTTTGCTGAACTTATTCAGATAATTAACAACTGGCTAGCATATTCTGAAAGCTGGTTTTGTTAGTAAACTTTGGAATTCACTAAATTTGGTACTGGTAGTGATAGCGGTTGGCTTATGTTACTGAAAATAAGGAGACAAAAGCCTTAACAAAATCTAATTCATCTTAGGATGCTTGTTTTCCTTTTCGTGTGTATCTCTGATCTTTGTATCTTGTTTGGCCCTCGAACTTATTAGCTTACAGTGTTGACGGGATAACTTAACTCGGAACTAGTCATCTGATTTGTGTTAACTAATCTCAAGATTCTCAACGGTGTTCTGTGCTTGCTGTTTGTATTTAATACTCTATGTTCTTCCTGCAGCAAATGAGAGCACGAGAAGGCGTGTCATATTTTACACGGTTGGGGAATACCTTTTGCTAGCGCTAGTAAGCGGACTTCAGGTTGTCTACATACGTCGCCTGTTTAGTAAATCTGTCGCATACAACCGTGTTTGATCAAACTGCTGGCTACTTTCCCTCTCCACAAATTCTGGTCGATTGTTGAGCTTGGGGAAGAACATGACGCGGTTTGTACAACAGAAATGGTTTTTTCTTTATTTATTTTAACTGCCCTTGTTTGAAATCACTGAGAAAACTCCTTAGTTATACGCGATTTAGTTAGAGGATCTTGATTAATGTAATTTATTTCAGTTAGTCTTTTAAATGATCATCAGTTTTTTGACTGAGGGTTTGGATCTAGTACATTACAAATTAAATCTCTATCTCAGCTGGTTTTGGAGCTATTGCATGTTGTGAAATAGTAAGGTAGAAATAAAAACTTAAATTGGCTGTCTATATTATCCCAATTTTTTTCTTGGACATGTGATTGTTTTTGCATTAGACAAGTTTCCGATTTTGTTAAGCAAGAAATCTAATGCAAAAAGGAAGATTGGAACACGGTGCTCTATCATCTTCATCTATTTCTAATCATTATTATTTCCTGCAATTTGATGAACGAAGATTTATTACTTTTTTTTATGGTACAAGAGAAGGATACTTTTTGAGTGTGGAATTATAGAATAATGTTTGTAGAATCAAAAGGGAGGTATACTTTGAGTGATATTTAGATATAAAAAAATAATAGACGTTGATCGATTATATGCTTTTGGATTTAACAAGTGTGGGCTCATTTGATCATCTCACTTTTTAAATATTTTTTTTTTTTTTTTTTTTTTTTTTTCCCGTAGTAACTAGTCAATACATTTTCAGCGGTTTGGGGGATCATACTGATGGGAAGTATGTATAAATATGTCATTTCAATTCATTTAAATATGCAATAATCTTTCCAATCTTTTATAAGGGAACTCCACCAGTGGCTAATAGCCATCATTGCACAAATTCTTCCTATGCAATGGTTGGAGATGATGCAGAGGCTATATAGAATATTTAAGTTTTAAGAATTTTATGTATTTTTATTCTGCAATCTTGAAGATAATTATATGTGAGAGCATTAATTAGTTTTTGTCCTATGTCTTTTGGTTACGCACTAGTTGGAGATGCTGCAAAAGGTTAGATCGAATAAATAAGTTTGTAGAATTTTATGTATTTTTATTTTGCAATCTTCAAGGTAACTATAAGAGCCTTAATTAGATTTTGTCCCATGTTTATTGTTTGTTATCGTATTATTCATTCTTCGTGGGAATTTTTTTTTTTTTGTTAAGAATTGTTGTTGTTTGTTAATACCCCATCTTTTTTAGCCTTTTCTTCATTTTTACCAATGCTATTTACTTATTTTTAATTCATAGGAAGATTCAATCATGAATTCCGGTTTTCAATAATTTAACCGTTAAAAACTATTTAGACGACAAATTTATTTGTGCTAAGATCAATTGATTTTTATTTCTTGGTGGTGTTTTATAGTTATAAATAATTTTACCATAGTGAAAAAAGTTTCGTGACGATGACCCATGCTCACTAGATAAGAGTATGAACAATTTATTGAAGAGTTCACGGATTTGAACAAGATGTATATCATTCAATTTCATACTCGTGTTATTGAGATGCATGTTCCATTAAATTATTGAGATGCATATCTCTAAAATTTTGAAAATTATTTAAGTAAATTAATAGTAATTAATAATTTAAAATAACATATGTGTCGATCCAAATTAAACGACATTAGATTTCCGTGATTCTTAAAAAAACAATATTGGACTTTAATTCTTGTGTAAATTAATCATGAAAAAATGAAACAATATTTATGGGACAATTAAAAAAGAAATGAGACAAGATTATTTGAACGGGACAATTATTTTTTGTGAACATTTTATTCTTAATTCAAAGTGAGAACGAATAACAAAAATACATTTTAGCGTGCATAAGTGTAATTTTTTAAAATACTTTCTATACTTATTTTCTAGTTAAATAATGTAGAAATTTAAAAATCGTTTCACGGAGGACTCGAATCCGAGATCTTTGGTCTCGAAACTTTTTGTAATGTTTGGTTTTTTCCTTAAGAGGAACGTTGTAACAAATCTGATAAATGTTGTCATAATTGGCCCTTGGATACTTGATTGGAGTTTTAATTTGTAGTATAAGTTTTGACTAATAATGCCACAACAGATCTATCTCTGTCCCATATGCTTCCTCCGTCCCACGAAACTTGTTACGTTTTCTTTTTAGTCCGTCCCACGAAACTTGTTATGTTTCCATTTTGGGTAAAAAATAATCACTTTTTTACTTTATTATTTACCCATTTACAATACTTATTACCTACCCATTTACAACATTAAACACTAACTCCTTAAATCCCGCGTCGAAAAGAAACGTGACTTGTTTCGCGGGACGGAGGGAGTATATTTTTAGGGCCTGATTATTGTAGCACCAAATATTAGGCCTTCTCTTCGCCCAATGTAATATAATTCAAATAAATAATTGGTAGTACAAGTTTTGACTACAATTTGGAATATTTGAAATTTTTTGAATTTGGGTTTACTAATGAAATGCATAAATTCATCCCACACTATTGAAAAGCTATTCGAAGTCCAGTTCTCAACAACAAATAAAGTTAAATAATGTTATTGCCGGAAAATTAGTAATTATTTAAATAAATTCCATCATAGTAATACGTTACACTAGAGTATTATAGTGGCTTTATTTATTTATGAAACTGGAAGAAGTGAAAAGAATTTTTAAAATAGAATGGAGACATGTGAGCATTACAACAAGGTGATGAAATCGTGCAACGTTCCGGCTAGGCGAGTCGATCGTTTCAACGAGGCGAGATGACCCAGATAAATCGAGTTCATAAATCTGGGAAAATATCATTGCAAACACTTGAGAGAATAGTTTAAGCATATGTATTTGCAATATTATTTTCATTATTTGACCTTACTTGAACTTTGTTTATTTTTTAGAAAATTTCATTTGAGTAATTAGTCTGTATTTTTATAAATTTGAGATAAGAATATATAGTAAATTATTTATTAAATAGGATTTGAATATGTACGAGCATTATGCTGAGGCAAGTCGATGTGATGTGATCGTGTAACATTCCAATGAGGTAAGACGATCCTGATAAAATGAATAAAATTGACCATCTATGAGTTATTTTTTCTCCTAATTATCTCATATATGAGTTATTAATTAGATCATATTGATATATGAGTTTGAGACGAGAATATATTGTAAAATTATTTTGTAAAATGGATTTGAGATATATATAAGCATTTTGATAAAGTGATGCAACCGTGCAACGTTTTGGCGAGGCTTTTTGAGGCGATTTGATTGTGGAGCTTTTCAACGAGGCGAGGCAACCATGATAAATTTAATTTAATTTGACCAGATAAATATTTTAAATTAAATAATTATTTTCGTAAGTAGCTCATATCGTTATATGGATTCTTAGGTAGCTCGGGTCGAGGTGATGTGACCGTAGAGTTTCCCAACGAGGCGATACTACTATTTGAATCTCACATCAATTCTGATAGGTTTACTGTAATTATAAATTCACAACCAAAAGATTTTACCGATTCAAGATCTAAATCATAGGCGAGAACCGTACGTGGGGTTTGAGGCGAGAACATGTATAGTAAAATTAATTTTTAAATACAATTCGGGACATGTACGAATATTTCGACGAGGCGATGCAACCGTGGCATTAGAGACGAGAACATATAGTAAAATTAATTTAATTTTAACCAAATAAATATTTTAGAGTAAATAATTTTTTTCGTAATTAGTTCATATTGTTAGTTTACAAAAAACCGTCAGTACCATGCCACAATCTGTAGGCATGGTTCTACAATATTTTAGTCAAAACTATTTTATATATAATAATAAGTTTAATAATTATAATAATAAGTTTAATAATAATAACATATAGCTATTTTATACAACTTTTAAAACTTAGCTAAAAAATCAAAGAAACACCCTTCTCAACGTATTTTCTTTTATAATTTTATATTATTAGTTTTATTATTATTTTAAAAAATATATTTTTTTATGTCACATTTATGACGTAAATTGCTCAATGTATATTTTTATAATGTATTATTATTATTATTATTATTATTATTATTATTATTATTATTATTATTTTAAAATAATTGATTCCCTGTCGAATTTCGATGGGCTAGTTACTAGTTTTATATAAAAAGCATATGATTGTCTCAAAATAGAAACAAGGAAGAAACAGATAGGGCTAACAAAATAGATAACATTATTGAGCTTATCTATATCTGTAACCATACAATGATATACAACAGTTTCATAATCATCTTACAACAAACCTTTATTCAGAGGTAGAATTGAAAAGAGTGGATGGTTGAAACTCACTACATACAAAATAATCAAAACACAGTGACAACTAATCGATAGAAGTGACTGCATTAACCATCTCAATTGCAGACCTGTCTCAAACTGGCCTGTTTTGAAATGGATTAAATCCACTGCAGTCTGATTCCCTCATGTCTTTCTCCTGTACAACATGGCTACATCTGTCGTCGGCGCCTTTCCGTCTCTGGACGAAATAGATCTTGTCATGATAATATACTGCCCAGAGAATGCATAGTTAACAAAGAATGCTACATCTTAGCAAAGACTCGAAAGCTTGAAATCGAGAGCACACTCACACACCTCTAGAACATCTCCATTGGATGTACGAGAACTCCCTCGTCTGTCCAGTTTACGTCTTTTCCATCTTCTTTCCCTATTACCTCAAGAGGTGCATCGAGAGGTGGGGGGCTCTGCCAAGACAAGTCAAGTTCAGCTATAGCCTTTTGAGTGAATCTCGTGCATTTATATCCGAGAAAAGGGTATGGATGAGCATACCATGCAACGAATAAGAGGCCAATTTATTCCTTTGAAGAAAGGGTGTTCCTTGATCTCATTTGCGCCGCCATTTGATCCCAGACGGCTGGCTGGGTCTCGATTTAGTAATGCATGAATGAATTGCTTTGCTGGGAGAGTTACCTGAATGCTACTTGGGAAGGTGAGGTCTTTGTGGATAATATTGCCGAAGGTTTTCTGCCTGTTCTTCCCCCTGAATGGTGTACGCCCATACAGCATTTCATACACCAATATACCTGAGTTTTGAAATCCAAAGGGTATTAAAGTCATGACACTAAATAAATCTGAAACTTAGGATATATATATAAGAACCAACTGTATTAGAATTGAACCCGTCATCCCCTTAGAAGGCCTTAGGAGTGGGTCGGTTGTAATGTATTGGATCTTTACCGAGTTGGTGTGGGATAGAAAGGGTGGCAAAGAAAAGCAGAGAAACTTCTCATTCCTAAAAACAGGCCTCCTACCTCTACCTAAGTCCTGAACAGATAATAAAAGGCACTCGTCTGTTGTAAAGAATTTGCAAGTGGTATCAACTTTACTATGTTGAAACATTTAGAACATTCAATACCCATGTGGTTCAGAATAATGTTAATATGAACTCTTGATTTGACATGCTTACCGAGAGCCCACCAATCGATGGCACTACTATGACCTTCACCAGTAATGATTTCCTGTAATCAAGTCAACCAGAAGAAAGTGTTATGTGTGTATTTGGGAGTCTCATTTCTATGAAATTAGTAATTTCCCTTACAATCGAAGTATACTATATTATCTGACAAAACAGTCACCAAACACAATATTAGTATCAAGGAACAATGATAACTGCCATACCGGTGCAATGTATTCTTCAGTTCCGACAAAAGAATTTGACTGTGTATTTGGTTCTGCGAAAAAAATTGGAGGTGGTTGACTCCTTGATCTTCTTTTCTTTAGTGGAGGCGGCTTGATAACCTGCAAGAGTATTGTCACCATTAATAACATATCAAACTTGAATTTCTCTTAGCATCTCACAACATTAGCCTTTCGAGATTAGATAGGATATATAGAATGATACTCAATAAAAAAGGTGTATTATGAGGGAGCTGGAAAAACTTTGGCAGAATGAACCTGTGTTGCCGCAAGCAAATCTTTATTTAAATGAAAAAACAAACAAACAGACAATGTGATTTCATTATAGGATTCATAGCCAATAATATAACTTTGACTTCATTATTGGTTTACAGAAACACTATAAACACTAGGATGGGTATGTTCATGGATTTATTCACCTCCAAAAGGAATCTACTAAATGGGTTGTTTATTTTGAGTGATAAGGTAGATTGATAAAACACAGGATTAAGTATTTGAAGGATAAGATTGTCAAATAAGTTCAAAATTGAGCAATCCATCATTTATCCATCAAAGTAAACACTGAATTAGATTGGATTATTTTTTTTTATCAATCCATCTTATCATGTAAAATAAACGCTAACTAAGAGGACAATATAAAATGGATGTGATCAAAATGTTCTTGAGCGTGTTCTGGTGACTGACTATAGTAGAAGAAAGTCGAGTGTCAGTTCAAGTAAAAAACCATAATCATGAAAGTAGATATCACATACTTGAGGTTTACAAGGTGTTCTCAGTGACAGATCAAAGTCAGCTAACACAATATGCCCATCTTTTTGAAGAAGGATATTTTCTGGTTTCAAGTCCCGGTAGATTATTCCTGTTAATAGACAACGTATAATAGATCAACAAAAACACATTGCTCAATTAATATTCAATAAGAGAGTGAATGAATACAGCAAGAGAAGTATAGTCCTAATAACTTAGACAATGTGAAATACCTAAACAATGAAGATATTCCAAACCAATGACGACTTCAGCTGCATAAAACCTACAAAATAATGCATACGATATTTATTTCAAGCACGTAGGAGAACAGAAATAATGCATCAACATCTAAGGAGCCGTTAAACCAAAATGCCAAAAATATGAAATGGATCATTTTCTTTTTAAGGAATGATCAATAATATTAGAATGACCTTAATTTTGCATTTAAGTTTAATAATACCTGGCTGAATCTTCTCTAAACATTTTCAATGGCTGTTTGTCAAGCAATACAAATAACTCTCCTCCAGGACAAAAATCTGTTATCAAGCAAACATGCGTAGGGGTCTGGAGGCAAATTAATACCATGTCAGAACATGAAAAAACAACCTGAATTGAAAATAAAGAATTGAACCAGTAACATTCAAGCCATGACAAATCAGATACCAGTAACGTTTCAAAAAATTACAAACGAAAGCACAAGCTTAAAGTTCTTTCTTATCCAAATCACCAGGCAACATTTTTGTGACAAGACTGATTGTTTTGCACAATAGTAAGCAATAGCATGCAGATCGAGTTAACATGTCAGAAGATTTATCATTCTCATAAACGAAACAGCAACGTGTGCACACACTTATTAACATGGAAAAGGTATTGCAGTTCGCTTGAATTTTCTCCGGAATGTTTCCCAGTGATTCTAATTGCAAAAGCATGTACATTGCGCTGCCTTTGTTTGCAGTTTTCGAAACATTATACAATCTCAGTAAGAGATTGGAACTTAAAACTGCAATTATCTTATATCACGTTATTGGAGTAATAACATATTAGCATACTGAGTTGAAAATGAGAACCTGAAAAGAGCAGTACAGTGTGGGAAGAAATGGATGATCCAAGAGTGAGATAATTTCTCTTTCAATGCATGCACGGTGAACCTGCAAAATTGTTTTAACTCCTCAATCTAACTTCAAGATATCGATAGAACTAATGCACATTTTATCAATTAGTTTCATGAACTTCAATATTTTGTAACTAAAAAAATGGCCTGAAGATGAGGAGAGGTTCAGCACACCTTATTACGATTTAGCATCATGGATTTGTCCATAGCTTTCATGGCAAACAATTGACCGGTACCAATCAATTCCACCAAATGAACACTGCAGGAAATACTCATGAGTTTGTACATAAAACACCAACTTAGAGGAGGTAGCATCTAGTAAACAGAATACAATAACAAAATGGCTCTTTCTCCAAGATCTCATCTGACAAGCTCACCGTTTTTAATTGAATAATCCGTTCAAAGAATACATCCAAATTGTATTCAAATCTTTAAAATACTTCTGTTCTCTTTATTTAAGTGACAATTAGTTTCCTAGGTACTAAGGTTAACTTGAATGTCGTACAACTGGGCCACCAGAAAGAGTATTGATACCACAAAGTTCACAAAATTAGAGGGAATTGCTGCACATTAATAATGTTTTTGGATGCATTTAAAAAAAAAAAAAAAAACTCCTATGCAATAGAACTCCAAGTTCCGTTTCTCTCATAATATACTTATGGACTTGATCTATAAACATTATGATCTCATAGTAATGAAGTAGGAAAATTAGTTTTCTATACTTATGGACTTGATCTATAAACATTATGATATCATGGTAATGAAGTAGGAAAATTAGTTTTCTTAAGAAGTTCTCCAGTGGGAAACGAGGTAATATATCTAGAGCATGTAACTGAGAAACGTTTCATTTCTTGTAAGAATTTTGATTTTATGTGGTTCCCAAGAAAATTTTCTACCATATTGTTCAGCAAGCACTAGAAACATCTTGATATCTAACTTTCAATTAGAGTGGAGGAATCAGACAAGAAAAATGAGGTACTAGCTGTACAGAGTATTTAAAATAAAAAAGCACCACCAACCAAGTTCACCAAAGCAAAATATTATGTCTTGGATTTTCTTATCTCACAGATGTGCAAGGACAAGTAATTCAGTTCTTCATTGGGTGTTAAAGCAATACATGTTAAGTAATGTTTTGATGAATTAAAAAAGCAGATCTTTCTAATTAATACTTTAAGTTATTCAGCTAATAGTCAGGTAATATGGAAGAAGAATGGGAACTAGCAGAAATAGCAAGAAAACCGAATAGGTAGCATAATTTTCTATTTTAATGAGGAATGAAAATGGCAGTATACCTGCCAGTATCTCCACATCCCAAAGGACGTATGGGTTTGAAGTGATTCAATCCAATCTTTTCACCATTTTCAGTAACCTACCAGGGACAGCAGAATGAAGTAACCTTAATATGCATGATAAATAAAATAGTAGTGAAACTTCAGAGATTGTTTTAGTTAGACGAACCCAAAGGTGATTACTGTTGGATTACATTTTAATGATGGAAAAATAATGGAGTTTTACCTAACTGCATTGGTTTTGCCATGCTTTTTCATTTCAACTTGTATATTATACTTTACAAGTTATTTAGCTTCTCTGAGAAATGTGTATGTCAGCATTCACTAAGCACATCATTTCTCACATTCATTTGATAGGAAATTGTGTGATAGTGAAGTTGTCCAGAATAAGACCTTGTCTATAACAATTAATTTCATTTCTTTCATCCTCTCTCAAGCAAGGTTTTTAGCATCTAAGTTTGTTTCTTTTAGATCCTAGCAGAGAAAAGATGTGCAAATTCATGTAGTAGTAAGCAGTAACATCTAAAATTATGAAGTTATGTATCAAACTTTTGCGAAGCTAGATTATCTGCTTATAAAAGAGTTCACTTCATAAGATATGCTATCAAAGGATACTTCGTTACTGCAATTTACAAGACAATATAAACTTCTACAAGAGATTCTGACTTTGCAATATAATACCTTCTTTATCGCTGTCCATGCAATGCTCTCCCTTTTGTGAGGTTTGGGCGAAACCGGTTGAGAATGTAAAGACCACAGGTCCTCTGGTCTCTGAGCGTGAAACATGTTAATTTGCATCAGAAATTGACACCTCAAAGTATTCCAAGAACGGTCATAAATGATGATAACATGTAAAAGCACTTCTTTCAAATTTTGAACCTTACTGATCAAACAAGTTCACGTTTCAAACATGAAAGTATTTGGTGCGAAATAGCATAAAGAGGAAGGAATACCTTACCAAGTTGGCATCAGGAAGTTCTCGAACAGCTTCATCGACATTTTCAGCCGTAGCTTTAACCTGGTGAAGATATTTTAGCATGTTAACTTTAATCGTCGCACTATTCCCTCTTCCTTCGAATTTATAAATAAATCGTTTAGTAGATTCCCCATCACACACACTATCAAAACCTACAAAATAAAGTAAGAAGACAATCTCAAAAACAATACCAGCTTAGCACTCTGTTGTTCTGTTCTCTCGGAGAGGCGGTTCCTCAGTGGTTCCATATGATCACTTCCATCTAGTTGCACACCGATAAAGTATTGTAGTTCACCCTGAAAAAGGCGGATGCAGATTTAGAATAAAATATATATACTGGTTATCAATCAACTGAAATAGCTTTAGAAGTTAACCTTTTGATCCCGCATCGGTTGCAAGTGAAATAAGTTCCAGAATTTCTTCCCTGAAAGTTGTTCCATTACAAGAGAAGCAATCAGTTTCGAAATAAGATTTTAAGAACAAACATTAGCCTCCTATTGGCTTGTATGTAAAGGATATGAAAAACCAAAGATTACCACTCTTTGTGTAATTAATCAACTGCACAGTAATTTCTCTTTGTTCCTTGATGGCATCCCTTATCTTTTGCACCGTAGCTTGGTCGGTTTCTGGTCCCTGAAGAAACCTGGACATATTTCAACCATGTTAAGTTCTGCTATAACCATTTTTACTTGCTGAAAACATGACTACTTAAAAGTAAATTAAGCAATGGACAACAGCAGCTTAAGTTTAAAAGGATTTTGATAGAACTAGAAAAGACTTTCAAATGATTCATGTCTGAATCAAGTTCCAATGGATTCACATAATCAACTGAGGTTGTTCCAAACTATAATGATTCATAAATTAAAAATCAGTACCTGCAGTTCCTCCCCAGAATTTCTTCACGAGTAAACTCTGTTAGTTCAAGAAAACTGTCTGATGCAAATATCTGCAAGAGAATCAACTTCATTATTGTTTCTCTCATGAGTCACTCTTCAAACAAAGAGAAAAATGAAAGCGGGTCAATGCAATGTTGCAAGTCTGGAGTAATTCATATGATCCATGGAAATGCTATGAACTTTGCCCAAACAAAATGAACATTATAAATGCAAGACTTTTTGAGTATATTTATCTTACAATAGGATTATCAGGAAGTCTAGGATCTGTTATCACAAAATTCTTCTCGATGCGTTCTAAAGTTGTTGCTAAGTCAATGCCCTGACGTATATCTCTCTCTCTTTCAGCTCGTTCCCAACTTGGTGTACGTTCAAAATTATCTATCATTAAGATCTCCGGCTCAATAGCTGGCTGACTTTCAATCATTCCTGCAGTGCTCGAAGACCTCCCTTTGTTCCTGCATATGAAAGAGTTTAACAAACTGACTGCAATCTGATCCCGTGAAAGGACCAAAATATCCCTCTTAACTGTGTTGCTGGTCATCGTTCCACTCTTACTAGTCATGACTCATATTTTACAAAATTGGAAATAAGAGAATGTTATAGTGTTTTCACCTAGAATGATGAAAGGATATAAACATGCTTACCCTAGCAATGAAATGCGTGCAGACTTTCTTGACTTGTTCGTTTCCATATGAGAACCAGAACGATTTAAGTTACTCTTTCCATCCGGTTCAGGGGTACGTCTCCCTGGGGTGCTTTTGTTTTCAACTTCAGCTAGTCCAGGAAGCATGTAATCTAGATTTGATGCAATTTGCGACTTTGGATCCTTCACGGTTTGTACAACTTCTATGATAGAACCTAACGCCTCTTCCTTTTGACGAACTGAAGCAATCAATGAAGTAAGATCACAGAAGCAAGTTCATTATATGAAAAAACACATGATGAAGGGCCACTTACCATCATAACGAATTAATGACTTTGGTAATCCATTTGGACGTAGCGCTTTATCATTCACTCCTTCTGTGTACTTGCTAACCTCAACCTGCATTCTGCAAGAGAAATTGTTCCCTGTTAGCGAAAATAAGGACTAACTAGACAATGCAGTTTGAAATAACACATGATGAATCATTTGTATTCAGAGAATCTCTATTAAACGAAAAGCTTCTAAGATGGCATCAATTGAAATAAGTTATGCGCCTCAAATTGAACGCTGGAGATTTTTGCAGCTATATATTAGCATCTGATATGCTAGTCTCAATAAAAGCTGGATTAGTTAAGGCCAGTATATTGGAAAAATGAACCTTCCCTCTATCTGTTATGACAATTTCAAGACCTCAATCTATTTTTCTAATCCTATATATGTCTGAAACTAAGAGCTGCACAAGCATGCACATGGCTAATTTCTCTGTTGTCTTTGATTATAGGTACCCCTAGTAAACGGGGAACTGAGCTCTCTTTGCGTTTATATACATTTGGAGGAAACAGATAAAGCAGCCTACATATCTATGAGAAGGTCTGCAAACCATCGCACTGATCTTAAAACTGACCTAAACTATTGATGTATGACATTTCATGAATTTTTAGGCAAATATATAATGATCTAGTATCTTTCCAGGGAACGAGAAACCACATTCCACCGAGTACCCTATTATTGTACTGGAGAGCAAAATATTTAAAAATTCAAATAATAAAAAAGTGTATGAACTTTATACCCAATAAATTTAATAGTTTTTCCTTTATCATCTTTGATTGGAGTGATTGTCAACAGATTCCAAAAGGGGGTGCCATCCTTTTTGTAGTTCAGAAGCCTCCCGCAATAGCTCGTTCCATTTCTAGCTGCATGCCTTATCTTGGACACCTCATCCTGGTCCGTATCAGGGCCCTGCAGGAAGCGGCTGAAACAAAGAACCGTAATGCAGTAATCAAACAATTCATCTACACTCCTTAAAACTGCTAATCTAGAAAGTAGAGAAACTAATGCAATGAGCTCTCACCAATTCTTTCCAATAACCTCCTTTGACGAATACCCAGTCATTGTGAAAAATCCACTGCTAGCATACACAATCGGACAATCGGGCTTTGTTGCATCAGAGACAACAAATGTCTGTTGCAGAGTAGCCAAGGCATCCTTGAGCTCCTGAGACACCCTTGGATGTTCAGATCCAAAAGAAGAGTCCCCGGATGAACGTGCTGATCCAATGGCTCTCTCGGATGAGTTCCGTGTCTTGTCTCCTTCAGCGGAGCCAATAGGAATGGCGTGGAAGCTACCTTCGCCCACACCTGTCTTAACCATAAGTCCCCACTCTGCAGTTCTTTCAGCTATCCTTTTATTCTCTGCCGTCTCATCAAGAGCGGAAGAGGCCAGAGAATTGCTGGACTCGGACTGAAATGCCATCCATTTATCCCGACTACGATCAACAGATGGTTGCCCTACTCCTAGCACCCCCACACCGCTTCCTTGACTCTTAGTAGCATCACTACGGCTCACAGAAGGTTCAAACACATCTACCGATCTCCTCTCCATCCCCAACTATGAACTAGAAGCAATCAGCCAGAAATCATCACCATAAACAACTTCCTCTTCCTTTTTTTCTCTACCAATGCAAAACCAATTCCCCCTATAGATTGCAAAATCAACGAGAAAACTATTAGGAAATTCACAAAACTATATGCATGCGAGGATCACAAAACATAACCAAATAAAAGCAAAGGAGTTGGTGATTAATCTGGAGAGATCATAAATTGATATCTCTACTGCACGTGATCAAAATTGCGATATACTACTATTTATGTCAATCTAACCTATCCAGTAGGAATTAATGATTGTGAGGAGCAGAATTGAAGCAGTAAGAGAGAGAGAGAGAAAGAACCTGGGAGTTAGAGAGAGAGAGAGTGAAATGGCAGAGGGAGAAGATAAGTGGAAAGATAAGGTACACAGAATAAATACCCATGGCAGGAAGGAGTCGAAATATACGTGGCCATTGTCTGCACACCTGTGACTGTGTGTTTATGTGTGCGTCGCTGTGTTCGTACCATGCTCACTTAATTATTCCCCCTTCTCTTAACTGTTAGACTGGGACTTGGCGCCCCCATTGCTTCAGTTAAATTCACTTTCAAACGACCAAAATACCCCCAACCGATCTTTCGTTTCATTCAAATTTCTTACCTCACTCGCGCGTAAATCCAATTACTAATTTGACACATTTTTTGCTCTCATTTACACGGGAGTGATATGTTCCACGTAGGGGTGAGCACGGTCCGGTTAACCGCCCATTAGTTATATAAAAAAACCGACCGTACGGTTTTTTAGCGGTTCGG
>JAYJMF010000080.1:2190642-2205474 GCA_036873715.1 Salvia sclarea
GTCATAATAACTTGAGATAGTTTTATGTTATTGATGAGTCCACAAATAACGCATACTTAACAGTGAATAAAAAATAATAACATCCCGTAGAAAAATGCAAGATTCAAACGGGAAAGAGAAAGACCTGGTCACGCTGAGCTCTTGAAAAAAGCCTGCGCAACTTAGGCGGACCCATGTATTGCTTTTCTCTCTTCTCAGGTTGGAATGAATAGTGCTGGAAATGGAAAAGTGCAAAGAACAAAGCTAACAAATCTTGTTGCCAACTCTAGTGTTATCCATGTATTGCTCATCAAACTTGGTTACAACTCTAGTGTTCTCCATAGAAGAAGGGTAAAATTGGAAACTTCAGACATAAGTCGTACAAGGGCAAATATGACCTTTTAGGTCTGCTATTACACTAACTATCGAGGACAGTCTGGTCATTTCTGGCCTGACACGGCACGTGCCGCCTCGCACTCCACTTTTCTGTTATTCTCGACTGGTTCCGTGGTCCAATGAGTGGAAGCCACGTGGTGATAGGGACTCCAGCAAAGCTTACTTGTCACTGGGCTAGGTCTGCCTTGTTCTGTGAGGCCTCTTTTGATATATGCCATTTTGGGCCTATGTTGGGTTTGGCCCATTGGAGATACCAACGGTGTAAGCCATCCTCATCAATTATAAACTAAAATATGAAAACTGAATAACTCAACGATCACTAATGTTCTAATTAAATTCAGTAAGGATCTATTGGTTTCCAATTATAGTTTATTAACCCTCAATAAAAATGATATGAAATAACCAAAGAAAAAAAAGAAAAAATGTGAAGTATATACATATTATGTTTGTTGGTTTTATATATTTGTCTAGGAATAATAGCATGTAAATACATGAATTTTTGGGTGTTTCACACAAACTTCATCTTTTTATATAGTATAAATTAAAATACATGAACTTCTATTTTGTTCGATTCTTATGATTGAATACTAGCAGAAATGAATTCGGTGCAAGCAGTGGTCATCTTTTGCTTGTTGTTGTTGACGAGTGTCAGTGCTACTAGTTTTACTAGATTTAATAATGCATTAATTTTATACATTCAATGCATAGGTTAATTTCTAACTTTTTATAATGATCAGTGCTACTAGTTTTTTTCTTTTTTTACTAGTTTTTTCTTTTTTTATTTTGGACCATTGTATAAAAAAAATTATAAAATAAAAAAAGAAAAAACTAGTAACACTGATCAATATTCATCATAAAAGAAATATGTATATGTTAAAGGAAATATTGATCAGTGCTATTAGTTTTTCTTTTTTTATTTTCTATAAAATAAAAGTATACTAGTAGCTCTCTACTTATGCCAATCCCTTCCGTTAGATCACACAAACATTAATGCACATGTCTATGTATCTCTTTTAGCACTCATTTGACTATAAACATCACATTTTTGTAACTTCCTATTATTTTGTATTAAATCACACTCGACATCAGATCTCTTGAAAAATTAAATTCTCTTTACAACCTCAAATAAAAGGAAAATTCTATCCCACTTCTCGAGCAGAGAAACTAGCAATTAATTAGTTCCAATCCCTTCTCTTAGCAAGAAAGCTAGAGGGAAAACACAATCAATATACATATGTATAAATAATGCACACAATGTGGTTAATATAGGCATATCTCAATGACAATGCACACAAATTTGGTTGCGTTGGTGATTTGTTTATCATCCGTGGCCTTCACCGTGTGTGATGGATATTCGGAGTCGCATGTAACGGTTGCCAATGTGATCGTGGGAGACCCCATCACGGTCCATTGTTACTCTCGAGACGACGATTTGGGATTTCATAAGCTCGCGTACCTTGAGCCCTTCTCGTGGTCTTTTCATTATAGCCTTATTGGCAACACCAAATTCATCTGCACCGTGACCACGTCGTACGGGTCAGGTAGTTACGTGGTGTATGGAAATGACATCATGTTGAATCGTTGTGGCCTCAACTGCCTCTGGCAAGTCCAGATTGGTGGGCCATGCCTGCAGCAAACGCGGGGTGGCCTTTGGTGTCTGCCTTGGCAGAAACGGCCCGTGCTCTGAAAGGGAGTCTGTTTTGCATGTAAAAAGAATGACTCTAATAAATAGTTAAAGTTATAGAGATGATTTGAAATTTATTTAGTAAGTTAAATCATCATGTAACTCTTGTTTTGTTTGGGCAATTATTATGTTGAAGGTGATTGGTATATTTTCTCCTATTCTCTATGTCACATTTTACTGTGTGATTTTCTATCTAGCTCAGTTGGTATATATAATCGGTAAATTTAATTACGATGACATAATATTCTTTTCTGCATGGAGCTGGACTTATTTATTATACATGGAATCGAACACAATATATAATTTTGATTTGAAATAATATAGTGATGCGGAAAATGGATTTGCTTGTTAATATTTTGAAAGTCTCACGATGCACGTTGCAATTCCACAATTGATGATTGGGTCGGTGCCACGCAAAATGTCCCTTATTTCGGATGATTTTTAAAATTATGGAAAATCATTGCAAAAATGTGTCATAAAAGTGAGTCGTTGCTTTTTAAAAGAGAAAAATATTATTTCAAATTACCTACTAATACCTATTATCTATATAGTAGTACTAAATTGAAATTGTCCCCTAAAACCAAAATTGTATTTTCACATGCAAATTGCAACGTCTCTTCCGGCGGACTCACAGCTTTTTCTTTGTCCACTCTTTTTTTCTTTCGTTTTGCGATGATTTTGTCCACTTCTATCTATGATTAATTTTAGCTTTATAATGTTTGATGCAACGAGCAGAACTTCTTCCACAAGGCGATTCCCGATCGGTCCGAGCACACCGCCCTCGATTGGCCTCGACTTCCTAGCTCACCGGCTCTTTCGCTCTAGCAAACTTAACTTTTTGCATCATATTCAAATTCAATGCGTACGAATTCATCAAGTACGGTAGTGAATTTCTTAGGTTTTTACAATTGATGGACTAAAAATGATTCAATTTGATATGTTAAGATTGATCCGTATTTGATCCGACGATGATTAAATCGTGTCACAATATCAATCCTATGATCTCTACATTCACTCTCCCAACAACTATATAGAAATAGGGGACTATAATTGAGATGAAAACACAACAAACCCTAGTTGACTACAAAACTCTATGTTACAATCATTTTCACTAGCTGATTATGAAATGAATTTTGTGGATTGAAAACTTTTGCACCATTTTGCAAGGGCAGCAGGCCACAAATAAAATAAAATAAAATACCCAATTGGTTATTTTATATATATATATATATATATATATATTAATTTATTATTGCCTAGGAGAGACACACACCACTAGTTTAGCATAGGTAGATAGTGTGGTAGTAAAAGTAGGGTCCACAAGAGTTATGGTAATTGGAGAAAATCAGTGTGATTATACAGTATTAATTGGTCTAAAAGCAAGAAAAGGCTCATCACTCTATGAAAGGCCATACCTACTTCTCACCCAACAAATCCTCCAACGTGGGCCCTTCCAATTTGGCCACAACCTTGTATTAGCCGGCAATAAAATCTTTTTCTTTTCACCATATAAATAAATTTAAAGTTCTTATAATAGCAGTAATTATAACCTAAAATCTTTGGCATCCATCTGCTACTAGGCCAATACACGTGCGTAATAATAAATTATTTTCGATTTAAGGTGCATTAACTTTAATTGTGAATGTATCATTACAAAAGAAAGGAGAAAATATGTAAAAAAATTATACATATTCTTTAGGATAGAGAATAAAGTATTAACACACTTTATCTTTTATGATAATAACATCCATAATACGAAAAAAAAATCATAGAAGAGACAAACCCTAGAAAAAAATTCCATCGTATATGTCAGGAAAAAATTGTTCGCCTTAATATATATAGTTTCCATCCTTATCTAGAAATATAAGAGAACACAACTTTATGAGAAGAAAATGATATACCTAAATTTCTCTTATATGCACTAGACTTTAAATGATACATGAAACATATATAAATTTCACCAAAAAAGTCATGTTCGATGAAATTGAACTAAAAGGATTGATGGAACCCCTGAGTGAAGCCATTTAAATCAGATTATTATTACACTCACTCTACCGACTAAGCTACAAAAGGAATGGATATCAACTTTCATTGTGTAGAATAGAACCAAGCAAACCTCGTTTTTATATTTAATTATTTATTATTATATATTATTTTATTTTAATTAATTAAATATATTATTATTTCTTTCTTTATTTGGTGCTCTCATATTTATAGGCACAAACTCAACCGAACATCCACAACTTTTTCGATGTGTGACAACAAGATTAACGACGGAATTTTAAATAATTAAAAAATTAATTAATTAACGAAGGATTTAACGACGAAATTTTGTAATAATTAAAAATAATAAAAAAATAATGAATTAATGACGGATTTTAACGACGGAAAAATAAAAATAAATCAATTATTTAACGACAGAATCTTTTATTTTTTTAAATAAAATAATCAAAAATAAAAAAATTGAAAATTTCTTCGCTAATTATAAAAGAAAAAAAAAATCCGTCGTTAAAGCCGCACCATTAATGACGGAATACAATCCGTCGTTAAATTATGTCGTTAATGGCGTGTTTTCTTGTAGTGAAAGCAATTGTTCTCATTTGTAATTATGGAAAAACTTGGTATCACTGATTGTCAACTTATTTTAATTCACTTGGTGAATCTATTATTTGTGGGATTTATTAATATAAAGGAAATTTCATGTCATATGATCTTTATATTTAGGACTCAATATAAAAAAGAGGGGGTTAATGTCATATAATTGTTACTAAATTATGGTATTTATATTAAAATGATTACTAAACTTTAATTTGTACCAAAATGGGTACTAAACTATGGTATTCGTATCTTTTAAGGTTTTTATTTAATTTCCACTTGAGTCAAATGCTGCATAAGCTTCATAAATTAATGAACTCAGATAATATATTTGCCACATTATTTTTTAATTCATATATAAGGCAATTCTTTTTTTAAAAAAAAAACCTAGTATAAGTGTAAATGAACATTACAACAATCAGATTAAATTGACACTATCCTACCTGACCTTTTTTCTTCTTTCGCTCTCATTGCTTGGGGCAGTTAATTTCACATACAAAGCCACTGGGCTAGGCAGCCCAGATGTAATAAGTTAGCGATAGATATTAATTAATCTTATAACACTACGTGTGAACGCGCGCCGCAAATTATGCGGCGCGTTGCACAGAAACTTTTGCGATTATCTTATGCTTTAAGTAGTATTCTCTCCGATTTTTTTGTATTGGCACTATTTTTTGGGCACATAGTTTTAGAAAATAGTTGGTAGAAAGAATTGTGTGGTTGAAAATTAAAGTAGAGTGTGGGGTTATGTGTTTGTGTGGTTAAAAATTAAAGTAGACTTTCCAGTTATGGAATGAGCCAATACAAAAAAACATCCCAATATAGAAATAGTGTCAATACAAAAAAATCGGAGGGAGTATTAAGTATATTAAAGCCTATCCCCTTTAAAAAAAGCATATTAAAGCCTAATTATATTTATTTGCTATAATAAGATGGCGAATTTGAGTAATTTATTTTAGAATTTAAAATAAGTGAATTCTTTGAGACACCAAAATGTTCGATTTAAAACTCTAACTCAAGTTGATAACAATGAATTAAGTTTGATACTTAAATCAGCTAGACACATAATATTAGCTGGCATACCGAATCTCAATATAGTTATTGCTTAACCAATCAAAATAATTTGATAAAATTCCCGTGTCATAACAATAATTATACAAATTGAAATAATGAGTGGTACTTTTCTTATGGAACTTGAGTGAACTCTATTGTAGAATAATATCTATTCGCACACACTGTGGTCAGCTATACAAGGCTATTTTAGTGCATAATTTTAATAAATTATTAATAATTTAAGTTCAGAAATTAGTGTGCTAATTGTATTTCAAATTCTACACTTTTTCGTATTTAATATCTGACTTCAAATTGAAATTGAAAATTTTAAATTTGAATTTCTCTATACAATAATCCCTTGCATAGTTTTAATACTATATTAGATATTAATCTCTTTCTTTTGAAATAAAATAATGAAAAATAAATCTTACAAAGAATATTTTAGGAATAACATTTCTCTTTTTTTAGATAAATCGATTTTAAACTGAATAGGCTCGATTTGCAAAAAAAACATTGTGTGGTTGGACACACTATGTCCAAATAGCACTGATTTGTGTCGAAAATACTGAGTGAATTTTTAAGACTGGGATTGGCCATTAAATTACGTCGCTTTTTAGAGTTTGCTCTGAAGTCTCAACATAGTTTTCATCTATATATTTTGTGACTTGAACTTCATTTTCTTTCTCTGTACAGTTTAACCGTTTTTTCTATATTTGCACTTATTCGAGATTTTTGTCTTATTGCGAAATTAGAGAAATCGATCAAAAGCTTAAAACATAATAATATACGTACTTTTTAGGGGCAATTTGAGAAATGGCATATTTGTTATAGAAAGAGGAAAGATAGTCATACTTATAGAAAATAGGGAAATAGTAGTAATTTTCACTAAAATATCATTTGGCATGCAATTAACACGAATTCATGAAGTTTAAATTGTGAAATCGTTTAATAAAGAATTTTATGCCGTCGCACAATTTCACCGGAACATGGAAGGATATGAGCGAATATGACATCTAACGCAAAAAGTGACTAGCAATTTATATTTTTCGTAACAGTTGGCATTATTTTTCCTCTCTATAACAAATAATTAAGTCTAATGTTTAATCATGAAAAACTTTATCGTAAGAGACGTAATATTAACCACACTGTGGCCCATCAAAGTAATGACTATCTCATTGTAGACTCCGAACTAAATGAGCTATATTATAGCTGTAATTTTATTTGCTTTTGTTTTTGGCTTTTCTATATTCTTTTTAACTAAATACTCATCACCAAAACTTATGCACACAGCAATATTCGGAGCAACACTCTGAAGTGAAAATCAATCAAAAGCAAGTGTGATTTTCCATCACCAAAAATAAAAATAGGAAAAACGAATTTTGATTAAATAATGTAACTAGTAGGGCAATTCATCCCTCATCCAATTCTCAGCTCAAAAAAGAAGACATCGAATTGGACTATGTATATCCTTCCATGGTGGGATATAATCATATAAACAAAAGAACCTTTCTTTTATACATAATACATCCAAAAACAAAAATCTACATTCTATGGAGGATCACTACTTTCCCCAGTAATTTTTTCTTTCGAGGGCAATGAAGGATCCCATATTCAACCAATAATGTACAGAAAAATCACTGCTTCTGCCTATGACAATTTCAAAATATGGAGGATAGGCAAAAGCTTCTGTTGAGATTTCAAACTTTAACTCTTCTAACCATTTTCTTTCCTATCGAGTGAGGTCCCTCAATAAGCTGGATTAGTATACATTGCATGTCGGCACACCAAACAGAAGATTTTAGGAGGCATTCATACCTCCATTTCCGAAGGTGTTGACCGAGGAAGTTCGTGTGTCCTCGCACCTTGAATCTTTGAGGCCACCTCAGCCATAACGAGCTTCGTGAGAAGCAGACCGGCTATCAGAGCTGCACCCATTAGCATTGTGAAAACTGCACTCCAGCTGTTAGTTGATATGTACCCTGTTAGCAGTGGCCCGACAGCAGCGCCAATTGACCCTGTTCCATCAATTATAGCAGTAACCGTGGCTAAAGCTCGTGAATTTCCCTTTAATGAGCTGTGTGTTCCCAGATCAGCAGATACCGCAGTGGTTATGAGAGCATATGGCCCGTTCACAAACATCCCCGTGATCAGCATGAGTATGATGTTTAGAGTCATGGAGACGTGCCCATAGTTTCTGTAAAAGAAGAGAGCCGGTATGGCACAGTACATGAAACTTGCTGCTGTTATGGCTCTTGCGTCTAAACGGTCAGAAATGTGGCCGGCCAGGATCCCTCCAACCACTCCTCCGACATCAAACAATGTAGACAAGTTACCAGACTCCTCATTAGATAAGTACCTCCCTTCAATTGCTGCAACATTCAGAATTAATGCATTTAGATTAAGTGACATTGGAAGTAATAGCACAGAAGATAATGTGTAAATTTAGTTCAAGTACCTGTATGACTAATGTAAAACGGGAGCCAGTAGAGGAATGTGTAGGCCACCAATTTAGAAAAGAAAAGACAAAGGGAAAAAGAAGCAACCCCGGGAATTCTCCATGCTTCTAGGAATCCCACAGCATTTCTATGATCCGAGTTGATGTTCAACAACGGCACTGCTAATTCATCCCCTTCCTTCTTGGGAGATAACATATCGTCATCATCAATACTAGCTCCAACGGCTTCAGGGCTAACCGGCAAGAAAAAGAATAGCACCAAGCCAACAAACAGAATACCAAAACCAGGAACAACCATGGACCATCCCCAGCCATACTTCAACAATACTGAAGCAATTACGCTGCCAGTAATGTTACCAAGAGAAGTATGAGCATTCCATATACCCATTATAAGTCCCCTTTTCTTTTTCCCAAACCAATTCCCAACAACCGCAACCACTGACGGCCATCCAGTAGATTGGAATAATCCGGCAAGCATTTGCACAATCAGATAGTAATAGAAAAGGTGTATATTTGCCCAGTACCCAACTCCATAGAGGGCAGTAAACACACCAGTTCCAACCATTCCTATGGTTAGAAATACTCTGAGATCCATCCTATCTCCCACATGTCCAGAAAAGAACATCCCTATAGCATATACAAACAGAAAAGCTACATCAAGCTCCCCAAGCAATGCCGTTCCATCAGAACCATTGAAGGGCGCCCAACCAGCTCCAAGATCCACCGCATTGCTAGTTCTTTGTAGTGGCGCCCGTCTCCAAAAGAAGATAGATTTCAAGTCTACATCAGGAGATTGTGGATCAAGAGCACTTTTCACCACACTGGTGGTTTTCCTTGTAGCATGGTAGGTCAAGTATGCGAAGAATGTTATTACCAGGACCATGACTTGATGAGTCTTGTACGAGACTGCCGATCCTTTGACATACTCTACAAATCGTATTCCTAGGGGCTTGCTGTATTTTATTTCTAGGGCTGGCTCTCCAGTTGAACCCATCTCCTCCCTTCAATGGAACAAACAATTGGCAACCTGAATTCAAGATAAACAAAACCATCAATGAGATGACAGAACCATCCAATATAGACATGTTGAGCTAGTATAATATCGCAATTCAATCATCAAATGCCAATAAGATCACAAGATACATACAAAATTCAAACTCCACAACCAGAACAGATAAGCAAACGGCAAAATAATCAATCGGGGCATGTGAAATTCTATGTGTATCATGCTTTGCCAAAAAGTCTCTAGGTTTTGACAAATTGACGAATAGGTAGATTCTTGTTCAGCGTATAACTCCAGAAACTTAGCTCAAAATATAACATTTCTAAGATATTATAAGCTACAAGTCAATAGATTTGCCATAAATTCAGGAAACTAGCAGGTTTACCGAACAGCGCATGGGAAAACTCTACAAAAATAATAGAATACTAATAACAAGAATAAATCCAAAAGAGAACATGTTTCTCCTAAAACAGCAGGTATCATATTATGTACACACAGAAATTTAGAGCGAGAGAGCAGAACTCATAATCGAAGATAAGCAGACAAAAAGATTAGCCTAAACCATTTTTTTTATATAAATAGTATTTTTTTTTCATCAGCCTGAAAACTAAACAATCTAAAGTGGTAGCGAGAGCATAGAAAAATGATGATTTGTGAAGAACAGGGAGAATTCAGATTTAGAAGTCACACAGCTCTGCACTTGAACTGAGCGATCAAAATTGAATAGAGGTTGGAAAACTGGAAACGTCTTCGAGTTCCCCGAATAACACGAAACAGCGTAAAAATAAGTAAAAAAAAAATCTTGAATAAGAGAAAAACGATGAGATTGCTTTACCCGAGATTGTTCGAGCCAATGCTTTCGCAGAGTGCTAATAATCTTATCCTCTTCTCTCTCTCCTGTTTTGGTGTAGTTCGTTTTTGGCGACGAACGAAAAGGTGCTCACGTTTCTGTGAGAAGCTAACTGCAATGGGAGGTTTATTTATTTGAAGAAGATTATTTTGGATTCCCGAAACTACCCCTGCACAGCTGCCTCGTCTGAGATCTGACCACTACCTACGAAATGACTACTATGCCCCTCCGATACTAGCAAGCCGACGCCACTGCTTTTTAGGGGTGAGTGGGGGAATATCCACCGAGATTCCACTATCCTACTTGGACCAAAATCTTTTTTATTAATAAGCAAATTATACGAAGTATAATTTATGAAGTGACGTTTAGGCATCTCACTTTCGATCTCACTGCAATAAAGTTGTTTTATTAAATAGAAAGGGAAACTCAAAAACAATTGTAAGAAGTAGTTTGCTAAAAAAGAAGGAATAGAATGGTAAAAGAAATTAGGAATAGAAATGCAAATAAGAGGTCGGTCGCACCCACAATAATATACACCCGTGTCCAACTTATTATCGCATTTTAATTTTAGTAACTTTATATTTCATAATAAAATTGGAATTTTCATACCACTTACAATACTCAAGTAATTTATTAAAACTCATGCCAAATATAAATGGGACATTACTTTACGGATGGAGAGGGTAATCATTTTTAATTCTTTTTCTTTTGTATATAGTTGCTTCCTCTGAACTATATTTCTGACTACGCCCTTATTTAATAGGCTAAACGTCAATTAATAGATTGAATGTTCGAGTCATATCAAATGCCTATGGGTGCGAGTGAGTTATAATCTCAAAAACAAATAATACTGGACACAAGTTTAGAAGTAGTACCTTCTTCTTATTTTCTGCCACTAAAACTAATGGTATCTGTATTAGCAAGTTTGGATAATCAATTTGATGTTGTACAGTTAGCCATGTATGTAATCTCGGCGTCAATTTGATGTTGGTTTGGTAAAATTGGTTTAGGGATTTTATGTTTCAAATTAATCAGATTTCAATTGTGGTCTCATTCCTAGATAAGATAGGTCGGAGTTGAGGTCGGCAAAAGGTGATTTTTTAATTAGTACCCATTTGTATTTTTAGAAGTGGCTTATTTTATTTTTTATTGTATGTAATAAACTAATAAAGTGTTTTATTTCGAATATTAATATAATATATAATAAATTTTTCAATATTGTTTTCATAATTATTATAAATTTTTTATCTTTTCAATATTGTATGCAATAATTAGGGTTAGAAGAATTATAATTGCACCTTTTTTTTTTTGAAGAAATATAATTGCACCTTTTTTATGTCCTATTTTTATTTTAACGAAAGATAAGACATGAACTATTTTTTCTTTTTTTACGAAAGATAAGACATGAACTATGTAAATTAAGGACAAAGACTTTTTCATTTTTAGTTTCTATTTTTACTTTGAAGTGTTTTACCTGAACTCATCAGCTGTCTTGGTTATGTGGAAAAAAGAGTGTACAATTTGATCCACTAAGAAAATAATCCTAAGAAAATAATGTATTTTGATGAGGTGTACATAGTGAATTTTTGAAATGCCAAGTTTGAAAATATAAGAATTTGGTCGATTGTTCTTTTCTTATTATATGTGTAGCCTCATTTTCAATTGTAGCCGGAAGGCAGAAACTGCACAAATAATGTGTAATCAGTATTTGCGATCGTGCGATACACGATTTTATATATTTGTTGTATTTAATATTTTTTAACTTTCTTACATACGTTTATTTAAGATTTACAAATTAAAAAATAAGATTAATTTATCACACGTACATGAAGAATGACGATCATTACCATCTTATCTGTCAATAAAAAAATTATATGCGGAAAAAATATTGTCGTAGCCACCCTAATTATATATGTTAAAGTACATTATTCATAAATTAGCATAACTTAACAATTGACCATTTTATTTACAAAGTCACAAATGAAATGGAAAAAGAACACATAAAGCATTATTTTTTATATAATGCATTAGATTAATAATGCGAATAATAAATTCCAGGGTATTAAAAAATTCAAATAAATGTCTAAAATGAAAAAAAAAAAAAAAATTAGCATAATGTGATTGATGCTCAAGAATGATGTTCACGGATGGCGAGCGGCATATCATTCTTCTATTATATAATATACATATTATTATGTCATATATTTTATTTTATTTTATTTTATAAAAAAATAAATTAAAGAAATAACAAAAATAATTTTTTAAGCGCAAAAAACTGTTTTCAATTAAAAAGTTTGCAGTTATCTATATATATAATTTTGTTTGAAATTTCAAATTACCGTAACTTGTTCATTTTAAATCTATTTTTTTATATGTTATATGCAAAATTAAAGTCCATAACACGATCTTTAATTTAAGACGTATATTGCATATTATTTTATTGAATAAAATATATTTATCTTGAGAAACAACAAAATAAAAAATAAATAAAAAATTCTTATCCCCCACTACTCGGCCACTATCCGAAAAAAGCTAGCTAGAAGTTGTCCTTTAATTAGATTAGTTAATATAATCTAATTTATATGTATATAAATAACCATTGATTTTAGAATAACTACAAAATTACCATTAAAACTGAAATCAATTTGAAATTGATTTCAAATTAATTTTCTAATTTGGATCCACATTTAAATATAGTGTAGATATTTGGTTCTTAACTAGTATATATCTCATGTGTCATGCACGGGATAATATTTTATAGTTCATCATATTCAATATATTTAATTATATATATATATATATATAATATAAATTTGAATTAGTTTTGAATTTTTGAATTTGATTAAATTAAGGAAAAAAAATATTTTTGTCTATATAATTATACATTTATACTACATAACAACATCAACCATCACCGCATAGAACAAAAAAAAAAAAAGCATCGATAACGACAAAATTTTCTATCGTTTAAACATAGGATTTCGTTGTTAACAAATAACAATAACTAACGGCGAAATATCTCAGCGATAAAATATATTGTATATTAGTATTTAAAACTACTATGAACATTATTATATTATTTTAATATTTATGAATCTATTATAATGGTTGTAATTTTTTAATCGATTATATCTTTAATTTAGTGTAATTTGGGTAAACTATACAATATTAAATAAGTTAGATAAGAACATTCAGTTCTTTTGTCTAAATACATTGGAATATATATAAAATTATAAATAACTACTTTGATGTAAAACAATAACTATCTATTTCAGTTCTAAGCTATTAGAGTTTTCATGAAAATATAATTAATCATGTATAATGTTAATCAAATATATAAATTACTTGAAAAACAACAAAAATATTCCGTTGGATTTCCACCACATAAAGTTGGTGTGTATAGTCAAATACGTACCTTTGAATAGCAAAATAACCAAGCATGGATTAAATCCACAAATTCACGTATACAAGATATTAGGTTATCATGATCAAATAGTAATTTGCCATTTATATTATCAAGAGTAGAATTTTTTTTTTTTTGAAAACTTTTGAAATTATTAAGTTAATTGACGATTTTTTTTTTCATAAATTAGAGAAAATAAACCTATATTAAGCATAATATACATAAATGCAATAAGCAATAATGAGTTGTTATATATTGATATTAAATATATATTAATGCAATAGTAATTGCAAAAGGCATGGAGAGCATATTACGGGAAAATTAAATTACTAACAGTGAAAATAAAATAAAATTAAATTATCTACTTTTTACATATTATGAAAGATCTTGTTGTGATCTTTAATTTAAGATGCATATTGCATAAATTTTACAAATGAAATCACATGATTTTGAGAATAAATGAAAAGTAATAAGAAATTATTACGCAAAACTTACCATAAATAACATAAAAGTTACTATAAATGGCTGGACAATTTTGGCAGGAAACATTTTAGGAAATGGTATCCCTTTTATATATGTATAGATGTGCCGTAACTACATATCGAAAGTGGATATTTTCATTCAAATACACATCCATGGTTGTTGTCATCTTTCCTTTTCAGACCACTTTTATTACTCATATAACTTTAAATGATATTATTTGGATATTTCCTCCATCCTATTTCAATATGCCTACTTTTCTTATTAGGTTGTTCTATTTCAATTTGCTCTTTCCCAAAATACCAAATAATTAACACACAAAAAGGTGGGATCTTGTTGCTTTTTTACTAAAAATAAGCATTTTCTTAATCCCCGTACAAAAAGAAAGAGGTCAATTGAAATCAGGAGGGTGGGGTTATATTTATATGGGATAAGTGCCAATTAAATCACCAACTTTACCCAAAATTGCAATTATAATATAACTTTTAAATCATTGCAACTAAATGCATGAACTTTCATTTTTTTGCAATTATAACTCAAGCCGATTTTCCGGCGAACAAAAAAATGACATGGCGTCTTTCTAAATCTATGTGGCTTTACTAAATGACACGTCATAGCCACGTCATCTTCCAACTGTAAAAAGGGGAAGGCGGGAGGGAGTGGGGTAAATGCCAAATAAATCATCAATTTTACCCAAATTTGCAATTATAACACAAACTTCTGAACTTCTGAATCATCAATTTCTGAATTTTGGCAATTATTGATCATCCTCAATAATCAATAAGAGAGAGAATAACTTCACATATGTTGTATAGGTTTTTGAGTTCTAGTTGCAAAAAAATTAAAAGTGTATGTACATTGACGGAAAAGGGGGGGGGGGGAGGGGGCAGTGGGGGCATTGGACCCCCTGGGTCTTCAAAATTTAGTAGGTATA
>JAYJMF010000080.1:2219707-2233531 GCA_036873715.1 Salvia sclarea
TAAATATTAAAATATTAATAAAAATCATGACTATAATTAATATTATAATTATGTTTACAATCTTTTTATAAATGGAACTATCAATAAAAAAATCACAATCAATATAATGATGTTTATCAATAAAAATCGCGATCATATTTTTTCAAAATCTATATTATCTTTATTTTCCTCTTTATAACATGATTACATCATACTATTTGTCAAATAAAAAAATACATTATTAAAACCCCCACGTACTATATGGGTCAATGGAACAAATAGATACTACGGAGTATTTTTAAAAGATGAGTTTTTCTCACCAATTTTTCTCCCTTTTATTCCCATAATTAATTTCTCTCTCTTCCCTTTCCCTCTCTCCATGTGCTCTTTTCATGTTTTACGGTAGTTTTGTCCATCAATTTCTCTCTTCAATTCTCTTTCTCAGTTTCTCTCTCTCTCTCTCTTTTTTTTTGGTTCTCTCTAATATTAAAAAAATTAGATCATAGAAAATATTAAATATACATCTTAAATGTGTTATAGCTTTAAAATCCAAAAAGTAAAAAATTGTGTTAACTGTAATATGGTTTATTAGATTAATAACATCTATATTGAGTTTCGCCGCGCATCGCGCGGGTGGGTCGTACTAATTAATTTAAAATCTAAAAAAAATATCAATTTTACAATTATAACCTTTTAACAATTTAAAAATGACAATAATATCCTAACCCTAGTTTCCCTTTGTACATTGATCCACCACGTACCACCCACCACCATAATTTCAATTCTCAACAAGAACAACTCACCAGAACCCCCAAATTCTTCATTATCGAAAAATTTAATTACATATGAAAGTGTCCAAACTTTTTGGGTAGGAAATAAATTCTCAAATTCCAAAAGAAGACGAAGATTAACTTCATCTTCCAATCTGTCCACTGCCTTATATCGTCAGCCCATCAGAAATGTTTGTAGACATTATAGCAATGGGCGGATACTGCACCGCTCCTTCAAACTTGAGTTTGGAATTTTTTGCCAAGTTTGGGTGGCAAGAATGAAATAAAGAGAAATATTAGGGATCTAGCGTAGATTCCTTTTTTGGATGAAAACATAGTTTATATAACTTCTTCAATCAGTTGAAGGAAATATGTCCCCAAATCAATTCAACAAAAGCAAAGTTGACGACAATGGTGGCTTTAGGCAGTGGTGGTGTGAAGCAACAACATAAAAATTGAAAGTTGGAAAAGTCGGCGACGAGAGGGAGAGCGAGGGGAACAGAAAAAAGAAAAATATAAAAAGTAATGTGGGACCAAAAAGAAACTCTAGTTTCTATTTGGGAACTAATTTTTTATTTTTGTGATGGGTCCTATGAGAAACTAGTTTCTAAAACCTCCAATAGTAGTTTCTATTTTTTCGAAAACTAGAAACTAGTACCATTGGAGGCACCTTAAGCTCCAAGAGCTTATTTTCATAGCTTATAAGTTGTTGATGAGCTTATTTTGCCAAACATTTTGTAACAACTTATAAGCTCCTAAACATCTTATAAGCTGCTTTAAGGAGTTTATAAGCTCAGCCAAACACCCTCTTAGTCAATTCATATCCCACCAATTTGTAGAGTTAGGAAACCCAACGTAACATCGGAATTAAGGACGAAACTTGATTTAATGTTGGCAGCAGAGGCAGACCCAACATGGTACAAGGGTTACAAACCGTACCCCCTAAAAAATTAGTAGTGTATTATTATTTCTAAAGAATTTTTTAAAATATATTTAGTATTTATTTGTACTCTTAATTCTTTTAATTCTTAATTTCTTTTTTACTTTCCTCTATAGCATTCCACGTTCACTATATAAAAGAAAAGCTAGAAAGAACATAGAATTTGCGAGATACAAGAAATCCTGGTTTTTAGCCACACATAATAATGTGTCGTAGTTTACTCACACATAATTAGATATGTGTGGGTGAATATACTAAACAATTTTAATAGCTAGTGACATTTATTATGTGTGGGAAAAAGTGTATTTGAATTTCATTTTTTTATTTCTTATTCTGTATTTAACTTTTAAATCTTCATATGCTTACGTGTCAAAGTAAGAAAAAATATTAGCCACACATAATCAAAGATTAAATATGTGTGGTTAATGATCATAATTTCATATCATGGGTGTAACGCACTTACGCACGTCACGCACGTTTTAGTCACATTGTTTCCGTTAGCTTCATTGTTTTTGTTAGCTTCGGTATTCTTTTTTCTATTTAATTGTATTTATTTATTTTTTATATCATGTGATGTCAATATTAATATGGATTATTAGTTACACATAATTACATATCACCTATGGGTGATTGATCATTTATATATTAAAATTATTAAATTATGATAAAGAAAAATTCAAACACATAAATATGGAAGTAGCTTAGCAGCCTAAGTTGCATAGGTGCAGGTGTGTGGCCGATAGGATATGGGTGCATGAATACAGAAGATATAGTACCATCTTAATGTATTTTAATTGGTTTACCAATTTATTGTTTATCTTGTTGAGCACTCACTGTATTGCATAGCTATGGGTTTCCCTGTTCATGCTTATAGTTATAGAGTTGAGGCATTTGTTTTTCCCTTGATTTACATTTTGCTTGCATAACAAGTTTATACAGAAGATGAATGGTATGTCCTTTCGGTTCTATGAACATGTTTAGTTTACTTGCAATAAAGAATTCAATGTATACATATTCTATCTTCAAGGCCAATTGGATTGTGATGAAAATGGGTAAAGAGTGGTCTGGATAGTCTTATATATGATTTTGTATTAAAGAATTGAAATCCCTTTTGTGATAACATCTATGACAGACTTGGTGTGCCAAGCTTTTGGGCAATTTAAGTTCTTGGCTCTTTCACTAGTATTCTTTCATTTGGAAGTGAATATTAGTATGGATTACATTGACTATTATGGATTTGAAAACTTGTTAGGAGTTGGTCTAGATTTAATTACTTTAGTTTTTTTTTTTTTTTAAATGAGGGCATATTGCCAATTTACTAGATGCATATTGAAGAAATCTTTTCTATGAAATTGTTTTCATATGTTTTTTCTAATCCATGGTTGTATTCTTGTGCAGCATTTTCTTATCCATTTGTGGACTTCTCGAAGTCCATCCACTTGTTGTTGTAAGTTTATTTCAAGATCAATCTAGATAATTTTTATTATCTAATCATAGTCGGACTAGTAATAAAGTTGTCCTTTTTTTTTCCTTTCTAAACAAATGACAAGCTAGGTCGAAGCTCCTTAATTGGGAATTTCAAGATGAAGTCAAGCAATTCACCATGGAAGGAATTGCTTGTGATCAAATGCTTGAAGAAAAATCTAAGTGCTAAATAAATTTTGTATTTATTTTGACATTTTAATATTTTTGTAGGATTTATTCTAATATTTGTATACTTCTATCTTATTGAAATCAACTTTTTTGACCGATTTTCTTATAATTTCAAATTTTGTCTAATTTATTGTTCTTTGCGTACTAGCTAAAATTATATCATGATTGACTAATATAAAATTTAACAATAAAATGTATGTACTATATTATATATTAAATTGGATAAAAGTACATAAACGTTATTCTCCAATCTCCACACATTATATATGATTTACCCACACTTAAATTTGGATTTATTGATAAATAATAATATTTTTATTAATATTTAATTACATGTAAAAATTTTTACTCTCACATAAGTTATACTTTTTACCACATATATAAATTCCACGTGTAATTGTGCCACGTGGAAAATATTTTTGGCGACACATAAGATATACTTTCAGTGACACATATATATGTGGGTAAATGGCCACGTAGAATGACATGTCATCATCCGCGTAATTTCCACCTCATCATCACACACTATGAATATGTTTTTGACGACACATAAAACATACATTCAGTGACATATATATGTGTAGGTGAATGTTTAGACCGTTCTTCACACATATACATATGTGTGGGTAAAAACCTTTCCCCACATAGTATTAGCCACAAAACTTAACACTTAACTTATATGTGGGTAAATGTCAATAGTCACACATAAAGTTACTTTTAGCCACACATCTATGTGTGGCTGAAAGTTCTATCCCCTCATTGCTCTCGGTGAATACTTCCCAACTTTTCGTTGTTGGATTAAAAGATCACTTAAAAGTTGCCCGCAATCTTACGAGGTCGTCCTAACGAGCAAGCTAATCCGAGCCGTCTCTCAAGGAAAACTTAACAGGGAGTTAAACTAAAGTTACCACACAAAAGCGATTAAATTCCTACACATCCTAATCACTAAAGGTTGTTTGTTTGTCACAATCATGCAACTCAAAAGCTTGTAAATGAAAGCGGTAAATTGGGCATTAAAGAAACTAGTACACTAGACAACGAGACAATAAAACTCAATCACAATTAAATGATAACTCAACGGATTCAAAAACACCTAGCAAAATAAAGGATGGAACTCAAGCGATCATAACCAACGAGGAATCAAAACCATTAACTAATTCAAGAAGACAAGAAATTAAAGAGCATCCAAGAACAAGTTAGAACAATGAAAGTAAGAGAAATAGAAATTACCAACAATTCAATGTAAAGAGATGATTGAGGAGTGTCAATCCCCAATCTATGAATTTGGGTTATAATAGAACGAGTTCCTCTCCAAAAGTGAGAGTCAAAAGTCCCCAAAAACAAAGTAAGAATGATAGAATGAGAGTTGGGGCAAATGGGGGCTCAAAAACCCTTAAAAAGAGTGTAAAATCGCCCATCCAGAGAAGCCAACCGCTGCTGGGGGGCCAGGCGGCGCTGGCTCGAGTATGCTGCCCCCTGCTCGTTCTCCTATGTGCGCGGCTTTCTCGTTTCGTCCATATCTTCCCCATTTGAACTCTGATTCTCGATCCGTTTTTGCCTACGAACTCGAATCGATACGTACTTCAATCCCATCAAGTTCAAACACATCAAATCTTTATTTATCTTTTGCCCAATTCAGCCATCTTTGCTACTAAAACACAACGAGCTTATGATTAACTCGAGACGATGAATTTATCAATTAAATAACACAAAATGGGCAACAAACACGCATGCGTCACATCCAAACACACCAAGAACTCACACAAAATGAGACCAAACATTTGTTGTTATGACTTTCAACAATGTTATGGATGTATTATTTTTCATATAATATATAATTTATTTTGGGTGTGTGTGTTGGCCTAGTGGTAAGAGATTAATGTCACAGGCCAAAGATCTTGGGTTCGAGTCCTTCGTGACGCGGCCATCTAAAATTTCTGTATTTATTTTAATATAATATATCTTGCGTATACTGGTATTTACGCCATTATTGGGCAAAAAGGTTTAAATCAATTTGTTACCACCGGGACAAATTAACATAAGCTGCTTAAACCCCCTACCAAACAGGTTACGGGTCCTAAATTTATATGAATTTATTTATTATGCTTTTGTTTTAATTAAATAATAAATTAAATTAGGCAATTAAAAACCCTACAAGTTTAGTTAGTTTAAATTAGGCAATTAAAAACCCTACTGCATGGCCTCATAACAGCTGCTCGCTCGTTCCGTCAACAACCGACTCGGTTTTACGGGTAAAACAAACCGAACCGGAATTACCCGATCGATTTCCGGGTAACCGAAGAGAAAACCGGTTCGGGTTTCTATTATTTTAGGTTTTTTCTTTTTTTTTTTTTTTCAGTTCGGGTAATATTCTGCCCGATTTCTATCCATATTTCAATTCATTTCTTAATTGATTTCTATCCATATTTCATTTTTTTAACAACAGGGAAAACTCTGTTTATCGTAATTTGGGGAGAAACTCTCCGAGCTCAAAAGGGAATTCCAGTACCAAATTCTGCAGAAAAATCTCTAGATTAATGGCCACTCAAGGGCTGTCAGTGTTCACAATTACGCCCATTTCTTCAGCTGCGACTCAATCTCGCACAAAACCCTCCGAAAAGTTGTTGAATTTCAGTCTACCCAAGACTCTTTTGGGCGCTAAGCTCTCGACTCAGCTGTCAAATTTGAGTCTTGTTGCTTCAAAACGACGTAGTTACGCTGTTGCCACCATCTCCTTCAGTCTGCCCAACACGTAATATTCAATTTATTTTATGAAAAAACATTACTCTGTTACTGTGGTAAAATTAAATTTTGAATCTTTAATTTTGCAGAAGGGTAGACGGGCTTGATTCTGATAAGAAGGCCAAGTAAGTCTTTTGTTATGTTTCTTTTTCCATTCATTCCATTTTCCTGTTGCAGTATTAATTTTGTTTGAATTATATTTCAAAGTGGCTATTGGCATTCTTGTGACTGTTACTTTGCTCCGAAAATGGTGATTGCAGATGGTCAGCTAGGTCGATTAAATCGTTTGCTATGGGGGAGTTGGAGGCACGAAAGCTCAAATATCCGAATACAGGGACTGAGGCTCTACTCATGGGCATTTTGGTTGAAGGTCTGCTAATGTGTCGGATGAAATGAAATAAACCTATTGCTGCTGTAGTTGAGTTTTTTGTAGATTATATTTGTACTAAAATCTCGATTTCGTTGCTAAAATATGGGTTGCTCCTAGGTTGTTTTATTTTGGTATGACATATATAACCTTTCTCAGTAATGCAATTATAGAATTTTTTTTAATCTTGTTTATAAAGCTGGTAACTGTCTTAGTCCTTGAACATTGCTCAATCTTTCAACAAAGACTTTTTCAGTTTGGAGCCGAATAGCTTCTCTGCTAGTTGTAGATCATGAAGCTCAATTGTTGATCATGCAGGAACCAGTTTGGCAGCAAAATTTTTGAGGGAGAATGGTATTACACTTTTTAAGGTCCGAGACGAGATTGTAAGCTTGATAGGGAAATCAGACATGTATTTTTTCAGTCCCGAGCATCCTCCGTTGACTGAACCAGCCCGGAAGGCTCTTGACTGGGCACTTGAAGAGAAGCTGAAGTCAGGTACTACCTATATTTTTCACATATTATCATTTTAAAATTTCAAGTTTGGGTTTTGAGTTGTGAAATAATTTATTTGGCTTTCATTGGTTGGGTATGGACACTCTATTGTCTTGTTTTTGATTACTTATTTATATTGTTTTACCTACCGAGATGTGTATGCACCATATACCAGTTGTAGAGTCCCCATCACTGATTAGTTCTCTTTCTGAGTATTATAGTTGTTGCTGTAAGAACTTGATGAAATAGCATTATATTAGAGAAAAAAGACTATAAAGACATACTTATGATTAAGGCTTATAAACTATTTTCTTTCCGGTGACAACTTCTACTTCAAATATATGCATGATGATTCATGTTTGTGGTAATGGGTAACTGATTAAGAGAGTTTGTCAATATATATCGATACAACTTCTTGGGTGTTGGTACATTGTGATGAGATGTAGCATTATATATTCTGGCACTTGGGTAGATTTCAAAGGTTTTAGGAGTAAGAAGTTGGTAAATATAGCAGTTAGGTGTTCTTGATTCTTATGAGGAAAGGAGGATTCATGATGACTAGTGGATGATCTTTATCTTTATCTTTAGATCTCTGTTAGTGGATACTAGAATTGTGCTTCAGAGTTCAAGGGTGGAGAGAAAGAAAATGAAGAGGAATTTATCCATTAGATGAATAGAGGGGTGTTGAGTTACCAAACAAAAAGAATGGTGCTTAGTGGAATAGCAAGCTGTTGCTGACACAAGACCATTATTAAAATCATCAGACATTGCTGGTATATGGTGAATCTACTGAAGTTAATTTTAACACCTTCCTTGAACAACAAAAGAAATAAATTATCAGAACCTCTCTACTCCTACTGAAACCTTTTTGAGTTGTTCCCATTCCACCTTACAACAAAACTGCACTTTTCTCCTGATTCCTCCACCCTGAAATACTTTCCATATTTTTACGCTTTGTGCTTTCTGACCCCATATTATGAAACTGAATTACCTAGATCTTTATGACTGTATAATATGGAAGAAGGCAATTTAGATGATTGTCTAAAATTGTGATAGGATGAAGTGGTAACACCTTAATTTTTCCTTGTATTCACTAAGAATCATAAGCAGTCCATTTTCATCTACTTACAGAGTTATAATAGCTTAAAGTTAAAAGCTGCTCTCACATTCTATTCATGTTTATATATAAAGATATACCTGAGTTGCTCAATGCTTGTCACCTAGTTCACCACATGTGAAATATGTGATTAAATTTATCCAAGCTATTCAGTGTTTGGTTATTTTTTGGCAGAGCTTTGTATTTTGTTTTAGTTCTTTCTGTACTTTAGGCTTCTCTCACATCTAATGATTATTTCCCATGTGATTTCTTTTATATCTGGTGGCACCCCTTCCCATTGTCTACTGGAATCATGAGAATGCATTTTATTGCATTGTTATATTGTTTTTCACCACATTTATGTTGAGCTAATTGTCATCCTGTTCTGCCCTCCTCATCTCAAACTCATCACCAAGCCCCTCATTGTGTTTCAGGTGGCACTCATATAATTATCTCCTCGCTATCATACGTGGCTCATAGCAATTATTCTTTGTAACGTAATGTTGTAGTGGAGTATTTGGTCTTTTGTGAATGTGGTGCAAGCTCACTTTGATTGGTGAGTTTTGGATTGAATATGAACTATTAACTATACCAAGTTGTTAACTGATAAAACATAAGAAAACAAAGAAATCTAGTATTCTTTGAAAATTTCCCAGTTAAAGGGTTGTAAGTCTCGATGTGAAGTGACTGCTCAAACTTCCCAAACAGAGCAGATGAGCAGATTTCCAGATTCCTCCTAGGTCAGCAACATGCATGAAGAATATGAATATAATCCAGAATCAGCTAAATGAACATTAAGAAGCATAAGATCTATATAATGTACCACATGAAAGAGACTCCCGGAAGAAGAAAGAAGAAAGTTCCGTACCAAGAACAAAAGAACATATAAAAATCACTTCTAAAATCCCCTTGTGATGGAGGATGGGGAAGAAGAAAGGTAGATGATGATGTTGAGCTTGGACTAGGGAGAGTTTAGAGAGAAACTTGGGAGACAGTTTTGGTGAAATTTTGAGAACCTGTCCTTTAATTAGTACCTTTTTTTTAAAACTCCTTTAATAAGTACCTAATAGGCTTAATCTGGTGAAACCTAAACAAGATTTAATCCTTTTACCCTATTGGTCCACATTATGAAACTGAAAAAAAGGATAGAAATGGCTGCATTGCTTCAGTCACATGCCAAGTAAGCGCAAGGTAGTATTTGGAAGTAAGTGGAAGGTAGTATTGCAACTGATGAAATCCAGTCTTTAATGCATTATGCATCATTGTTTTAGTTGAAATGGTGTGGGTGTATTGTAACCCAATGTGAGGTGATTATATAAACTCCTCTTTTCCATTGATCTAGAAGAATGAGGTTACCTCAGTGAATATATGAGATAAACGATTAACACAGGCTGCATCAAAACACATTATTTAAACAATGAATGGCTGCCCTTGTTCTTCCAATTAGGTTTACGCCAAAAACTAGTAGCTGATCACCATTCCAATTTATGTACCTATACAAGATAGACCATTACAGGTTTATCCCATCAAGATGCATGCCCAAGTAACTTAGCCCTTTCTCATTTTTCATAATGAAAACAATATGGTATTTAAGCACCCAACACTCTCAGAGCTACTGATTTTACAATCTTGACCACATTTATCGAAGCTAGTTTTAGTGAAACTAATTTCTGGAACTAACCCTCAGGTACTAATATCGGTTAAGTGGTAACTCAGGAAATTAGAAAGGGGTCCATCTAGATGTCTTAGAAGCCTGGTGTAATTATTAGTTGAAATTTACTGCTATTAATTTACGGACTTCATATCAAATATATAGTAATTTTCTTTTGCTTTTTCTACATCTGTTGTCGATGACTCAATGGTTCATTTTTAATTGAAATTAGTTGTAATGCAGGTGAAAGTGGTGAAATAACAACCACACATATACTTCTCGGGATTTGGTCTCAAAAAGAAGCTGCTGGTCATAAGATACTGGCTGGATTTGGTTTTGATGATGAGAAGGCTGCAGAAATAGCCAAAACTGTAAGCTACGAACAACATTTAAAACTATCATAGTAACTCAATCACTCCAATATCCTTGACTAAAGCATCTCCTCTTTTACGTGCATGCAGATGGATAAGGACATAATTTTGAGCTACAAGTGATCTCTTCAATTTGTCGGAGAATCTTGAAACATGATTCAGGTGCGTTTTAGAGGGGAAATGGTTCATAGCTGAATGACGTCGTTTTATAGGCTAATTTCAACAGGAATGATGCTTCTATGTTTCAATTTTCCAATTAGACACTTGTAAACCCATGTATTCTTTAAACAACACTTGAACATACTTAGGTCAGATGTTATGATCAACCATCACCATTCCATTTGTATCTGTAGCTTTATGTTTGACCATCATGTTTCTTTTTGGTGGATAAATTTTCACTATGATGAAGCCGAATAAGATTGACATTTTGATCAAGTATAAATGAAAGTGTCGTTCTGTTCATTTGATTAAATGTTTGTTGGTAACCGGCTTTAACTACTATTGGAGTTGTTCATTTCTTATAGTTTGTTATGCAGTGATTGTATTTCGTGTTTAATCTCCAAATTCCAATGCACGTGTTACTTATTGACATCATAAATTTACTCTCGCATATGTTAATAATGTAATAGGAGAGAGAATAATTTTTGGCGCCAAAATGGGCCGGCACGATATACCTGGTTTAGGGTTGGGTCGGGCTAAGCAAATATAACCCGAAAAAGTTGGGCCTAAAAGCCCGCCAAAATGTCCCGTTTGGCGACTGGGCTTTGGGGCTTAAAAGCCCGCCTGCTGATGTCAAATTTAATAATTATTATTTAATTATTGTATTAGGAAGCCTTAGAAATCCCTCACGAATTTTCAATTTCATTCGTAATCCTCTTGGGGGCGTTTGGTTTCCTTGATAGGATAGATTAGATAATTTAGATTGATAAGATAAATGATGATTGGATTATTAATCATGTATTTGGATTGCTTGATTACAAGGTTTGATAAATGATGTGATTATGACCAAAATATTGCAAAATACCAAAATTGTCCTTTCAATCCATTTCCTCATACTTGATTATGACTAAAATAAATTTAATAAAAAATAATTTTGTAAATTTGCATTATGGATTGAAGCTTTGATTAATAATCAACCCAAATTTGGCTTGATTAGATAATCAAGCAAATTGATGATAACATGCGAGCCAAATAATCTATCACGGACCCAATCATGCAAATCAAACACTTGATTAGCCTTCACTATTTTATCAATCAAGGCTAATCAAGGAAACCAAACGCCCCCTTGTATGTAGTCTAACAATTCTCGATCCTAAGTTCCTAATTCCTAAACCATATTGCGCCTATTCGCTGATGCGCCGACCACCATTGCCGGCCGCCAAGCACCTCTCCCTCACATATGCCAATGGCGCAATAAGTAGATGCTCCGATTTCTATGAGCACTTCAGGTACTACTTCCAATATTGGTTGTAATAATATTAAGTCTAAAAGTGTTAGGGAGGATGATCATGAAAATATTGATAAGAAGAAAACTAAAAGATCTAAGTTTTGTAATGTGGAATTTCTTCGTGAAAGTTGAGAAAGTAAATGGAGTAGAAAAATGTAGATGCGATCATTGTCAGAAACTATTTATTTGCAAAGTTGAGGTTTGGTACCCCACTCATTTAAGACATCATGCGGTAACCTCTAGGTCATGATGTGTGTGCTTTGTTGGATAATGAAACCACATTATTGAAGAAATATAAATTCCATAGTAAAGCGTATTGAGATACCTTAGCTAGAGTTGTTATCAAGTAATATCTTCAATTTATTTAATATGATGAGATTAAGAGTGAACAAGATTATAAATCCATAGTCCAAGCCTATTTGTGGAAACACTACAAAAAGTGATTGTTTGAAAGTGTTTGTTTTTTAAAAGAAAAAGTTAAAGAGTTTTTTTCATCTTCTCATCATGGATGAAAATTTGTTTAATGTTCGATTTATTGTAGCTACACAATGTTATATGAGTATGACTGCACATTACATTGATTCAAAATGGCAGTTGCATAGCAAATTGTTTCATTTTATGAACTAGATGTAGCACTTCAGGCCTAGTATTGTCTTCTAAATTGCTTGAAGTGTTTAAGGATTAGGGGATAGGATCTCATTTTCCCTTACTTTGGATAAGCCCAAGCTCTAACGATAATATGTTTAGAATTTTGAAAGATAGATTGAATCTGCAAGAATGGTTATTATGTCGGATTGAATTCTTTCATGTTAGGTGTTGTGTATGTGTTTTGAATTTAATTGTTGAAGAATGTTTTGTCGATAATGTTTATTTAGTGTGGAGTATGTAAAGGCATCAGATGGGAGGTTGAGAGATTTTCATAAATGTGTAGAAAAAGTGAATTTAAGCCGTATTGGTGGAAGTTTATTTAAGTTTGATGTGTCTACTTTATGGAATTCGACGTATATGATGCTTGAAAGTGCTATAAAATATTATTGCGTATTTACTACTTTGAGTTATAACGACACCAATTATAAATATTGGAAAGAGTAGAGAGTATTTGTACTTTCTTGGTCTCATTTTACAATATCATAGACTTGAGATCACCTATTGTCCTAAATTACAAATTCAAGCGCATATATGTCGAATTCGATTTAGTAGACACATCCAATCTTAAGAAATTCTTACCAATATTGCTTCAGTTCAATTCTTCTATATATTTATGAAAATCTCTCATCCTTCCATCTAATGTCTTCACACTTTCAATTAAACATCGTCCACAACTTTTAAACCTCATTGAACAATTAAGTTTAAAATATATGTACAATACTTCACTTGGAAGAATTCACCCTGACATAATAAGCATTCTTGCAAATCCAATCTATCTTTCAAAATTCTAACCATACTATCGTTACAACTTGCATTATAAAAAATGAGTTTTTTTTTTCCTCAAATCCTTAAGCACTCTAAACAATTTAGAAGACAATTCAAGGCCTGAACGTGCTACATTATTAGTTCAAAAATGAAAGTAATTAGCTATGCAAAATCCATTTTGAATCAATGAAATGTCCAGTCACACTAATATAACCTTGTGTAGTCACGACAATTTGACGTTAAACAAATTCGTCATAATGAAAGCTAAAAAACTCGCTAACTTTTCTTTTTCAGATCCACTCACTTCAAACAATCACTTTTTGCGATATTTCTAGAAATAAATTTGAGCTATGAATTTATATTCCTATTCACCTCATTAACCCATCATATTTAGGATCATTAAGTGGAGAAGATCATGTTTAATAATAGCTTTAGCCAATGCTTCTTGATACAAATTTTCATTTCTCAAGCAATGTGGCTTGATTATCAAACAAAGTACTCACATTATGATATCTAGGGGGGTTTGAAAATATTTAGACACATGACATCTTAATAAGTGGTACCAGACTCAACTTTTACAATTAAATAGCTTTTGATAGTTATTGCATCTACATTTTTCTTATCTCATTAACTCTGCCAATCCTCACAAAGAAGTTTCACACTTTAGATCTTTTATCTTTCCTTCCTATCCACATTTGTACGTGATACGATCCTCGCTGATCGAATCGAACACACGCGAACGGAAGACTGAATATGAACGGAACAGAACCGATGGAAATTCCAAAACCTCTGGATCTAACCTTCGAAATGATGTAGGTCAGTAAATTCGCCTACACCCCAACGAGATGGTTGACACAGCAACTCGGGGACGATGAATGACACACAACGAGGGATGATTTA
>JAYJMF010000080.1:2248638-2265420 GCA_036873715.1 Salvia sclarea
TTTATACATACTACCAAACATCATATTAATTTATTATATTGTAAAATTAATCTCAGTCAAATTTATCACATCTAATCCCATACTTCATACCAAACGAGCCCTTTATTGATCTGTTTGTATGATCTGTTTTTAGTTATATGCTAAAAACAAATTACCTTTTCCCTTCACTATTAATTACATATTTCTAGTTATAGGGTAATACCAATGGCAATTCTCTTTACTATTAATGATACTTTTCTTCAATGTAAACGACACTTTAGAACATCCGCAATGTGTAAACGTCCGCATATCTCAATGTGCAAACTTCCGCATATGATATTTTGTGACAATTAGGGCAATATTTATGTTCGACTAATTTATCAAATATTTAATAAATAAAAAGTAACAGTCTACGTGGCACTCATCCACAAACCAAATAACGAACTCAAATAACAAAAAAATAACGTGCAAGTTTCCATCGACAATTATGATTTCTGTACAAAAATCCTTCCCATCAAACCCAATCATAATATTGTCTTTTCAATATTTTGAATTCAAAAGGTTAAATAATATAATCAGTAATAATGATTATTTTTGCATTTACTGCTATGTTCTAAGATTGTATCTATGCATTTGCATAACATTTTCAATAGTCAATCTTTTGTGCAAGCACTATTTTGCACAAGCTATGCACGAATTAGATTTATTTGCACAAGCTATGCACTAATATGCTTTCATTTAATAAATACAACATAATGCAAAGCTTGCGCAAAATAGTGCTTGCACAAAATAATTATTAACAAAACAGTCATTTTATTGATTAAACAAAATATAAATACACTATGTTGAAATATGTTATATTCAAATATAAATTAATTTTTAGAGATTTTTGGACAATCGCTAAAGAAAATTCAAAATAACTAACTAATTATTCAATAAGTCGTGTTGTATATGATGAGTGTGGCCACAACATTCATCGATCTAAAAGTTTTATCAACCCTTTCATGGCAATAAAATTGAAAGAAATGGTTTCGTTATAAAATTTAACGAAACAAATTGAGATCTTTCTATTAGTACGTGTGTGGGATTTTATATTAAAATTTCCATACTATAAATCATATTTAATTATCATTGTCACACGCCTTATTAGTGAAATGAATGTGGAGTACAATATATCATGTGCATATGCAAAGCGCATGGTATATTGTCAACTCATCGAGCTCGACGGAGAGGTTACTCTTGTTGTCGATGTTGGGGTAAAATTCTCCTACAACAGGAGAAATTCTCCTATCGCCAAGGGGAGTTTCTTTGGCTTCCATCTTTCGTTTCCCATTCTTTTCATAGGGTGTTAAAACATAATTTGATTTTTTTAACATACTAATAAACTAATGAGATTTTAATCACAAAATATGAGTGCATACTTTGATCATCGCTAAAATATTTTTTTCCCATTCTTTTCATAGGGTGTTAAAACATAAGTTGATTTTTTTAACATACTAAGTTGAGTTTTTTAACATACTAATAAATTAATGAGATTTTAATCACAAAATATAAGTGCATACTTTGATCATTGCTAAAATATTTTTTTCAGTCTTTGTGCAAAAAGATAAGTTTGAAAAGAAAATTTTTAATCTTCAAAATTTGTGATGGATTGTTTTTTTTCCCTTTTCTACTTGCACCATATTGATTCAATTGCCAGTTGTCAATTTTTACACACAATATTTTGCACAAACTATGCACAAATAATATTTATTTGATATGTAGTATATTTTTATATAGTTTAAGTTACAAAATTAGGTGAAAATGTATCTTTTTCCTCAATGCTTATCAATGTTTTAATAGTTCTTCTCTTTAATTACTTGGAAAATGGAACTTACAATTTTTTTTTCCTCGTGGCTTCCTTTAATTTTTGCCTATATATCTTATAAATATATTAAGGATCGTGATTTTATTTTATTCACTTTAAAGATTTCATCTATGTATTTTAAATTATCATAAATTTTTAACATGCTACTTATTTTTCTCTTTTATACAATCAATTTGCCGTGTATAGATATGCCCATTTATATAGAATAAGTTGGAGAAAGGGCTATCCTTTTAAAATAAATTAAATGACATGGCCACATATGTTTACGTATATTTTTAGTTACAACCTTTTGTAATTAATTAGTGGATATTTTTGCATCTAATTTGTATTTAGATGCTACAAATCCACAAGGCATCAAAATGAAAATTGCCAATCTTTTTTTCGCACTTCACAAGCACTAAATTGCACGAGCAATGCACGAGTTACATATACTTGAAATTTAATTTAATACAAATTAATTGAATCGTTCCAATTATGAATGATAATATATACTACATGAAATATAACTTAGAAAGTCATTATTGGTGATGAAGAACTAATAAAATAATTAACTTATTGCGTTTACTCCATAGTTCAAATTGAGAAGATAAATAAACTACAGAATCTTTTAGGTGAATAATCATTTTGTGTTTCAATAATCATAATTAATCACAAAATCTAATAAAATTAAGGAAACTTCCAGTTTTAATTATCAGATTACAAAATCAATACCGACTGCTATTTTTGTATAATTTACCAAAATCATAATAATTCAATGGAGCAAAGCCCAATAAAAACCCAATAACAAACTCAATAGGTAATTACAGATTTAGGCCGAATGCGACAGCCCAACTTCTCTAAAAGCCCAAAATCATTTCTCCTTTTTTTTTTTCTCTAAAAATAAATAAATAAATAAGTCAAAAAGCCAATTTATAAAAACAAACAATTCAGTAAATCAGAAGAAAATTCAGCCACCGTAGCTGCCGTTGCCGCCGCCGTCGCCGTCGCCGCCGCTCTTTTCACGTGAATTTTCGATCTTATCACATCGCGAAAACATTGCAATCTCTCAGGTAAGTTGAAATGATTCAATTGCAGCAATCTCCATTTTCAATTTTAAATGTGAATTAGGTTTTGCCGATGCCTTTTTTTCCCGGATTTTACCATATTAATTAGCTCGAATTAGCTATGAATTAGATCGAATTGGCTCCTTGCGCCGTAGCTTGTTAATCCCACAATTCATTTAGTATCTCTGAAAGTCAAATTGGTGGAGAAGTGGAAAAGGGGATTTTATAAACACTCAAAGTTGAAGCCTTTATGATTTGTTGTAGACCTTTCCAAATGGTTATGTAAATATCTTTGAAGCAATACTGCATCTCAATGTCATGATCTATTCAAACACTAAAATAGTTAAAATATGAATTTGGTGTGAGCTACTATGAAGTTGATCAATGTTGAATTTGGATTGTTGTGGTGACTGGATTTGAAGTTAGATTTTGTTTGTAGAATATTTTCTATGCTGCTTTTCAACTATATAAAAGTGAATCATACATATTAGTTTGGGGCAGTTTGGTTTGGCATCGCCTCGCCTCGCCTCAAGCGATTTTTACAACACTGCATAAAAGTTGAATAAAACTTCTGAATAATTTGGCTCTAATTAGTAATTAAGTTGTTAAGATACAGGAATTTTACATTATCTTCTTTGCTTACTGATCATATATACAGAATATATCGAATTCTCTATATCATCTTGCAAGCTGGTAAAGATCATGTGTATCCTCATACAGTCCATGGTAAAATCAGATAAAAGTTTCAACAATTTGGCTTAAATAAAACGGAAGGACACAACCGGAATTCTACACTGTTTTACATGCTTTGTTGTGTAATTCGATTGATCGTATTCAGAATTGAAAATAATCATTAGAGCTTTTCGATTGGCACACTCACAAATATACATTTGCTTGCTTGATATTGCTTCTATAGAAGTATAGAACGATGTTTCGTTCATTTTTGTTTCGATAGGAAATGATATAAACATTCTGTCTATACCTTCTGCACCTCATGTGGTTTCGTTTGCTAATTTTCTGTTTCTGTTTTGCCAAATTGATCATTTTCCTTTCCCCCAATAACAAAGTTTATTTTTTTTCTCGTTCCAAGTCTTTGAAGAGATCCAATGAAGCACATTATAAAGATTACGGCGTTGCTGGTATTTTTCTCAACAGTCTGGATTAGTCTGCTACAAACGTCAGTATTTCCGAAGAGCTATACGTGGCTGGTGAGCTTCGTACATTTTGTAAATTGTGTATATTCTTTCCACCTTGTTTAATTTGCGGTCTTTTTTATGATCTCAGCTGCCTCTTCACTTCATCGTATCGCTCGGATGCTACGGTCTATTAATGGTCGGGGTCGGTCTTATGCATTTCCCGACTTGCCCACACGAGGCTATCCTATTACAACAGGTACATCGGAGCCCATATTTTCTCCACTTCCGCCCGTTTCTTGCTGTGTCGGGGCTCGTTGATAGCCAACGATATATGGTATGGTTTTGATGATATGTTTAATTATTGTAGGATGTTATTGAAGCCAAGGGATTCCTAAAGGGGAAAGGGGTGGATGTCGGCACGGATTGATCGTTGTGATTCGGTGATTTCATCGGAATTTTGGAGACTGGAGATTTGCTATCACTGTTGTTTCTTGTTGGAAAGCTCCGCAGATCATCAGCTCATTCATCTGAACGGTTAAGATTGTTTCTAAATTAGACGATATTTTAGTTGAGTTGAAGAGAATATATACAGCAATTTTTTGTCGATTGAATTAGCGCTCGGTTGTGTAGAGAAGTAAAGATTAAATCAAAAGTTTCCTTTGTATGGATTGCAATAATTTGATTTAGTGTCTTAATTTTCAGGACAATAAGAGTAGTAAGTTGGCAAATGATTATGACTTATGAGAAGTAGTTTTGAATATTTGCGATAGAATTGTATAATTCGACCATTGCAAAATGTATAAAATATGCATCCTATGCCCTAATTTAAGTAATTTAATAGGATAATTCTCTTAAACTACACAAATTTTGTACTTATTTTGGAATTGTACACAAACCTTTTTTTTTTTTTTGGTGGCAAAGTAACAGCCTTTTAAGGATTGTCTAATTTTGCACATGAAAATGAACTTAGGATCCAACAAACACTCGTTCGAGCTTGACTTAATTTAAAGTAATTAATTAGCTACATAATTCAAAGTAATTAATACTCCCTCCGTATTTTTAAGCTTGGTACATACCTTTTCGACACAGAGATTAAGAAATTGGTATTTTGTGTGTAAAGTGGTGTAACCATTTTTGTTGATCAATTTTTTAAGATAAATTTATTTCTTTCTTCGACAAGTGTCATTACTTAATAATACAATCTAAAATAGAAAGGGTATCAAGCTTAAAAAAATGGAGTGATTAGTATTTCAATAAAAATGGAGCAAAGCCCAATAAAAACCAAATAAAAACTCAATAGGTATTTACAGTTTTGGGCCCTTGAAAAAATGAGATAGCCCAACATCTCCAAAAGCCCAAATCCAATTTTCTTTTTTTTTTTGAAAAAAAAGCAAGAAAATAAATAAAAATGCCCAAACCGCCAAACCCTATATAACTTCCACACCGCCGCTTCTTCTTCTTCTTCTTCTTCTTCACGAACTCCACTTAATATTTAAAAACAATTTATTTAATAATTTACATTTTCTTCTAATTTATTAATATTACAAACAATTCAGTAATAAATCAGAATAAAATTCAGAAACCGTAGCAGCCTAGCCCTCCCCGCGCCGCCGCCACCGCCGCCGTCGCCGCCGCTCTCTTCAAATAAAGCAGCAGCAAGCATTAGAAGACTCGATCGGATCAGGTCAGTTGAAATGATTCAATCGCAAAAAATCTCCACTTTTTTTTTTTTAAAATTTTAGATGTGAATTAGGGTTTGCCAATGCCTTTTCCCCCAATTTCACCATATTAATTAGCTCGAATTAGCAATGTATTAGCTCGAGCGCTTGCTTCGACCATGCGCAGCGGCGAGCTCGCCCGCCGCCACGTGGCCTCTCCCCATTGGCCAACGGAATATCTCCCAGAATTCTCTTTTTCTCTTCTATAAATACAATCTCTCCCAACTCTCATTTCATACGCCATTCTCTCCGCCCCAAAACTCCAATTTCTCGTTTTTTCCGATCGCCGATCTTTCGGAATCATGCCGAGTGATGACGAGTTTGAAAAAAATCTGAAAGCATCGAACGATTTCTTAATCCAATCCACCATCTTGTTCGGTACAATCGTCACGACGGCCGCCGCCGCCTTCGCCGCCTCCTCCGCCGCCGCCGCCAGAGAAGAAGAGGAGGCGGAGGCCGAGCAGAATGCGAAGAGAAAAAAAAGGGCGCTTCGGAGGTTAATGTACTTTTTTAATGTAATTCTATTCAATTAACCTAATGTTTTTAATATTATGAAATAAAAATTATAAACTTTTTAAATTTTGTGAATTATATATAAAATTAACAAAAAGCTCTCAAGCTCTCCATTGCAAGCATAATCTGCTGTGGATGGTCTTATGCTTTAATGTTGTAAGAAATTAGTATCTTTGAAAGTCAAATTAGTAGATTAGTGGAGAAGGGGATTTACTTGTAGTTGTGTTAAGACTTAAGAGGTCATAAACACTCAAAGTTTAAGCCTTTGTGGATTGTTAAATGCTTATGATATATTCTCACATTGAAATAGTTAAAAACATGAATTTTGTGTGATCTATTGTGGGTATCCAAAATGATGGAGTGATGAGGTGATTGTTTATGTTTATCATGTTGGATTTGATTGTTGTGCTGATTGGATTTTAGCTATATATTGTTTGTAGAACATTTTCTGTGCTGCTTTTCGACGATATATAACTGAACTATACATATTGGTTTGGGGCAGTTTGGTATTTGGTATGGCAGAAAAAATATATCTGTAACAAAATTCGGGGATGGATAATAAGTTGCTTCGCTGGATACCTAAGAATGCATCAAGGCGACTCATTATCCGTCACCAAATTTTGTGGAAAACGCTAAAAGATGAGTTTTTTTTAAATTACGTAAATAGATGGTTTTTCTTGTTTAGAGAACCAAGTTGGTGACATTTTTTGGGAAATGCTGAAATTGGGGACACAAAACATCATTAACTCATATATAATGCAAAGAAGCCAATTATATAAAACTTGCTGAAAATCTGCATATAATTTTTTGCAAACATAACGTGCTCTTCTTCTTTGGTTTTCCATTCTGGAATTAATGCAGTCTGAGATTGATGCATTAGTTCAAAGGTCACCTTTAATGGACTAAAATTGATGTTGTATGGTTAATAGTCTATTTGGGGGAAAATTGAACTTATTTCCTATATGTTCTTCATCTATGTTGTTGAATTGAATCCTTTAGTGTCAATTTTGTTGGATGTATATTCTTCATTATCTGTTATGATATATTGAAAGTGAAAATCTTCCCTTTTTGTGTTGTTTCTTGAATTGTTCAAGTGGAACCTTCTTTCCAGTCACATTAACTAGCTTCTGTTATAATTTGTTTGTGCAGAAAAAGGGAGAAAATGTTGGAGCACGACTCCGTTTTGAATCATACTCATAGCAAGACAACCGGCCTTCCTCGTAAGCGGTTCTATCGAGCCCGGGCCCACAGCAACCCCTTGAGCGATTCACATTTCCCCGTTCCCATCTCCCCGGCTCAGTTCGACTGCGTCGCCCACTTCCCTAAATACTTCCCTCCCGATGAATCTAGCGGCTCCAAAAAGATCGAGTTTGCCGATATTGGGTGTGGATTCGGCGGGCTCCTAATTAGCCTCGCAACACTTTTCCCCGAGACCCTCATGATCGGGATGGAACTGAGGGACAAAGTGACCGAGTACGTGAAGGAACGAATCCTAGCTCTAAGGGCCTCCAATCCCGGCCAATACGAGAATGTCTCAGTTGTTCGGACGAATTCCATGAAGTACATCCCCAATTACTTCGAGAAGGCGCAGCTCACGAAGATGTTCTTTCTGTTCCCCGATCCGCACTTCAAGGAGAAGAATCATCGACGAAGGGTGATTAGTCCTCATTTGTTGGATGAGTACGCCTACGTGCTCAAGGTCGGGGGGATCATATACACGATCACGGATGTGGAGGAGCTCGGGGTGTGGATGAAGGGTTGTTTGGACGATCATGCGTTGTTTGAGCCTCTCTCGGACGAGGAGCTTGCGGCCGATCCCGTCGTGAAGCTCTTGAGCACTGCCACTGAGGAAGGGCAGAAAGTCGCGAGGAATGAAGGGCAGACGTTTCGAGCTGTGTTTAGACGCGTCGCGTCGTCTCGTCCTTGTTGATGTGCGTGCAAAGTTACGTTGGATTGCGCGATATAATTTCGTGTTTTTGGCCCTTTTTCGGCACGAATTAGTGGTATAGTTGAAGTTAGAACTGTTTTGATGGTGTGATCATATAGATTTAACCTTGACTTATGTCGTAGGATTTTATTACATTTTTGTTTATTATGTATTGTGCATTTTGTGCTGGCTATTTATGAACACTTTTGTAGCAACAATTTTTGGGGTTGCTTTTTTCTTTTTCTTTTTTTGCATATTTGTGTTGAATTTTTTTGATTTTAAAGATCTTTATTGGATAATTCAACCAAATTATCGAGGTACAAATTAAGAGGAATCATAATTTCAAGAGTGTAGCATAATTGCTTTTTTGGTCACTCAAATTTCTTATAATTCGACGTCACAATCACTCATATTTATCAAAACGACCCTATTCCGCTACTCTTTCTAAATCCACATGATGAAATCATTTTTCGACAAAAACATTTACGCCCTATTTATTACGACTACTCTTTTATTGCTACTAAGTTAGAAATAACGTCTAAATAGGAAAATTTACAAAGATATGGAATGTAACAAATCATCACACAATCTCTCCCATGTAATTTCCTTGTACAAAAAGAATATCCCAACAAATCTACAAAGATGAAAAGGGATAATACAATGAATTTTTAGCAGTGGTAATATACCTCAATGCAGTTATTTTTCCTTCTCCGATTTAGACAAAGAAGCCTATAAACGCACAACGGCACGATTGTTCGATCAAAATCACCGACAAACTCGTACTAGATCGAGTAGAGATCATACTTTTACGACGGTTGTGGTAACTGAATCTGCTTTAGCCTGCTCGACCATATCGAATGCAGGATCATGTGAAAGAGATCGTAGCGAACGGGGTTTTTATTCCAGAGGAAATGCTTCTGCAGCATTTTCACATTTGTTTGCATAGTCAGATACTTCTTCAAAGGGATTGCTAAGAGTATCTTCTTCAGCTCGGGAATGTCCTTCTCAGCAACGGTGACGGAGAAGGCGTCCCAATTCAGATCCTCGTTGAGCGGAGGAACGAGATTATCAGCAATGATCACGGGGACACACTCATAGTATATTGCCTCAACGATTCTCGGGCTGTTGACCTCATACCCCATGGGACAGATGCAGTATTTGCTCGACTTCATGTGGCGAGGATACGACATTATTTTTGCTACCTTCTTAGGTAGAGGCCCGTAAATCCTCATGTCCTCGTCTTTGCCAATCCAGTGCTTCAGAAGTATGGGACGAACCCTGCCATGGTCGTATCCAGCAAAGAAGGCGAGAATTGGCCGCTGCGACACTCTTCTCCCGCCAACGTCTCTAAGAGGCCTTCTGGGATTCTGTATGGTCGTCTCTGGCAGGGAAACGTCCTTTCCAGGTTTAAATATCCCTTCGGATGCATCCGCGTTGCATAGAACTTTAATGGTGTTTCTTATAAGCTCGTCATGCTCCTTTAGAGTATACGGTCCCTGTAAGTGAAGGGAGATCCTGAGGGTCAGAGAAAGAAGGATGAGATCAAAGAAAAGTCGGGTGGAGAGATGCGAGAATAGAAGATGAGACAACAAAATTAACATTACCCCGAATTTTATCAACCAAAACATTACCATGAAACCCCTAAATTTAACACACAAGAATGTAAAGGCTTTCTTGGTGAGACCTAATCAGCTAATCTCCTAATGATGCATGATGTCTCTAAGAAGATTAACCTGTGAAAAAAATTAAATTGGAGACTAATCTCTAATGAGTAGTTATTAGCTAGATTTTACTATTGTTTTGAGTAAGGTTGAAATTTCTCGCAGATGAAAAGCAAGCAATACCAGTGGTTTATTGGATGCTATCAAATTACCGTACCCAATCATGGCAAGCAACGAGGAAATGATCTGATCCGTGAGTCCGGTTCCAGAATGGATACTTTGCAGAAAGCATGTTCACATAGTCGCGCAGAAAGATAGACAATGGCTGCATATTATGTGAATTCGGAACATAAAGAGCCAACTGTAACTGACGTGCACTGTATGGAAGATAGAACAAGTGAGCCTTTTCTGGGTCCTTCGTTACAAATTGCTTGCTTGCTTCCATCAACTTCATGAACCATCCTTCAGATGCGTAAATTCCAGAAAGTTTAGGGTGATGAAAAATAGGTGGCTTTCCATCTCGATATATGTAAACTTTTAGTAACTGCTCCATCAACTCATAGCTCCTGGAATTTGAATTTTAACACGACAAAAGTTATTATCTCAAAAGGGAACTATTGGTACTCATGAAATTGGAAGACATGCAAAAGGAAGTAACTTTGATTTGGATGATTGCACATCACTGGGATACTTGAAACATTTCATGTATATCTACGTAGTTCCTGGCGTTCATCGTGACACAATAAGATTAGCACCTTTGTTTTGGGATGACGGTTTATCTTGTAATGGAGTAAGATTTACATACCACAAATCTTTTAAATAATCAAGGTGACAGCTAGCAAAATGATCATAGAGGGTTCCAACAAGAGTTGCCATGACTAAAATTTTCCGTATCTTACTCATTTTCTCATCAAATAACAATTCTATTTATATGTGTTAACAACGACTAAAACCTGAGTCTTAGTTCCCAAAGATTTCTGATCTCCCAACATTTCAGAAATTCCTTTATATCTCCAATCCAAGTTAGAAATAAAAATAACAAAAATAAACAAAAAGAAGAATGACAATAAGAATAAGAAGAAAAACGAGTTGGCAGTTAAGGTTCCAAGTAGATTTGTTTTGAGAAATCGATGTTCCTTTATCAATGTTAATATGCTAAAAAGTTTCCATGTTTCTTCGCCATCTGGATAACAGGCTTCATTTTTTACAGCAGTCATGTTAAAAGAGTAACCTTCTTTAAGTTCCATACTCAACTAAATAACTGCATCTTGACCACGAATAATGGTTAAATGAAGTAAACGAACTATACAAGTTTTCTAGATGTACCTCTTGAAAGCAGAAATATTGCGGAACAGGGGCGCATGTAATTCAGGATCGTCATCACTAACGAGCGAGGAATTCTCGATGTCTCTTTTAACTAATGCAAGGGTTTCATCTGGTGTCAGCGACGATAAGTATCTCTATAAACAGTAAGAAAACTTATTCAAATAAGAAATATGACATGATAAATCTTTACAATATAATACTTACAAACAATAACTTAATTACCTCGAACCGTTGAGGGAGCTTTTTAGCCACATAAGGAGGAGATGGTGGGGAGAGCTTGAACAAACTCACGCTATTATTTCTCCCACTCCACCGAGATGCTCTAACTTTCTTTTTAGGAATTGCCAAAGATCTATCCTGTTTGGCAGAAGAATTACGTGAAACAATTGCTGGTTTATCTCGAACGGATTTGAGCTGCACATCCACTCCCAACGACCAACTTTTATTCAAATTTACTGTACTATTAACGGGATTGTGCGATGAAATTACGGAGTTCGGGGGAGAATTTTTGTCGGTCAGCGGATAAGGAAGTTTAGAAATCTGTATTAACACACTAACTACGGTAAGAACTGAACAGACAACAATCAGTTTTCTCCAGTCGATTCTAAATAGCAGAAACACTATGCACACACGTAGCAGTTTAGTCATATCTATATCCTAGCTTCTCTCGAAGCCACTATGTAAACGACCAAACGCCTATCTATTACACTCTATACATGTACATCTCCTAAATTCCACTAATAAGTTCGGTAAATCCGAACACGCTGTGCTATTGGAAAGAAGCTCAAATTCTGTGTATGTAAACCTCAACAACATTTTCCATTCATAGATCAGACTTCTCTAGTAAGAATTGAACTATGCTAACTACTGCAAAGACATAATTGAACAGCCTTCTCCTTCCATATCTAGCCTTCCAACAGTCGAAAACAGTCTACGAAATCCAATTAAGATATGCAACAGCATTTAGAGTTATCAGAGAATGATTGCAGCATAAACCACTAACACTCAAAAAATCGATAATTCCCCAAATCCAACAACGAGATGCTGAAGTTTTTAGCATTTCCCTCAATGTACCAGTGAATCATTGCAGATGCATGCGACTCAAACTCCTTCAGCCTAAAAAGAGATGGGAGAAGAATAGGCTGATCAATTAAATAAGCTTATAATCAAGCCACATAAATAGGAAACATTAACAAACCGCGTAAATTTCTAAATTCCAAGTAGTAAACATCATAATCTTCCTTAATTTCAACGGAACAATAAGGAAATGTCAATTTTTTTCTCTAAAATCAGCAATAATCTCTTATAACAAACAAACTATGAGCAATTGATCGTTCCCTAGCTCAAAAGAGCACGCAAACATTCATGCGATCAAACTAATTAGGGAAATTAAAGATATTCAAAGCCAGATGGTGAAGTTCATCTCGATCTCGAAGTAGATCGAAAATTATGCATAATTGGGGCAAAATTTGCGAATTCAGCTGAATAAATCATCACTACCTATAGATCAGAAGCAACGACGCTTGATTGAAAATAAAAGGGCAGGAAAATTTGAAGGTCAGAAAATAGTGAAAAAGGAAAAGAAATGGAAAAGGAAGAGAGAAAAGGAAGAAGGTAGAAAGGGAAAGAAAAGAAAAGGTGGAGGGAAAATAGGGACACATAGATAACGGTTCCAACTTTTTTATTTTTCTTTTTCTAAATAGTCACATTTATAAATCTAACATTTGCATGTTTTTCTATTTTTTTAGTATGATATTTTACAATAGACAGAAATAATAATTGATCCATTGTTACAAATGTAGCTCTATTATATATTAATGTCCAAGTAAACGTAATATGCATTTGTAGAAGCTGACATGACAGTTAATTTTTGCCACATAAGATAAAACGACGTTGTTTGTTCAAAATTGTTATACAAACTATTGACTCCAATTTGAGCTCTTTCTCCAACCGTCGAGAATGAAGAAAGATATAAGAAAAGACCCATTTATCTTTCTTTTCTCCCAGCAATTGCGGAAAGAGTTCAAATTGAACAAATTTCGGTAAACGACTTTGTTTAGCTCGTGCCACATTTCCTTTGCCATTGTTACACAATAAAATAATATTTATAATAGCGCAAAATTATTGAGCTATATCTGTATATTTTGAATATTTTATTGTAAAGTTATAATGTAAATCTTAGAATATAGTAAGTAACTATTAACCCTTCTAAAATCGTAAAAATACATCTGATTTGATCGTTTTTTCTAGTTTCGACGTGTAATTAACATTTGAATTATAGCATCCACCCAACTCAATTGGAACTTGCCAAAATAAAAATAACGTTGTAACAAAACGATGTCATTTTCGTAAAATTGTTTGTCAAACAAAATCAATGCCACATTACACCCATCTGAAATCGTCCACCTCGATCGCTCATGGAACAAAAGAAGATCAAATAGTTGGGGCAAATATTTGCGTTAGACCGGCCTAACGTTAGGCCAATTGTCTGTCAATCCTATTCTAAGCCATGAGTCGAGCGAGGGGGAGCCGAAGGCGAACTTGGAGCTAGCCGTAAAAGCATAATTGTTGTCGGTCTCATTACAATATATTAATTATCGAAGCCGAAGGCGGAGTCATTTGTTGTTTGTCACCCCCTATTATTGTTGCCGGTCTCATTATTTATATATTAATTGGGACGGGCCTAACGTTAGGTCGGCCTAACGTAAATTTGCCTAGTGATTGTTTTACTTGGTTTCTCTAATATATTATTCTCATTAAGTGGGCTTGGACCTATTATTTTTATTAAAACAATGGGCTAATTTCTAAGGCCCGTAGCTTAGGATTCTCCTTGTGATTACCTTTAGTTTATAAAGCTTGAGCCCACCTTTTTAAGTAGATATTAGAAATATAAACCCATTTGGAAATCCTTTGTTGGTTTGATAAAAATAGTGTCCCATTTTATTATTTCAGTCTATCCATAATTTTCTATTTTATTTTATTTTTAGTAATTATACCCCACACAATAAAAATGAGACATTTATTTCACTCACAAGTCACAACATTATCAAGTAATAACGAAATACAAATGCCGCATCATGGCGATTGGCGAATTCAAATCCAAAATCTTTGGAGGTCTCATGCCCCCGGAATGATGACCGAAACCTTTTTGGCTCGTTAGCTACACGATATCATCTTAGACCCTATAAACTAATATATTTATATGTGATCCAGTACAAAGAAATCCGACTTTCGTGGATGTCAATAGACCCCCGCCTGGGGACGTTGGCCAGAATCTTTCCGAGCAATCTACTAGTTATCCGAGATTTGGAGTTACAATGCTACAAATATATGTATATGTGCAGAGAAATCCGGCTTTCGTTGCAAATGTTTTTTTTTTCCTGCCAATGTCATTGGGGCCCCGCCTATGGATGTTGGCAAAATCTTTTCTGGCGATCTACTCGTTATTCGGGATTCTGATTTATACTGTAAATTTAACTATAAAATGTGCACATTCTTTTAAGTGATGGTGAGAATATGATACAGTATGTTTTTATAATACTCATTTTGTTGTTTTCAATTGGAGTTATAGACAATCATATAATTTGAGCTCTATATTTCACTTTTACACAGAAAAGATCGCACCGCTAGAATATTCCCGACGACTGCCGTACAAAAATGTACGGGCTCTGAAATTTCGGATCTGAGCCCAACATATTGGAATATTAGTGGCCCACTTTTTATGACTTAGATGCCTAATAATTCATTATAATTCAATCGTGTCTGATTGTGCGCGGTGAGTATTCATAAATAAATTAAATTTGTGACACACCACATTCCACTAACGAAGTTAGGATAATGTATTTTTCTGTTTTTACCCAAAGCAGCCTAATTAAAATTTAAAACCCTACAAATCTAGCCATACAAATACAATGACGTTATGATAATAGGGAAATCAGATATCCAAGTCAGACCACATCCATAAAAGCTCCAAATCTAATAAAATATATGGTCACAAATATATCTTAATTTCTGAATTATACGTATTTCTATTTTACTTTCTCATATTCAAATTATAAGCCTTCTTAAGCGTCGGCATACAAATTAATAAATAAAAAAGTTATCCAGATTAACATTAATTAATGATAATTTACCTTTGATTATATAATTATTACAGTATTAGGTAGGAAAAAAACTCTTAATCTTGTCCATACTACTTCTGCGAAGATTTTAGTCACAAAAGGTTGATGGAATTGTTGGAATTAATATGTTTTTCACTAATTGATCATGAAAAAGAAAAAGTTTCATATAAAAAAAATAGTATTAATCACATAAATATTTAAATAAATTTTTTTAAATGCTTGGGAGCTATTCGGTAGAAATTTTAGTTGCATGATGAAAAAATATTTAATCAAGCAAATTTGAGAATTAACATGATTTGGAGTTTAAACTAATAAATTGAAGGACTTAATATAAGGGCAACTTTGACTTGAAAAGTTAAAACGACTAATAAATTGAAAAAGATTAAAAATGTCAAAACGACATTTAAATTGAATACGAAGGAGTGTTATTAGTTTATATTTATGACTTGTAGTAGTATATATGCATATTTTTTTTATATATATAATATATCTATGTGTACAGATGAATAGGTGTACAAGAGACCACCTCAAATACAAATAATTGAATATACAAATACAAATTATGAAATATCGGTATCGTATAACTAAAAAAGTACAATAAAAAAGGAATGCCGTTTTTACAACGTAATTTTGGGCAGAAATTATTTTCACCTACTATTGTTGTAAAAGTGGTATTTTATAGTATTATATATTGAACAAGAATATTTGCCGTCATCTACTTTTTCTTTCTTCTTTTAGATATGCCGACATTTTACTTACAGTAAAACTCATTTAAATTGTCTTCGAGGAAAAAAGAGACAAAGATAGAAGCTAGTGTATAGTAGTTATTAATTTCATGGTCAATTAATTTGAGCAACCATTTTTCTAGTTGATCTGTCACACAAAATAACATGCCTCCAGTTTTTCCACAAGATCTGAAAAAGTCAAGTTTGAAAAAAATAGAATTGGAACAAAATAAAATTAACCAAAAAATTCAAAAAAAAGTTAATATTATAATTTGAATAAAAAAATTAAATATCTGAAAAATCGAAACCAATTGCTTTAATTATTATAATATATATATATATATATATATATATATTCCACATTATGATTACAAGTATTTAAAATATTTTTATTTAATATATATTCGAATATTTTACCATGATAGAATTAGAATTTGGGTATAAATATTTAAATAAACTATATATGTATATATTCGAATTTTTCAGGTTTACTCCGTATACAAAAAGCAGCCCGACAGGACCGGAAAATCCAGTTTTGAAGAAAAAAGAAATTCAATCCAATTAGAAAATCTGAAATATTTGAACCAAATTTAACATTTTGAATTTCGGTCTGATTATTCCATTACCGAACATTTTGCTCATCCTTAATAATAACTAGTATTTGCCCTCCGTGCGATGCACGATTATAATTTTATATTAATATATAATATAAATAATATATAGTAATAAATTAGTAGTAATAGTATTTAAGAATAGCTAGAGTAGA
>JAYJMF010000080.1:2289378-2303714 GCA_036873715.1 Salvia sclarea
ATCATCATCATCATCATTATTATTATTATTATTATTATTATTATTATTATTATTATTATTATTATTATTATTATTATGCTTTTAGTTAATGGTGGGCTGGGTTTATTTAGTTATATTTTCAGTAGGGTTTAGGAGAAGTATATTAATAGGGGATTAGGTTTTATTATGCTTTTAGTTAATGTTTCTGTCAGGCCCACTATTGGTTGGTGGACTGGACTTATTTAGTTATATTTTCAGTAGGGTTTAGGAGAAGTATATTAATAGGGGATTAGGTTTCCTGGAGTTCATCAGAGATTATTATTAAAATAAAAGGAGTCGTTGGCTGGCAAGCGGGAGATTTCCGTTTGATTATTCTTGTTCTTATCATTTACATCCAATTTAATTTTAATCATTTAACTATTTTAATTAATGATTTTTTACAATCCAATCTTTTAATATAATATTTATTTTTCTATATTCCACCTACTCAATATTTAATCTAACATATCATAGATGTGTTGGTATGTCGAAAAGTAACTTTCTCAAACAAAACATACTTCCGCAAAAAACTTGTATTAGGAAGGGTGGCAAATGACTCTGTCATTGTCACATATTAGGAAGGTTATAACATCGTCGTGTAAGAAAGAAAGAATTCTACAAAGAGCAAAAGCAGTATTTGCAGCATATCACGTCAAATTGGCTCATCATCCATATTCTTCAGGTATTCCTTGGACAGCTTGGTTTCCATGATTAGCTTCTGCTCTTTAATGAGATCATATCCCGATTCAAGTAAAGCTTCCAGGGTTTGCTGCGTAAATAGTCATGCTGTTTATGAAGTTCGACTAACTCAATAAAACAAGTTTCAGAATGATGCTCAAATTGAGATCATTAAGCTTATGATTACATGGCTTCATGTATTGTTCCATTGATCTTGTCAGATTAACTGAGCTATATAATTTCACCTCACCAATTTTTTGTGCAAATCAAGTGATGATGAATTCATTGCGTTGATGTTTAGTTTTCTTTTGCAATTACCTTCACTCTATCACTTAACCTCTTATGTTCATTCTTTTCTAATAAAAAACCTATGCCTCTTATAGATCTGTCTATACATTTCCAAACATAAATGGGGAGCATATAATGTTCAGGACAACGGCAGGAAAAAGAAAACATTAGCAATGAAATTCATTATAATACCTCAGGAGGCGTAAATACTGGAAGTTTTCCATCCCTTTTCTGTTTCAGAAGTCTGGTACCAAGATCTTCAGCACCTCCGGCATCATTTACCCACTGGCATATGAATAAAAGTAAAGAAAGAAGGGAAATATATTCCTTAGTGCAACCATCCAGAGAGTTCATAAACATTAAAGCACACGAGTACACTGGCGTAACAACCAGCAAGAACAAAATAAAGAAGGGCACCACAAAGTTGCATAGTGGAGGTAGCAAGAGTCTAAGGAACTCTTGTTTCTTTTTGTGGAACATTAAACAACTCCTGATGCTTTTTATGATACTATATGCTATTATGTCCTAATCTTCTTATAAGAAATTTATCGATGATGTAGAGCATTATTCTCTTACTTGAGTGACAAGGCCCAACGTCACTTCCATTTGTTGGGGATTTTTAATTTTTGGAAAGACTTAATCTCAGTAAATAACTGAATTACCATGAGAAATCGATAATTTATCAACTATTTTTCCTGTGAACAACTAATCCAAACATTGAAATAATTCCTGATTTACCTCTTTTTCATGTATGTTATATAATGAATAACATATTCCAATCAATGATACCTTTTGTTTCAAAAGAAAAGATGTAGAAATAATAAAGTCTGTGCTACACCTACACCCCATCACAGTAATGCATATCATCAATTCAACTAAATCTTAGTCAGCAAATTCACAAAATATCTTATCAATATCTTCAACATTGAAACTGAATACAACATAAAGGAACCATGTTGCAATTTATTAATAAATACCTCTAAGATTGAGCGATCATATGTTCTTGACCTAAGAGCACCATAAAAATCCAATGCTGCCACCCAAATAAAACAGAAAATGAGCAAAAGTGACACTTAAAAATGTATACATATAGGTAATTCTCAACTGTCCCTTTCTGTTTTTGTTTTTTGACTGTTTTCATCACATACTGTTAATTTTTTATGGCTTGTTTTAGAATTTTACTACATTTCTAGCTTCCATAGTACAATAAAGATCTTTAATAATGATTTAGTACAAGTTATTTCTGCAGTTTATGTAAAAGAAACAGCTAAATGATCATTACCTAACAAAGACATGCCAAGGGATAATCTCATATGCTCGGACATTTCTAAGACTTGTAGACAGAAACTCTTACTATAGAATGAACATAAGTGAAAGGTACCTTGATTAGGAAATTCACTCACAATGGTGACAACCTCATCTTTGGTTATTCCATCCTTCTCATACATTCTACTAACAATATTTACAATATCTTCTTGAGTGGGCTGCCTGTAAAACAAAATCCAATTCTAAGAGTCCCTGAGAAAATTTTCATGTTTTTTAATTTGGTCATTTAAAGACACAGAACATGCACGGATACAAATTGTAAATTAGGTTTTTCAAACTAAAATCTGATTTATATTCAACTCAAAAAATAAAAAAGAATCTGACTATGTTTTTACATCTATTTGTTTCACAAAAAACATAAATTTAGGATACACAAGTAACAGGCAATAAATTTACCCAAATAGTTAATTTTTCTGAAACATTAATAAGTGAAGAATAGGGATGTCAGGATTGAATAAGCACCATATATCCTGTTTCCTGAGCTCAAGAAAGTTTTAAGTAAGGATGACTCTCATCCCTGAGGGCTCCAACCCGTATAACCCTAGTGTTTCCTCGAGGAGGTAAATAATGGGATGTGCATCAGTTGGTGGTCTACAAGATTTTGTGTAGACTACGACAGCCCACAAACAATCCAACTCCGAACTATTGTCAGGAGGAGTCTAACCCCATATTGTGAGCCCTAGCAAGGCAATACTGTCATATTATGATCTTTTACATGAGCAGAACTTGCCCTGGTCCCCTGGAGGACTCAAGAAGGCTTCCTTTTAGGTATCCAGCATGGGCAATGTGGTGGATACTTTTACTTGGAATGTTCTGAAGGAAGTGATATATGCACATTTAATCAGATGAAAGCATATCCTTAATATCAAATGAAATATCAATTTTTACCAGTAGAACTTATCCATCCTTCCATCACGGATCAGCGGAGCATAAATTCGTGCGAAATCATTTCCTGTGACGATGATTGGAATCCTATGAGTAATGTCTGCCTCTCTCCAACCTTGCCCTATACTTACTCTTGTAGGATTGTCTGCTATATTCATGAGGCTTCCAACCACAATTTGATTGTTCACTGTCATTTGAGTGTTACCTGGTGGAGGAAACAGAAAAATGCATGTTTAAAATGTGAACTTATCCCATCTCAAGTTTCAGAAATAAAAGCATATTGAAGGACATGAGAGAATATTTGTTAGTAGTTCTAGAAAGGAGTGGAAGATAATCAATAGTTTCAATAGGAATTCATCTTACCAAATATACCAAGGCCGGCATCAATATCATTAATCATCAAGCAGCTCATTTTCCCCTGTTTTGTTTGGACAAGTCAAGACTAATTGCTCATTCTCCATATATAGTACACTATGAGGACGAAAGAGAGATGTAATGAGTCAATTACATGACCTGTGATATACGGTAGTTGTCTCACCAAATATCGTTCTTTTTCTATTCTTTCTAATCATAACTTTCAACTTTCAACGCCTAAGATGTATTAAGAAGATTAGCCTTCAATGGCACAATTTACATGTGTAGCGGTGGGAATGCAAATGTCAGTTCAAGAAGTCACAACATAAGATATTCGGAACAAGAGATCCCTTTCTTGGCCTGTAATGACTAGCCACATTACAACTTTAAGCCCTCACATAAACATATAGCATGAAAGTTTCCCACTCCAACTCCTTAAACGAACCCACCCTGTCTGACCTGCTTGACTATCTTTTAGAGGCCAGAAAATCCTATATAAGAGGCACCTGCCTTAAGCTGTACATTAGAAGCTAACAACTGCCACACCCTTGTTGTGAATTTCCCAAAAGATCAGTTCAAAATGTTTGTCATCATAAAGTTGCATTTTTCCATCTCGCATGCTTGCAAGTGGAGCACAGAAAAGATTGATATTGGCTCACGAACTTAAGAATCAAGCTTTTTGTATCTCACTTACACCCAAGGATTTTAGGATTTGGAAGTTATTAATATTAGCTATTTTAAATGTATACTATTATCTTCAGTTGCAATTTTATATTTGAAGAAGATAGGAGAGAAAGCTTGTATTCCCAAAAAAGTATGATTAGCTTCATTTATGATTTGGATACTATTAAGTAGTAAACAATCAGATTTTCTCTTAATGATCAGATAGGCATTTTCAGGTCAATATTGCATTGCCTCCAAATAAGGAATGTACTCCGACATTTTAATGCAATGGAGTATGAATTTTCTCTCTGTTTTTCGAGAAACATACAGAAGATGGATACTCCTATCTATAACACATCATATCAGCCATTAATCTCTACTGTTGTCTTTAAATTTCTGCATGCTTTCTATTCCATTCTTCATTTATGTATCTTCAATTTATAGTATGTAGTATAATGTCATCTGATTTAGAACCTGTGGTTCATCTAAAACCAAAAAACATGGACTGGAAACTGCCAGAACTTTAGAGATGCATGACTATGAATTTAGTGAGTAGCTAACTTGGTTTTGGACCACTTGAGAAGCAGTTCTGTACCGTTCACGTATCAGTCTTCCTGGTTCTCCTGTTGAAAGTACAAGAATTCTCACATAGTATCACTTAGTAAGAGAACAGAAATAAAATAAACACCTCTTGGCGACTTACCTGCTCTTTCAGATTCCAATTCACCAGCAGACATGATAATAGGTTCGACACCCAAAGCACGGAAAATAAGTTCAGTTTGGAAAGTTTTGCCTTGTCCTTTCCCTCCCCAAATTCCTTCGACAGAACAAGTTTAATATTTTTTTCTCAGATAATTGTAGTCTATACCGATGGAATCAAACAATAACAGCAGTGATTTTCTTCATAACAGTTAATAACCTGGTCAAGATTGCATATGACAACTTCAAAGTGCAGTTGATGCTAAACTGAAAGGTCCTAAAGCTAAGTTTATATATGTTCAGATTAGATACTGAAGAAATGTGAAACTCTGTCCAAAAATTGTACTTCCAGAATTAAATACTCCCTCCGTCCCTCAAAAGTGTGCAAGGTTGGGAGTGGCACATGTTTTAATAAACTGAGTGATAAAGAGAATGTGAGTGGAGAAAGGGTCCCACTTTTTGAAAAGTTGTGTGTATGTTAGTTGGAGATTGTTGATTTTTTGGTAAAGTAGGTTTCCAAAAAAGGGGTCTGCACACTTTTGAGGGACGGACGGAAAGGAAAACTCGCACACTTTTCAGGGACGGAGGGAGTATAAGATAATCAAATATTACATGAAAAATTGAAAGGCTACAATTATTAGTATGAACAGAGAAAAAAAAGAAAAACCTTATGTTTCCATGTGGCATTTAACAAGTTTTATAAAGCATGAATGCCTTCGGAGAGTTTCTTTGATAAGTGATTAGTCCTATATCTTTGATAACTTACATTTTCTTGATCGACAACCTTGTGCATCACAAAGTATACTTACCTAAAATTAGTGGAACTCTGACATTTAGAAGATGAGCCATGTAGTTCTTCGCCATGTGGACGACTGCAACAGAAAAAACAATAATGTTAAGTTGTATCATATATGTCACCAAAGATAGTTTCCACCACAAAGATACAATCTCTGATAAAAAAAATATCCAAAACTCATAGACTTAACCAATGCTAACCGCCAATTGAAATTTTGAAATAAGTTAGCCAACAATAGAACTCTGGAGTAGCAGAAACATATGGATGTAGAATTTTAACAGCGTTGATAAGGATTCATTAGGGAGATGCAAAACCAGAAGTGTAGTACTAGCCTAAGAAATAAAACATGTCAATTAATTTCCCAAAGGTTAGACACAAGTTAATATGATGTCATGATTTACACCAAGGGGGCATTTACTTTGAGTGAATAGGATGGATAGATATACATAATTTAAGCTAATTAATCAACCGTTTACTGTGATGCATTGATCATTTGTGACCTTATTTGACCATCTTATCCTTCAAAGACCTTATCCTATGTTTTATCAGTCCATCCTGTTCCTATCATGAAAACTAAACGTCCACCAAGGGTTATACACGGATACTAATTAGAAATGTAAATTCCATGATACAACACATTCTAAATGCACGCCAAAGTAATTTGCTGCCTTAAATCACATTTTCCTCCAATAGGGAATATGTCTATCTATCTGGATTGAATGGCCTTACCGACTTTATCCTGCAATAAGAAAGCAAGAAACAGAAAATGGATAAGAAGAATAATCCTGAAACTCTGAATAAAAAAGATGAGCTCAGAAAAGTGACATTAACACAATAATATACCAGGAAAACAGGAGCAATGTAATAATCGCCTTGAAGATATTCAAAAGACCTTGTCGCCTTTTGCCGATAATCAAACACAATATCCGCTGGCAAATTAAGACCGGTAACAGAAGTATCAAGCAACAGTGAGAGGTAATACATCCAAGTTCATTCCCAAACAAAACCCTAACTTCAAAAATGTGGGTAACTCATATAAGTTCATACATTCATCAAAATATAGAGACAATAGTTAGGCATTACAGTCTTTGCCGAGGAAATTGCCGGTGAAAAGGTCGTCGACCATGCCAGCCCTAGCTCCGACCGCGATGTTCACGTTATCAGCCTCGGCCCCAAGCCTGTACAAATAATCTTTGCCCTCAGAGTCCTCGGCTTCCCACGAAGACTGTTCGGACAATTTCTTTTGCTGTTTGCTCGTTGCATTCTCGAGCCCTTCGCTTTTGGTGCAGCAAATTGTGAGGAAACTGGAGGGTTTCTTGGTATGGAATTTGGAATTGAAAGGATTAGACAAGAATTGGGATTTGACTGAAGAAGGGGGGATTTGGGAGCAGAGAGCCATGCCGTGGAGCTTTATTTTTCTTTTCTTAATTTTTGTTTTTTGGGGCCTCTAAAATTGGACTCCACGAATTCGTAATTCAGTTTTGTCCGTTAACGTTATCACGAAAATTGGCGCCACATGACCTTTAAGCCACTTGAACAAACAAAGAAAATGAAAAAAGAAATGACAAGAGAAAAAGAAGCCAATAGGGTTAAGATTTTAACGCTAAATGTATGTAGGGATGTCCATGTAGTTTAAAATTTATGATTGATACAAATAAATCGAAAATTCAAGTTTGTAGTTCGAATTCTCTTCAACATAAATGATGTATCTGAATAATTCGACAACTCAATATGATTGATTAGAAAATAGCCTGAATCTCATGGGCTGATTGTTGAACATGTTTCATTACTAACTTCTAAAAGTTGATATAATGAGTTTTATTTTCAAATACTTGTGGGTTGTGATTTGATTTAATATTCAAAAAAATTATTCACTATTTCACTTCTTTTGTTTTTTTTTACTCTAACACTTAATTAAAATGATAAGGTTTGAGAATGAGTCATTCTGGCGATCAGCCAAGTCGAATCTCATAATGGTAGGATGAAGTAAGAGATGAAACCGAATTTTTTTCATACAACTACAACATTATGCGTATAATAATTGTATAAAGTCAATACATTCACCGAAAAAGTTACTCAATTGCAAAAAAGAATTGCCCTTTCATAGGATCAGAACTCGGTGCTAGATTAATCTAACAAAATTAATGTGCATTCACCTTAAATTTTCAAAAGTGATCAATTCTAATTTTTAGATGGATCCTCTGTCCCCAATTTTTCGTGTGCCACCATGTACCACTAATAATTTTACTATTTTTAATAACTTTTTTTATAGAATAGAAATTTATTACTATTACATAATATATCATGATTAATATTTATAAACAACCATATACCATTATTTTGGAATAATCAATCAAAATAAGTATTTTTTTTAACTTAAATATTCTGATTTTTTTTTAAAATTCTAATTTTTTATTATAAATATTAATCATAATATATCATGTAATACACGAAGAATTGAGGAGAGGATCTCATTCGTCTAATTTTAAAATTTAGTTCCTCGTCATTTGAAGCTTTGCCTAATATGAATGTTATCCGCGTAGATGTAGACATAGACTATCTACACTAAATATGTAAAAATAAATCAATATTGAACTTGCAATCATTAAGAGAGTAATTACGATACAAAGAGGAGAGAAAGAAATAAAGAAACATTTATATATATAGATGGCCCCTATTTGTAGTACTGCCAAAATATTTCTCCAATGATCTTGTCCCCACAACAAATTTTAAACCTCAACATCCACAAGTAATATACAAGCATTGGTCTTTAAATTTCCATATTGTGTGAATAAAGAAAATGGAGGCTGAAAGAAATTAATTATATGATGAAGTTCCTTTTCCATTGATGATTTTAGACTGCAGCTGCTAATCTTGCTCTCAAATCCTTTCTCAGTATTTTCCCTGATGGAGACTTAGGAATTGCATCAATGAAAAATACGCGATTTATTCTCTTGTAGAAGATAACCTGTTCATACATCAACAGAGTATTTCAATATCGATTGGTGAATGAAAAAGTAATCATGTTTTGCATTTCCAAGAAAAAACTTTTTGTCTTTGTTTAAAGAGGATCCACGATTTAAGTTTACTAAAAAAACCTTAATCTTTCAATTTTTTTACAAATTGTCTAATTTTTCCAGAAAAATATCTACACCTTAGTTTTCTAAGAAAAATCGTCATCTTTCGGTGACGAAACTATGAGTCACCTCGTCAAATTCTTAGATTGTTTACAAATTAATTATTTAAGGTTGATTTTTTCTTTTTACTCAAAAAATTCAATGGACCTTGTAAACAGGCTCCTATAACAATAACATAATGCTGAAAGACGTGTTTTTCAAAATACAGGATTTTAATTTTTTAGAAAACATTGAAGTATAAGAGTTGTTTTATAAGAAAACACAAGTTCATATATTTTGGAAAAAAAACTAAAAGTTGTGGCATAGAATATGATTAACCTCCAGAAAAGATAGTATTTCAATTAATTTGAAGAAAGCTTGAAATTAATAGTAATATATTACCTGTTTGGAGACATACTGCTTGATTTCATCTTCAGTGATGGTGGAGCCATTCGATCTCACAACAAAAGCAACTGGGACTTCTCCAGCTTGCTCATCTTGCATTCTGCAAAAAAACGTGCACAAAGTTTATATTATGACTAATTCTGTTAATTTTATCTATTTAATAAATTATGCCTAATTCTTATAATGAAATAGTGACTAACGAGACAACTGCAGCGTCGGAGATGTATGGATTATTGAGGAGGAGAGCTTCGATTTCAGCCGGCGCAACTTGGAACCCTTTGTATTTTATGATTTCCTTCAACCGGTCCACGATGAATAGCTCGTCGTCGGCATCGATGAATCCGATGTCGCCCGTGTGCAACCACCCGTCGTTGTCTATTGTGCTCTTTGTTGACTCCGGGTCGTTCAAATAACCTATATCAATAACAATTTTCGTTATAATTACCGTTAATTAAATTAAATCTACTTATTAGCTTTTTATACAATTCATGTGTACATGGAAGTTGAAATTTTATAATCTACTTAGAGGGTGTTTGGCTGAGTTTATAAATTTTTTAAAACAGTTTATAAGCAGTTTTAGGAGCTTGTAAGTTATTGTAAAGTGTTTGACAAAATAAACTTCTGAGCAACTTACAAACCGTTGGAGCTAATTATAAGCTGTTTAAGATGATAAGTTTAGCCGAACACCACCTTAATCTTTTAAGGAAAAAAATACATTCTCATGCGACACGTGCTTCTAATCCTTTAATTTCGATATATATACTCAAGTGATCATAATGATATGGTGAGCTAGAACATTAGGGAAAAGTTATGAATATTTGATTCTCAAAGTCAGTTTTGTTTTTTAAATAATATCCATGTTAGGTAAGAGGATATACCTAATTTTCTACATAACCTTTTGCTTCCACTTTGGAATGTTTTGGTAAATGAGAAAACAGGTGTCAGATAAATTGGGTACGTCACCCCATGGTAGAAAATAGGTTTATACGTGTTAGATACATTTACTTAAACATGTTACATACATTAGGATAAAGTGGAGACATATAAGTCGAGCTTAATTTGATATTTGAATATAATTAACATTATATTGAATAACATCATATATATATTTAGATATCTTTCATAAAACAAAACAAGATAACAAGAAAATGTTAGGAAAGAAAGGCAAGTGACTAATTTTCAACCACCAAACTTTTGAAATTTCTTTGGATAAAAGAGAAGACAATGTATGGAGATAGAAAAATGTCGGTAAACGGTACTATATATGTCAAACCCATCTTCCTACTATATATATATATATATATATATATATATATATGTAATAATATATTAATATTCTCACAAAAAAATATGTATGTCACACCCCCGGGCCCACTTCAATATATCTTACACCGCACATTTTCCTGCTTCATTGTTAGATAAGCCACTTCTCATGTGTTAATTAGTTTTACTTATAATCAAATTTATTAGACTTATTTACATAAAAAAATATAAAATATGATTAAAACTAACAAGCAAGCCAAAATGGTTAATTTGGAAAACAGCTAGTACCTTTCATAATTTGATCTCCTCTAATGCAAATCTCTCCGGATTGATTACGTCCCAATGAAGCACCAGTTTCGGGATCAACGATTTTCATTTCAGCATTTCTAACAACAGTTCCACATGCTCCAGATTTGATCTCAAACGGCTCTTTTGCAAATGCTAGGCACATCGATAGCACTGGCCCTGCTTCAGTCATCCCATAACCCTACATTTTTATCCTTAAATTAATTTCCGTATTACAATATGAATAGATTAAAATTTTGAAATATATAGTTTTCGTCCATTGTATGTGTTTATCTAATGTAGCTTATAAAAACATGTGACAACTTTGTGTATGAGAGAGATGGGCTTGGATCTTGGAAATTCCCAGCATGTCACGCTACAACATGTACCAATAAATAATGTTGCATTTTATTTAGTTCGTCAAATGCAGTATTATTTAGTCGTGAGGGCCATTTTGATTAATGAAGAGAAGATTTCGTCTGCATAAACGCCAGGTGTGTGTGAACCGTTGATCATTAATAAATTATAGAACAGTACCGCTGTCAAAAATAAGTACTAACTTAATACACACACGCATAAACCCTTTTTAATTTCTTTTTAATTTCACTAAAGAAATTATCGTGTGCTAATTAAAATAGTACTCTATATATTTGTTTAATTAACTATTCTATTTGTGTATTTTCTCGCACGTATTACGTGTACCTAATGACATTTCAACATACTCAGTTTGTACTTAAATAATTCGTAAGGCGTAAATGCAATCATGTATGTCCTATGTAATTAAGCGTTTTGATTCTCCTTCTAAAGGATTATTAATTATATTTTTTTTATATAAATAATTAATTTTAACATTACGATAAACTTGTATGTGAGACGCTGACATCAGGTATGTAGCCATTAACATTATTTCTCGTCTTTACTTTTAAATTTCACTTGAAAAAAAAAAGGCTACTTTTCTTTTGGTTTTTTCTAGCAAAGAAAAAGCAACTTTTTCTGTAAAAGGTTTCAGGCGTGAAAACTCGAGATTGACCCTTTCTAAAAAAAACAGAAAAAAAGAAATTGAGGTTGACCTATTCAAAATCGTTGAAGTGTTCCAATTCCAATGATTCTAAAAACTAGATTCCATATGATTGGACACATCAAACTATAATAATAATAATAATAATAATAATAATAAAATGTGATGCAGTCCATAAATAAATGCAAAAATTTTAAATGGTCGGACTTGAACCTAAGACCTTTGAACTTGGGCATTAACTTCCAACACGCACACTAATGCAGTCCATTTTTATTTTTGAAAGAGAAGCAAAAAGAAGAAATGGAAATACCTGTCCAAGTTTAGCATTAGGAAACTTAGTCCTGACAGAGTCCTCGAGCTCCTTCCCGAGCGGCGCGGCGCCGGACATGACCATCCGCACGGAGGAAAGGTCGTATTTATCGAGCAATGGGCTCTTGGCGATGGCGAGAACTATGGGCGGCACGAAGGGCCCGATGGTGACCTTGTACCTCTGCATGAGCTCCAGAAACGGCACGATGTCGAACTTGTGCATGAGCAGGATCGCCGCCCCGACCCTGAGGCCGCATAGCAAGACCGAATTGAGCGAGTATATGTGGAAGAGCGGCAGCACGCAGAGCATCACATCCTCGCTGTGGATGTACAGGTTGGGATTCTCCCCGTCCACCTGCTGCGCCACGCTCGTCACCAGCCCCTTGTGCGTCAGCATCACCCCCTTCGGCAGCCCCGTCGTCCCCGAGGAATACGGCAGCGCCACCGCGTCCTCCGGGTGTATCTTCACCGCCGGCGCCTCCCTCTCGTCCGCAGCCCTCAGCTCCGCGAACGCCAGGCACCCGGGGGGCGGGGCGTCCACGCACACCACCTTCGCCCCGGCCTCCCCCGCGTAGTCGCGCACCTTGTCCACGTAGCACGCCTGGGTGATGATGAGCTTGGCCGCGGAGGCCTTGGCCTGCTTGGTCACCTCCGCCGGGGTGAAATAGGGATTCGCCATGGTGGAGACGGCGCCGATGTAGGAGGCGCCGAGGAAGGCGAAGACGAACTCGGGCGTGTTGGGGAGGAGGAGCATGATGGTCTCGCCCTGCTGGATGCCAAGCTGGCTCAGCCCAGCCGCCACCTTCCGCGACGTCATCTCCACCTCCTCGTACGTGTACGCCTCGCCCGTCGCCCCGTTGATCAGGCACGGCCGCGTGCTGAACTTCGAGATGTTCTCGAAGCAGTACGAGTGCAAGGGGAGGTGCTTCGGGATGTATATATCCGGGAGCTTCGATCGGAATATGATCTCCTCCGGCTTCGTCGGGACCTCCATTTCTCAAATTAATTAATTTCTTTTGGATCAACTTTACTTTTGTAGAGTTGAACCTGAAGATGATGGGCTAACAATTTGGAGTATAAATATGGGGTTGATGGGTAGGAGTTGGTGAAGGGGAGGGAGGAGTTGGTGGTTGCTTAGGAAATCTCCATTTTCTCTAGTGTGGTTGGTGAGAAAGCGTGGGTGCTGGCCTGTGGGACCCATTTTTTTATTAGGTAAAGAGGTTATTTTCAACATTGACTTTTCCATAATATCATTACACGTTGGATTTCGGAGGATGACGCCTTTACCTACTACGGCGACGTCGTTTCCTGTGTTACATGGTATATTCATCGATGAATATGCATATATTCTTTTTTTGTAGGCATTGCTGAAATTTGCCTCATATTGTTTTTTCACTTTTTTATTGCAGCCATTCGAATTAATCGAATACATACATCTCATAAGGAAACCACGTTAATGTCTCGTTGCAAAAAGTAGCAAGTGAATTCAATTTAGTAGATAAGATATTGGGTGGAGTACTTGGGCCAAATATTACTATATTTGAAAATTATATCAATCTATCGTCTAATTTATGGAAAAAATGTGTAAAATATCTTAAATACTCGAGTCTATTCTAAATATCCTATGCTCGCAATAATATTCAAATCTTAGGACTCAAACTTTTTCAATATTTGTATCTTTATCTAACAAACGTTAGCGACAAAACAAAAGAGTTTATTTCTTCAAGAAAGAACAAAAGAGTTTACAAAAGAAAAACAAAAAACAAAAACAATAGAAATCTTCAATTGCATTTTCATGTAACATCTTTTATTGCACTTATAAATGATAGATATGTAGGCATTTATCGGGAAAATATATGTTATGTAATGAGTTGTTTTAATGATTCCAAAACCCCTTCTTAATATTGCCTTAGAATTCTTAGGAGACCTACATGTTTTTGGTCCTTAGAATAGCTAGAGGCTGAAGATTGAAGATCAAGACTAAAGAGTGAAAGAATGAAGACTGAAAAGTGAAAGGATGAAGACTGAAGATTACAAGATAGTTCTCTCATCGACTTAAGTTGCAGCTGAAAGACGAACTGAACCTTAACTTCGTAAGATGACGAAGTCTCAAAGAGGTCAGTTCGGAACGACGACCTGAACCTTGACTTCGTAAAGTGACGAAGTCAAGAAGAGGTCAGACAAAATAAACCCTCACTTCGGAATGACGAAGTCCCGAGTAGTTCAGTTTAAT
>JAYJMF010000080.1:2303814-2317464 GCA_036873715.1 Salvia sclarea
TACGGAAGCATGTTGGGCCTGATTACAAAACCTTAACAATTACTGAAAGATTATTTTTGAGGGTTTGAAAATTGGAAAAAGCAATTAGGGAGTGGAGAAAATTCTAAAAAAGGACACGTGTCAAATAATTAGAAGAGAGTGCAAAGCACCCGTATGCTCCATAGAACTACCCCTAAACAAGTATGAATATTAGAAGTCAAAACTTGCTATCATTATTTAGGTTCAAGGAAAATTAAGCTAGATAACGCGTTACTTGAGAGTATAATATAAAAGTAACTAATTTTCTAAACTAAATTATCCCCCAAAATTCATCAACTGCAACTAAAGAAATTCTTTTTTTACAATTAAAGAATTGGATTGGTGGTCCAATACTCCAATCCAATTTTGATAATCAAAATTCTTTATGTACAATTAAAGAAAATTAGGGACGGACATTTAATTTATTTGTTATTCAAGATATTTGTTTACAAAATAAATTAATTATGTATGTTAATTGACATGTTAAAAATACAACAGACGTACTTGTTGCTAGTTCCAGCAAAAGTGGCGTTTGTTCTAATTAGAAGTGAAAATATTTATGAATAAAGCAATTATTTTCTTGAATAAAGTGAATGGATTGAAACCGAGTCAGTCCCGATCCGGACCTGAGCTGCCTGCATTGTAGGGAAGAAAAGTTAAGAGGCGGTGTTTGTGTTTGTCATACCTTGATATTCTATTCATATGAATTTTGTGGCTGTGCTTGATTGCTTGTGGGAGTTGATATATAGTGAAAGCTTCGACTTATGTATGCATCACATTCATGCAGTGCACTATAGTCTTGTTGCCTTCCAATAAAGATTGGTGTGAATGATCACGCAAAACTCCATCTTCCTCGCCTCTTCATCTCTCTTGATTATCCTCTCACTCCATTTCTTTACAACTAATTGTATAGCAAATTGCATCCCTTCTGCGTGTGGCATCATTCCTAATATTAGCCCCCCTTTCCGCCTCAAGGGAGATGCCAAGCACTGTGGCGACCGCAGATACGAATTACTATGCGAAAACAACGTCGCTACAGTTCATCTCAACTCCTACAAATACTATGTGAAAGCTATCAATTACAGCAACTCCTCCATCAGAATTGCTCATGTTTCCATAAACAACACCTGCTATCTTCCTGTGGCTGCATATGTGACTAATTTCGTTCCTCATTGGTTGTTCGGTGGAGCAAATTGGCGCATTAATTTCATGAGCTGCCAAAATCCGTTGCGTAACTCCTCATTCGCAACCCAAGTTAGTGGTTGCGAGCAACGCTCTGGCAATCATACTGGTTTGGTCTGGGTTATGGACCAACAACAATATTACAAATATTTAGAAGGCTCGTTCGTTTAACAAGTCCTTTTACCTTTCCAAGTAGTATGTCTTAGGCCTGGCACGTATGAGTGCTGGGTTCGAGGGTTCTGCGCGTGGTTTTCAAGAGGTAGCCTGCAAAACAGAACCGGAGAGGGGAGATCTCCGGGGAGAGACTCCGACGCTCAAGTCAGTAAAGGACTCCGGAGAGCGTAAATAACAGGGTTTTTAGCTAGAGAGTTCTTAGAGTTTGAGAGTATTTAGGAATACTTACCTTTAGCATTTAGAATGCATGAGGTATTTATAGTAGAAGGATTATTAGGATACGATAGGCAACATATTTGTTGAAGAGGGGTACTTTCGTAATAGTATACCCGACAAGGTGTACCGGCTTCACAATGTACTGGGAATATTCACAGTACTATTAGCCAATGGCACAGGGACACGTAAGGTGGTCCCAAAGTTAGTTAGGAAAGGTGCTGGAAAACGACGCCTAGCAGCCTTTTGGCAGGTCCGTACCAATCCAGGCATCACTCCTGGCCAAGTGACTAGGTCGCTTCGGGTAATCAGGTGTGAGACTTCTGATTCTCGCCACGTGTCGCTAGCAGGTGTGGATATATTCACTTCTGCTACTCAGGGGTGGGACTTCTGATTCTTGCCACGTGTCATTAGCAGGTGCTAGCTGATATTAGACCCTATCACACTACAACTCAACTCAACTACATTATATTAAAATCCGCACCGAGTCAGAACTGCATAATCTTATGAGACAGAAGGAGTATAATAATGGGCCACGGTGACACACAAAAAAATGTTGAAAAAATAGATTATATTGATGGTTTAAATTAATAGATATTTTCATAATTCAAAATATTTTTCAAAACTATCGTATAATTTAAAATCTAAACTATTTATCTATATATAATTATGACTAGATTATATGTTGTTCATTCATTAATTAATTAATAACCTGACCAATTCATAGCTGTATCATTCAGAAGTCTCGGATCTCGTTTGGGTCTCATTTGCTTCCCATCAGTAAACATAGGATCTCCAATCTTAATTAAATATTTTAAGAGGCAAAAAAAAAAAAAAAAAAAAAAGGTGTGTCGTAGTTGTTCCTCGTACTACAAATTAATACTTATAAGAGAGCCTAGCCCTTCATACTAATATATTATCATATCATATGTACATCTAAAAAAGTAGACTCTCTTGTAATTAAGCCCCATAGCATGTCTGATGACCCCCTCACCGCCCTGGGGTTCCGGCGCAGCCCCGACGGGTCCCTCAGCCGCGAGATCGAGTTGCCGAAAACGCCGGCATCCGCGGACGGCAGTGCCGGCGCCCCCGTCCTCTCGAAGGACATCCCCCTGAACCCTTCGAGCAACACCTTCCTCCGCCTCTTCCTCCCTCGCACCACCCTCGACCCGGCCACCACGGGGCCCATCCTGCTGCCGCTCATTGTTTACGCCCACGGCGGCGGCTTCATCCTCCTCAGCGCCGCCTCCGCGGTGTGCCACCACTTCTGCTCCACCCTCGCCCTCAGCGGGCCCGCCGTGGTGGCCTCCGTGGAGTACCGCCTCGCCCCCGAGCACCGCCTCCCCGCGGCCTACGAGGACTTCCTGCAGGCCCTCTCGTGGGCCCGCACCACCGCCGACGACTGGATCGCCAACTACGCCGACCGCTCCAACTGCTACCTCATGGGCACCAGCGCCGGCGCCAACGTCGCCCTCCACGCCGCCCTCCGCGCCGCCGACGACCTCAAGCCGGTCAACATCAAGGGCCTCATCCTCCACCAGCCCTTCTTCGGGGGAGTGGAGCGGACGGCGTCGGAGACCAGGCTGGCCGACAACAAGATCCTGCCTCTGCAGGCGGCGGATATGATGTGGCGGCTGGCGCTGCCGGAAGGCGCCGACAGAGACCATGAGTACTGTAATCCGACGAAGGGGAAGGTGGCGGAGAGTCTGGGTAGGGTTAAGGAGAAGGGGTGGAAGGTGACGGTGACGAGCTGCGGCGGAGATCCGCTGGTTGACAGGCAGAAGGAGGCGGAGAAGGCGTTGCAGGGGAAGGGGGTGGCGGTGCTGTCCAAGTATGTTGAAGGAGAGTATCATGGCTACGATCTTTTGGAGCCTGATAAAGCTGAACTAATCATGTGTGCTGTAAAGGAGACACTCCAAGTTTCCATCTAGCCACCATTTTTGTAAATTTATCGTAACAAAACAAACCAAAATTCTGTCATATCTCTCATCTCCTTTTTTTCTTTTTCTTTTTTTATCTCGTCATGTTTTCTATGGTGAAAAATAAAATTTATCACATTATAAATCCTCTCGTAATAATATCATCTTTATTGGGAAAACTTATATATCTTCTCGATTTATATAAAATATGAAAAATATTTATATATGTTCCACTACTCTCCATTAAAATTAGACGTCATTAGAGATAGTGCAAGAAGATCCTCCACAACTTATGGCAAACGCATGGTGCAAGGAGATCATCGATAAAGGATGGAGGTTCATTCCAAACATACGTACAAGAAAAATCCTTCGAAATACTAGCTAATTTGTGTGCCACAAGATTGGTATTACGACTAATATGCTTAGTGTGAAGGAGTAAAGATGACACTTAGCAATAATATAACTATCTTGTCCACGCGAGCCGATACCATCCGCTACAAACATGCTATCTGTGCGAAACTTGAAACTAGTTTGTTTGATCCAAGACAATGCCTCGAGCATATATTCCCATGTCCTCGGCTTCATATATCTACTCTCAAGCAACTAGACATAGTTAGAACTATAGCAGCAATAAACTCACCACACAAGCACCTTGTGGAATATTAATGCCAATACCCGTTGTGTTTGTGTTAGGAAAAAAAGCTGCATCAACTTTGCACATGTGCCATCCATTTCTCAAATCATGCCAGCCACTACACATGGTGCGCAGTCGTCCAAGTGCTAACCCGTTGTGGCCTTCTCAATGTTCACGAGCTCGTGAGGCCATGCTGATAGAGACCCCAAGATTAGATTTTTATCGTTTCATATTGCATTGTTCCCGTCTCTCCGGATTTGCCATAAGATATATCATGGTCATCTTTACATATATGTGCAAGAAATCAAGGAAAAGAGCAAGTCATTTGTGGATTATTCTTTTTCCATAAGTGATGATATGGTGTAGAAAAGGTGAAGTAGCCCGCAAAAGGGCACGCAATGCCAATTGTTCTCATTCAGCTTCACATTCTCCTCCCACTTCTACACTTCTCGCCAGCAAGTTCACTTTTGTTGGAAGACAATTCTGTGCAGCTCGCCATAGTTGGGTGGGTGCAATGTCAAGTTTTCACGAGATTCTCCAACCTTTTATCTTGTGGAGTACTAAATATATATATCCGTGTAATGAAATAGATATACAAGCAAAACTAGGAATATTTGAAAACAGGATGCTTCATAGCATTTCATAATTAATTTAGATATAATGATAATTATATATTAAAAACTTACTCCCTCGTCCCATTCTTCTTGTCCCCTTCCTTTTGAGCATGGAGATTAAGAAAGTTGAGTTGATGAGTGTGAGATAGTCTAATGACATGGAGTCCACATACTTTTTGTGTGTAATTTTTTGGCGAAAAGGGAAGATGAGATAAAAAGAATGAGACGAATGGAATATATAACAAGCAAATTTATAATTTATTATAAAAAAGATTATATTCTCTGAACCAACAATTAACATTTAATTATTTATTTGATCACTTTAGTGTGTGCGGTCTAAGTGAGACGTATTTCCTTAGGAGTGTCCCACCTAATTAGTTAAAACAAAAATAATGATGAATCACAACAAAAAATATTCCAAAGGTAGGGGTCAAATATGGACAAGCATTTGAGCTTGTGCGACGAACTTCACAATTGCAGTTTCTACAACTCCACATGACAGTTATTCCTGTTGTATGGTATTTCTTTCCTTATCAACGCCGCTCTTTTATTCTTCCATAACAAACCCTAATTAACGCACAGATATATACTCGATCACTTCCCGTTTCCCTTCAACTTTGTTTGCAATGTTAGGAGAGGAAGAGCCCCTCAATTCATACGGAGATGGAATTGCATGGATTAGGGCGTCGGTGATCGGAAGGGGGAGTTTTGGGCGCGTCTATCTCGCAACTCTGCGAAACCCAGCCTGCAAGACCAGCTCTCTGCCGCCGCTGATGGCCGTTAAATCTGCCGAGGTTTCCTCCTCGGGCTCGCTCCAGAAGGAGAGGGAGGTTTACTCCAATCTGGAGAGAAGCCCTTACATAATCAGGTGTTATGGCGACGAGATTACAATCGGCCGCAGCGGCGCCATGGCCTTCAATTTGATGCTCGAGTATGGCTCCGGGGGGACTTTAGCCGCCAGGATTCAGGACTCCGGCGGGAACGGATTGCCTGAATTGGAGGCGAGGCTTCACGCCAGGTCAATTCTCAGAGGTTTGAGGCATATCCACGAGCTTGGATACGTGCATTGCGATTTGAAGCCTGATAACATTCTGCTCGTTCCGAGCACTGCCGCGGGAGGAATTAGGGCCAAAATTGGGGATTTGGGGCTGGCGAAGAAGAAGCAGAGCAAGAAGAGGAAATTGGGGTTCTGTTGCTGGGAGGGAACTCCGATGTATTTGTCCCCTGAGGCGGCGGCGGATCACGTGCAGGATTCGCCATCGGATGTGTGGGCGTTTGGCTGCATTGTGGTTGAGATGCTGACCGGGAAATCTCCATTGCAGTGGAAGAAGGAGGTGAGAGCTGTTGAGACTCTGCGAAGGATAAGGGCAGGGCATGAGGTGCTCGAGATTCCGGATGGGGTGTCGAAGGAGGCTAAGGCGTTTCTCAAGGGTTGCTTTGTGAGAAATTCTAAGTTTAGATTCACTTGTGAAATGCTGCTGCATCATCCTTTTCTTGAAGGTTTGGATGACGATGATGATGACGTTGAAGGTGATGAATCAATGGCCTTCTGCGGATTGAATCAGATCGAATCTTTTGCTCTGGTTTATGGTAGTGATGATGAGTGGAGCCATGGATCTGAGAGTGATGGCGAACATGTATCCGATTTAGCTGAAGAGAAAGCACCTCGACTGGTTGGAAGATGGAGATGACGAAGAATAATTGATTTTCTTCGTTTAATTGTAGTCTCCCTTAATTGTATAGGTTGAGTTTATAATCGAAATAATTCGATTTATGTATTTGGAGGGAAGAAGGAAAACAGTTTTGGTGACTAATGTAGAGAAAGATTCATGTATTTAGAGGGAAGAAAAGGAGAACAGTTTTGGTGACTAATGTAAAGAAAGATTTACATTTGGTTCATTTTGTGTAATAGTATATCCAAAATTAGCATCAGAAATAGTTAACTCTTTCTAGTCTTTGTATGGAAACACACTTTGTTTCTAACGTTGCAACAAACAAATAGAGGTAAAATTCCAACAAAGTTTAACAATCACTGAAAGCTGAAGACGATAGTCCGAGAGACGATGAGAAGGTGGCAGTGGTGTCGCCGCTAAGGTAGCTCTTTAGGCGATCCAAGTCGTCCGCGCAGTCGAGCATGGTGGGGCGGAGGGAGGGGGAGTCGTGCGTGCAGACGAGCCCCAGCTCGATGAGCTCCCCGATGGCGACCTCCCACATCCGCATCACCGGAGGCGACTGATCCCTCATCGCCCGAAGCAGAGATCGGTCCACCACGCTCTCCATCCGCACAAGGCACTGATCCTTGACGTATCTGTGCAGGCTCACCCCTCCCACCACAAGCATCTCATCCGTCGGCCTCCTCCTAGTCACCGTCTCCAGCACCACCACCCCGAAGCTGTACACGTCTCCCTTTGTCGACATGTCCGACCCGAAACCATACTCTTGAAAATCTCAAAAAGAGACGCACAAAATCAAGAACCAAAGACAGGGGTTGCTTGGAGGGACTTCAGCACCCCCAACCAATTTTTTTAAAAATTGATCGACTAACTTACCTGGAGCAATGTAACCAATGGATCCACATAGCATGTTTGCGGTGGAGTTCCCCACATTCTCAGGCGGCCCTCCTTCGACGGTCATGACGAGCCTCGATATCCCAAAATCGGAGACGAGGGCGGTCATGTAGTCGTTGAGGAGGACGTTGCTGGGTTTGAGGTCACAGTGTATGACCTTGACAGGGGAGTGGTGGTGCAGATAGGCCATCCCTTCCGCAATGTCGCTGATGATGTTGACCCTCTGGAGCAGGGTGAGGTCTGCCCGGAGGCCGTCTTCCGGTGGGTAGAGGCGGGCGTCTAGGCTGCCGTTGGCCATGTACGGCAGCACGAGGGCCTTGAACTCCGGCAGGCTGCACGCGGTGATGATCCGTATCAGGTTCCGGTGGCGGATTCGCTTCAACACCTGGCATTCTCTGGTGAAGCTCTTGGTGGAGTTTCCTGTTTGCAGCTGCAGGACTTTGACGGCGATCTGTGTCCCATCCGGCAGGGCTCCTCTGTAGACGCGGCCGTAGCCGCCGGACCCCACCAGCCGCTCATTGTCGAATCCGGCTGTGGCGTCCACGAGCTCTTTGTGCGTGATTCTTGGGAAGTTCCGTGTTAGCTCCGGCGGCTGTTTCCTCTCATTTCTTGATTGTCTTCTTGAGATAATGACTCTCAGCCGCTGCCACCCGACCACGCAGCAGATCGTTGAGAAGAATCCAGATACGAATATGATAACCCAGAATGTGATCAAGAAATTTCTCGATCGGAAATAGTGGTGTTTCTTCTTGCATGGTGGGATGCCAACAACAGTGCCGCAGAGCTTTGGGTTGTTTAAGAAGGATGATTTCGTGATATTTTGAAAAACACCGCCGGTGGGAACCATTCCCTCGAGGCCGTTGTTGGAGAGGTTGAGGAAAGTGAGCGTCTTGCTCTTGCTGAAGCTCGCCGGAATGATTCCGGCGAGCTTGTTACTTGAGAAATCTATGGCTTCGATGCTCTTGAGATCGCCCAATGTTTGAGGCAGAGCTCCTTGGATAAGATTATTGGAGAAGTTCACCGACTTGAGCGCATAGCAGCTTGAGATGAGGCCGGAGATGGGCCCGGTGAAGTTGTTGCTGGAGAGGTCGATCTCTTCGACCTTCTCCAGCTTGCTGAGCTCGATGGGCAGCGGCCCGTCGAGCTGGTTGTGTGAGAGGTTGAGAAACCACCTCATTTCCTGCAGAAAGGTTATGTTCGGAGGCACTCTTCCTGTTAGAAAGTTGTGAGAGAGGTCCAGCTTTTGAAGAGCAGTGCATCCGCCTATGGTGGGAGGTATCTCCCCTGAGAGGAGGTTGTCGTTGAGGAAGAGGAAGTTTAGGCTGGCAAGATTCCCGACTTCGTTGGGGATCCGGCCGGAGAGATTGTTGTGCGACAGATCGATCAAGCCGAGGGAGGGTAGCTGCCCTAACGAAGGAGGGATTTCGGTGAAGAAGTTGTAGGAGAGAGAGAGCTGTTCCAAGATGGATAACTTGGCTATTTCATGTGAAATCTTGCCACTCAGAAAGTTGGATGTTAAATTGAGTATTGTCAACTTTGACAAGTTCCAAACTGCAGATGGAATTGATCCGTGAATCTTGTTTCCCTGCATTTGGAATGTCCTAATTTTGGTACTGAGCCTTGCTATGGAAGTCGGGAGAGTTCCCCCGAGTCCCAGCCCGGCCAGCTCGAGCTCCTCGAGCTCGCTGCAGTTAGCCAGCGCAGTGAAGAAGGGGTCGAGGTTGGTGTTGCCGTCGTGGCTGATCATGTGGTTGTCTGAGAGATGGAGATAGCTGAGGTTAACGAATTTAGAGATAACCTCTGCAGGGAGTTCGCCGGAGAAGCCGTTGTTTTCAAGATCCAAGCTCATCATGCCGCTGGCATTGCCTAATGAGGAAGGGATCTCGCCGGTTAACCGGTTGTCGTACAAGCTGACAGTCCACAAATCCGGGCAGTTTCCAATTTCGTGTGGGATGCTTCCTGTGAGCTGATTTGCTGAGAAGTCGATGTTCTTGAGGCCGGTGCAGTTGGCAAAGAGCGCTGCTGGGATGGTTCCTGTGAATTCGTTGTCGTAGAGGTGGATGAGCTTGAGTTGGGAGAGTAGGGACAAGGAGGGTGGGATTTGGCCTTGGAGGTTGTTGCTGCCGAGCTTGAGCTCTATGAGGTTCCTGATCGAGGAGATCTCCTGAGGAATGGGGCCGAAGAAGTTGTTGTTGGCGAGGTGGAGGTAGCGCAACTGGGTGAGGTTTGACACGGCGGGGGGTAGGGGTCCCACGAGGCCGGAGGCGTTGAGGTTGAGGTAGACCACACGGCGCTGCATTGGGCCACATTGCACTCCAGTGAAGTTGCAGACGAGCGTGCGATTGTTCCAGTCCACGAGCCTCGAGCTTGGGTCGGAGGTTATGGAGCTCTTGAATGCTAGTAGAGCGGCTCTATCAGTGTGCAGAGAGGGATGATGATGGTGGCCTAATGTGGTGACAAATTGGTGCAGCATAGAGATGAATATGGCTATCTTGAATAACATGATGATGAGGAGGAAAGACTAATTTAAGTTGGGAGAGGTGCATAGTGAAGTTGCTATGCCATTTGATCAGAGATTGGAATATTTCTGAAATATCTTTGTGGTATGTGCATGAGGAAGATAAAATGTGACAAGTTTTTTAGTTGTGTTCTAATGATGTATGATGAGTGGAGGGACTAAAGAGGACCTATTTCATTCCAAGTTGCTGAAAATGATGAGTAGATACTCACTCAACTCAACTTAGATTGTTCATGATTGGAAGCACACAGTTGATAACTAAATATATTGGCAATATTGTTGTGGTAGTTGGCATGTTATCACTAGTATCATTCTTGATCTTCAAGTGGAAATTAAAAGCACTTAGGCGCCGGTTTAGATATGTATATATTTATTTATTTGTATACACGCGCAAAAACTAATAATTGCATGTCAATGTTGATGATCTGTTATTTTATCTAGGAGGATTAGTCTACAGTTAGGCTCTAGGTGAGGTTTTTCCGTTAGACTAGGTAGGAACTTTTCATGGAGCTTGAGCTAATTCATTGTCTCTTTGAGCTAATTCATTGTCTCTTTTATAAAGTCGTCAATTTTATGTAGATTGTTGTACAAAATTCCAATCACCAAAATAATCCATAAGAAAATTATTGTTTCAAAATTTCTAACTTTGAAAATAAATAATATGCTGCCACCAAGAGTTTTTTTCTGCATTCATCAATAAACCCGGTAAAAGGGAAATCAACATCAAACATCTGAACTGAAGACAGAAATTAGAGGCCTCAACAAAATCTGATTGGTGAACCCTAGCTGCATAAGGGGAAAAGAATGCTTAGGGGGCGTTTGGTTTCCTTGATTAAATGGATTAGATTGATAGCAAAATTACCCTTTAAAACTCCTCCTTTTTATCCATAATCCCTCATTTTTATGAACTCCACCACTCCTTGTGTCCTCCTTGTGTGATTATTGGTGGGATTAATAATCACACCAAATGTGGTGTGATTATTAATCCCACCAATAATCACACATTTGAGTAAAAAGGAGGGCACAAAGAGTGGTGGAGTTCATAAAAAGGAGGGAGGATGGATTAAAAGGAGGAGCTTTAAAAGGTAATTTTGCTATCAATTTAATCCATTTAATCAAGGAAACCAAACGCCCCCTTAGTCTAATGTCGTATGTGATGTAACCTCTATGATCTCCGAACAATTTATCTATATCTATATCTATATACTAATACTAAAAAAGCCTTGGTGATAAAATTTATGAATTATCTAATATACTCTTATTATATATTTAATTTTAAGGGTAATTAACTAATTATATAAACTATATATTAATATAAAAATATAATTACATATTTCATTATCTATAAATCCATAAGTCTATTTATATAAAAATTACAATCATCTATTCATCTATAAATCTATAAATTTAACCAACTCCAATCATATGATCAATTGTTGGAGACCATTCGTAACTATCAAATTGAGCCAAAACTTTAACTAATTAATTAGTAATAATTTATAAAAATTTATTATAATTACAATTATTTAACTCTAATAATTTATTATTATAGGTGTTATGAATTGTGTGCAGTCTATTTAAAATAGGTGTTTGCTCAAATCCCTTCTCATTCATTGCCATCCAATTAAGGTGAACGTCTGGCCTTCCTTCTTCTCTAATTTGAGCCACTTAACTACACGACTAAGTTAATTTCTTTGTCATGACTAATTAAGTGTACCAAGACAACGAAGCGCAGCTTAATTAATAAGACGGTTTATCTCCAACTGATAGGTCAACGGTTCGAGTCACTTTAAGAGGGGAAATAGAGAACCATTCTAGATCCTCTTTTTTAAAAAAGAAAAAAGAAAAAAAAAATAAGAGTGTACCGAGATGATTTGAACGTTATGTGGTAATGTGTTTGTCGGAGCACTTAGAAAATTAGAAATAATGTTATTTTTAAAGTGGATCATTATGGAGATGGAGAATATTATGAAAGGAACCAAAATTCGATCATGAATGTTGATTTGGACTTTTTCGTAATTTTCATATTTTGGTTATTCACTTTATGATTGGTGCTCTGTTCCATTTATGTGTATTTCGTCTATTCTCAAATATTAGTAGCTACTAAGCGTGGACATCCGTCTCAAAATTCTCAAAAATCTTTGATAATTTTTGTATTATATTGTTCATTTCATTACTAGGGTGATTAGATTATATTATATATATACTAATATCATGTTTGATTTAAAATATAAGAGGCCATTGTATTTTAGTGCACAAATCTTTTAGATTTAATTTGTATATGTACAAATCTTAATCATACTATTTAGGGAAAACTGCAAAACAAATTATGAACTATACCCTAAAATGCAATTACAATACAACTTTTGATCTTTGCAATTAAATACATAATCATTCAATTTTTTTGCAATTAAAACACGCCCAAATTTTCCGATGGACATATGGACTTAAAAATTCCAAGTCAATATAGCGCCGTCTATTTTAAGAGAAATCTGAACATTTTATCTAAAAAAAGAGTATGCAACGCCGTCATTCTCCACTTAAAAAATAGTATTGAACATTTCTTTCTCAATGAAACGCGTCGTTCCGTATTTTTTTTTTAAAATAAAATGTTCAGATTTCTCATATAAGAAACAATGTCGTATTGACGTGAAATTTTTAAGTCCACGCACGTCCTTCGAAAATTTTGGGCATATTTTAATTGTAAAAAATTGAAAGGTTGGATATTTAATTGCAAAGATTCGAAAATCATGTTGTAATTGCATTTTAGGATATACTTCTGATTTGATTAGCAATTTTCCCTAATATTTATTAACTTATTTATTTTACCCTCCTCCCATGATTTGACGAGATAAGTAGCAAATAAATTCCTAGGATTTGTAGTGAAACAGTTAATTAAATCCACATAGTTATGTTTTTTTGTAAGTTAGTACCGATCGAACACTCCAAATTAGACGGTGCAAAATCTAAATTTCTTTTAACAATAACTAACGCAGTAAATTGAAGATTTTAGGGATCTTCTGAGGTTCTGGAGCGTGGTAACGAGCAATTAGCATTAGAGCAGAGCATTGCGGTGAGGGTTTCCAGCAAGGAGCCATTGAAGGAGAGCTCGAGTTCAATTAAGGTTGTGTAGGAATAGGAGAGAGACAGTGGAACAACGCCCAGGATGTTGTTTTCAGAGAGGTCGAGATAATCATCAAACTGCTCTTGTATATGAAACGAATATTAGTAAAAACTTTCAAAATTGTTTATCTTACAGCGACTGTATTTGGTGACAAATTGAAGGTTTTATTGAATATAATCATCGACTTGCCACTTTTAATAATTCTTAATTCTCAGGTTAGTGGGTGTGACTCGGAAAAAATTCTTAGTTTACAGCCACAAAATTTGATTATTTCCTGATAACATTCTGAGAACTTGAATGTTTGTGTCCACGTGAAGTTCGTGAGCCACTGTGCTCTCCTTTGTTCTCTTTTATCTTTTTTAATTATTTTCTTTTATCTTTTCTTTCTCTCTCTAAAATAGCTTAATATATCCACCAATTCCATCCACACTTTGCTGAGTTGCAACCTGTATGAAGGAATGAAATAGATGGAAATAGAATGCACTTCGGAATGAAATAATAATAGGAATGAAATGGTAATTCCTGTGGCTGGTATGTACAAGGAATGAGCGAATAACAATAGAAATAAGTTATTATTATTATTATTATTATTATTATTATTATTATTATTCAATAATAATTTAATACTATCATTATACTATTATTAGTATTATTTTTTATTATTTTTCATTATTATTATTATTATAT
>JAYJMF010000080.1:2317564-2328626 GCA_036873715.1 Salvia sclarea
ATCGACTGAAACCTGGCTAAAAAGAGACTCCTTATCTATGTTACTCTTTCCGCTTATGAGAGACTTCAGGTTTAGGACGGATTTTGCGGTGACGACGGAGATGACGCCAGAGATATATATCTGAAGGGAAAGAAGTGAATAAGGATGAGAACTTGGGGGAAAATGGAATTGCGGGTGTGAGGATGAAAATTTGGCTTGAGCAAGAATGAAAGGTTGGAATTGGGACGATGAGCACCAAAAAAGAGTCACAGAGACCGCAACCATGGAAGAGGGCGGAGATGGAGAAGCTGTAGCGGCGGCTTCAAATGGATATGGAGCTCGTCAGATTTTTGAGGAGGGAAAGCGGTGGAGAGAGAAAGAGAACAAGGTTATATGACGAGTCAAGTTAGGTTTGGGTTCCACATAAGCGGCTCACGTGAGAAAAAGCCCGATTAGGCCCAATTTTGTTATCGCGTGCAAAATTTAAAATATTTTATCCTATCATTGTCGGTCCGATAAAAGTGTCCTACATTTACCACCCCCTACAAATATTGTCCCTGTGGAGCATTTATCTCGTAATAATATGCTAATTCCTCCGTCCACAAAAATTATAATCTAAATATTACTTTAAACTCCAAATTATGCATGCTTTTTTTCAAAAAAAATCCTAAACTTTAAGAAATAATTATAATCTATACTTAGTAATAAAAAAGTGAATTTACAAAATATGAATTGCCTATTTTATCCCCATTACATATATGATTTTAAGAATAATTGTGTAAATTATCTTGGATTTTAAGTTACAAGTTATTTAACTATATTACAACTAGTATTTGATTTTGAATCTATTTCTTACATTCTATATGTCAAATTAAAAAATAATATGATTTTCAATTTGATATGCATATTGATTATTTAGTATGTTATTATTAGTAAAAAAGAATTAATTTTATAAAAGGGAAACATGAATAGAAAATTAAAATACACTTATACTCCCCCTCTCTCTCGCTCCCACCAACTTTATTTTGGATTTCTCTCTCCCACTAATTTATCATATGCATATAATATAGACTATTGATTTTGAGAAAACTACGAAATTGCCACTCAAATCAAAATTAATTTGAAATCAATTTTTCAGTTTGGCTCCACATTTAAGTATAGTATAGATTTTTTTGTCACAACTATTCGTTGATATTTGTTCATCGAGGTAAGTTGGTAACCATAACTATCGTATAGCTAACATCACATGCTTGGTTCAAGTGTTCAACCATATCTTTTTTTCCTTCTCGCAAAAATTTCTATGATGTCGACGTTAGGTAAGATCCGATGATCTCCACATCCAATTGAGTAAATTAACGATGGTCCCCATGCAAGATCTTACCTAAAATCGACCTCACGCGAGTGTCTCCTCTCCTTTAAAAGGAAATATCGAATTTGTATACATTTAGATGTATGGTGCATCAAATTTAATTTCATCAATCCCAAAATAGATTTATTAATATTTAATTAAAATATTATTATTTTCATTAAAATTAAATGCAACTGAAATTAAAATTGAATTCGAATTAATTTGATTAGAACGAGTACATTGTATATTTTAGAAAATATAACAGCAATACTTATTATTCACGTAAACCTAGTAAACTAATGAGAAATATTTCCAACAGAAAGTTTACAAAGTGGGCCGAAGCCCAACAATGATGACTATAACCCAAAGAAGTCCGACCCATTAAAGAGCTTAAATGGAAAATTGAGAGAAGATCTTTCTAGAAGGCACCAAGGATCCTAGACACATCTAGGACCATAAGACCAGTTCCCCTTTTTCTTTATTTTCCTCCAATAATAAATTCTTTATTCGAACCCAAAATTTCCCCACATAACCTTTCTTGCTCCCTTTCTCTCTCTTATAAACCCCTACTATATCTCTCTTCTTTCTCCACCAAATACTACTAGAGGTTTCCAGTTGCCCCGACCACCCGCTGCATTTGGAGAGACTTCCAGAATCTCGTCCTCGCACCGCACTCGATCTGTTTTCAGGTATTGCTACTTTCCAACCCGTGCTGCTCATGTTCGTTTTTTTTACCGTTTTTAGATCTGATCGGTTGTATTTTCTGTTGTTTTCTGCTTTTGCATGGTTTCGACTCCACGTTTGTTGGATTCTGTGCTTAATTTTGTATTCCGATGCGTTTGATCTCTGCTTTATTTGATGTGACTGGATTCGGTATTAGTTGTTTAGTACCGGACTGTGTTTGGGTGGAATTGGAGCTGTTGAAGCTTAAGGCACGTTATTAGTGTTGTTAATCTCACGTTCGAGATGTAATGGCGCTGATGTAATTACTTCTAGTCTAGATGATTAAGAAAGTGTTTAAAGTGCTTAGGTCGTAATGTACTTTTCTGTAGTAATTCAGCTAGGTCTATGAGTTTGCTTGAATTTTTATTAGAAAATTTTCATGCGTCCTACTTTTCTGTAGTAATTCAGCTAGGTCTATGAGTTTGCTTGAATTTTTATTAGAAAATTTTCATGTTGGACGCTGCTTGTTAATTTTGTTTGTAATTTTTGTATGGAGTTTGATTGTCATTGGATGGTTGGTTGCTGAATTTTTGTTTGAATCTTTATAATGAATTCTGCTAATCTGTGCCTCAGGTTGTGAGCTCATTGTTTGTGCCACTAAGCAAACATGAGTGTGGTTGGATTTGATTTTGGTAACGAGAGCTGTGTTGTTGCCGTTGCAAGGCAAAGAGGCATTGATGTAGTGCTTAATGATGAATCAAAGCGGGAAACTCCTGCTCTTGTATGCTTTGGAGACAAACAACGGTTCCTCGGAACAGCAGGAGCGGCATCAAGTTTGATGAATCCCAAAAACACAATATCTCAAATTAAGAGGCTGATTGGTCGCCAATTTTCAGATCCGGAGCTGCAACGCGATATAAAATCGTTGCCTTTCTCGGTGACTGAAGGGCCTGACGGTTATCCCTTAATACATGCTCAGTATTTGGGAGAAAGTAAGGCGTTTACGCCCACTCAGGTATTGGGAATGCTGTTTTCCAATTTGAAGAGCATTGCCGAAAAGAACTTGAATGCTGCGGTCGTTGATTGCTGCATTGGAATACCTGTTTATTTCACTGATCTCCAAAGGAGGGCTGTCATCGATGCAGCCACAATTGCTGGCTTACACCCTCTTCGTCTTATTCACGAGACTACTGCTACTGCTTTAGCTTATGGTATTTATAAGACTGATCTACCAGAAAATGAACCAATGAACGTCGCTTTTGTTGATTGCGGGCATGCCAGTATGCAAGTTTGTATTGCTGCTTTCAAGAAAGGCCAGCTTAAGATTTTGGCTCACTCTTTTGATCGTTCCTTGGGTGGAAGAGATTTTGATGAAGCTCTTTTCACACATTTTGCTGCAAAATTCAAGGATGAATACAAGATTGATGTTTATCAGAATGCGAAGGCTTGTCTAAGACTTCGTGCTGGTTGTGAAAAGTTGAAGAAGGTTCTCAGTGCAAATCCTGAAGCACCCCTCAACATTGAATGCTTGATGGATGATAAAGATGTAAGGGGATATATTAAGAGAGATGAGTTTGAGCAAATTAGTGTTCCGATATTGGAACGTGTGAAGAAGCCGCTGGAGAAGGCCCTAGCAGATGCTGGACTGACTGTTGAGAATATACATTCAGTTGAGGTTGTGGGATCAGGCTCTCGAGTCCCTGCTATGATTAAGATTTTGACCGAGTTCTTTGGGATGGAGCCAAGGCGTACAATGAATGCAAGCGAATGTGTTGCCAAAGGCTGTGCTTTACAATGTGCTATTCTTAGTCCAACATTTAAAGTTAGGGAATTCCAGGTCCGTTTCCGTTCCTATATTTTCCGCTTCATCATTTATGTTCATGTTGCATTCACAACTGTACACCTTTGAAATAGTCAGGAACTTTGACTAGAACACTGAAATGTACTTTTGCTTTATGTCTGCAGGTTAACGAGAGTTTCCCCTTCCCCATTGCTTTGACATGGAAAGCTCTTGCTGGGGAAGCTCAAAATGGAGGTGATAATCTGCAGAGCACAGTGGTATTCCCCAAGGGCAACCCAATACCTAGCATGAAAGCCTTGACTTTCTATAGGTATGAGACCTTCACATTAGATGTAGAATATGCTGATGTCACTGAGTTGCAAGCTCCTGCAAAGATAAGCCATTACACGGTAACTTAGCTCTGCAAATTTGTTTCAATTCAGAATTCAAACTTGTCTCTAGCCTTCACTTATGCTTTTATCTGCTGTCCTTTCGTATAGATTGGACCTTTCCAGTCCACAAATGGTGAGAAGGCAAAATTGAAAGTGAGAGTTCGTCTTAATCTTCATGGTATTGTGTCTGTGGAATCGGCAACGGTAAGCTTTCAGCTCTCCCGATGAACTTTATCTGTTGGCCTTACTGCTGTATAGTGAGCTTTTTCTAGCAAATTACTCAAAAGAGTTTGGTGCTTTTAATGCCCTTTTATTTGCTATATTTATAATCTGATAACTCTGGTTATGGAGAGTCTTAGTTTTCTGTGTCTACAGTACACTTTAGCTATATGTAATTATCTCAACAGGACAGTAATTAGTACATTTGTAGCAGTAGCAGAATGTTGGATTGCTATTACATATTTGATATATCTCACTTGGTGTAAGGGATACTTCACTATAACTCTTATTTGTTTCCTCATGAAATATTACATGTCGTAAGTCATTACTAATTGTGTTAGAAAGTTGTGGAACCGTTCTGCAATTTGTGTTTTGTCAAAAAACTAACATATATAAGATGGTAGAAAGATGACGGGTGTATCAGATTTATCACTCAATGAAGATGGTTTGGTCAATAAACTGTAATAACTTGATATTTATGGGGATAAAAGATAGATCTGAAGAAAAGGCCAAATTGCTAAAAATGTTAGTTCGATTGGTAACAAAGAAGTTGTCGCTGGGTGCTAGATTGTTTTTATGGGTTATTTACTATATTACTGGTGAAAATTGACTTACCCTAAAACATGTGTGTCACTCTTGAAACAGCTGCTTGAAGAAGAGGAAGTAGAAGTTCCAGTTGCTAAAGAGTCTGAAAAAGAGCCAGCTAAGATGGAGACTGACCAGCTTCCTGCTGAGCCTCCAAGTGCGGCTGATGTAAATATGCAGGATTCTAAAGCTGAAGTTCCTGTAGCTGAAAATGGTGTCCCCGAGTCAGGAGACAAGTCCGTTCAGATGGAAACAGATGTCAAGGTTAACTTACTGCTTATAGTGTAAATGCTTGTTGACAATAAGTTTCTGTTCATATAAATTTACTTTTGCTCTTCTGTAAAGTATTTGCCCCTACTAGTGACTCAACATGTCCATTTCTGGATCTTTACCTTTACGCTCCGCTCCCCTCACCTCCCTGTTTTGTTCTCTTTAATGGGTGACATGTGAGTCCAGTTTTTTGTAGAAAATAAATTTTTATTGTAATTAGCAGTAGTAATTTTCTTTGCGGGCTTCCATACTAGTCGATTTGCGCTCGAGTTAAGTTAATGTATGTCCAAACCCTTTATATATTGCCCAGGAGTTTGTGTTTTGCAAGTCACGTGCTCATTTCCTTTTCTTGTATTACTTTCCATTTGGTTCTTGTGCTGTCCACTGTATTGAGCTCCTTTTGGATTGATGCTGTTCAGGTGGAGGCTCCGAAGAAGAAGGTTAACAAGAAGAATGTGCCTGTGTCAGAAGTTGTATTTGGAGCTCTTGCTCTTTCAGATGTGCAAAAAGCCACGGAGAAGGAATTTGAGATGGCTTTGCAGGACCGTGTCATGGAGGAAACCAAAGATAAAAAGAATGCTGTTGAGTCTTATGTTTATGATACGAGGAATAAGGTATGTTGAAAGTCCTTATCTTATTATTGTGAGTCACTTTAATTATTTGTCTGAACTGCTTTTTGTCTTTCCAGCTTCATGACAAGTATCATGATTTTGTAACGGATTCGGAGAGAGAGCAATTGATCACGAGACTCCAGGAGGTAGAAGATTGGTTATATGAGGACGGTGAAGATGAAACCAAAGGTGTATATGTTGCCAAGCTAGAGGAGCTCAAGAAGGTAAAAAACTGAAGCTCGTTATGTCATACTTGCTATATTGATTCTTACTTTACCGGACAGTTTGTTAACTGGTACTCCAAACCCTGCAGCAAGGTGATCCTATAGAGGAGCGCTACAAGGAGCACACAGAGAGGGGAGCTGTGATTGACCAACTTGCTTATTGCATCAATAGTTACAGGGAGGCAGCAGCGTCGACTGATTCCAAGTTCGATCACATTGATTTGGCGGAGAAGCAAAAGGTATGTATTCTTTGTAGCATGTGTTCACGCACTCGTAATCGACCATTATAGAATTTTCACTTCATCTTTCCTGCTGCAGGTGTTGAATGAATGTGTTGAAGCTGAAGCTTGGTTAAGAGAGAAAAAGCAGCAACAAGACTCACTTCCAAAGCACGCAAACCCAGTTCTACTGACTGCTGACGTGAAGAAAAAGGCTGAAGCCCTTGATAGGTAACTGTTCAAAATATCCTTAAAACTCCACCTGTTCCCTTTCCAGCAGTCGGAATTCGGTCGTAGCCAACATGTGTGCTAATTAACATCTTCAGAGATATCTTACCTGATAGGATCTATTTTACTATTGCAGGTTATGTCGGCCCATAATGATGAAGCCGAAGCCAAAGCCAGCAAAACCAGCTACACCCGAGCCAACCTCTCCAGCTCCACCTCAAGGTGGTGAGTCTCAACCACAAGGGGCTAACAATGCTGGTTCGAGCCCCAGCCAAAATGCAGAAGGGGAAGCAGGACAAGAAGTGCCAGCAGAGCCGATGGAAACGGACAAACCGGAGGGTCCTCAAAACGTGTGATGGTAGCTAATATCTATCTATCTATCTATCTATCTATATTAAGATGCAGCATACTTGAGTCGATTTTTGTACGAGTAGCAGGACCTGGATTCGGGACTTGTGATCACCGTGGATTGTGTGATGATGTCGATCATTTTCTCCATACGTTATGGCAGGTGACCAAGGACATTTTATTTACAGGTGGTTCCTTATAATCCTGTTTTTGAGAAAGGGTTTGTAAGAAATAACCTAGTGACTGTCGATCCTATCTCTTTATTTCTGTTCGGTTTCGCTCATTGGAATGGACAAGACAACCACCCCTTAGTTAAGGGCGTGTTCTTTTCTTTTCTTCTTTTTAGTGCACGCGATTTTTCCCCTATTTCAACATTGTCCCGTTTCTTTTTGTTTTATTATTTTATTTGATAATCAATACTATTGATATTGCATCAAATTGATGCTTTTTCTTTCTTTAAAGATGGATGTTCATTAGCTTTAACTTTTATAAAGTAAATTGGTTTAGTGGTGTCTCTGGATAATTTGATGTGTATCAATTGGTAAGTTATAATATGTGCACTTTTTTCATTATGTACCGAATATAGTCTATACACTATAAATTGAAGCTTTTATATTAGTATCGTTCAATTGTATTTATTGTATTCACTCATTCTTTGAAGTCTATTTATGAATAATAATTATCTTTGTCTTTGTTAATTAGCTATACAGATGTAAGCTTGTTTTAGAATTATGATTTATATTTTATTTTTTCCGTTCCATTACAGATATTTATTAATTCTATTGTGGGTGTCTCGTTACGAATTTACAATACATAGAAGGAAATAATTAATGCTTTTTCCTGTCATACTCTTACCACTTAATTAATTATACTTCTATTTTTTTCTTTTATATTTTATCATTTCCATTTTTCTTTTTACTATTTTACCTAATATTCACAGTTTAACACTCTGTAAATACTTTATTGTTTGCCACCCCTTATTATTGTTGTCAGTCTCATTATTTATGTATTAATTAATTGAATCGGGCCTAACGTTAGGCCGACCTAATTTAAATGTGTTTTCTTTATTTAAAGTTGTATGAGTAATAAAGTGTCAAAAGAGGAAACTTTTCACTTTCGTCGGAACAACCTAAAAAGGAATACTTTTCACTTTCGTTGGGACGGAGGTGTGTCCGTCTATATCGGCGCATGCGGTATATGTGAAAGATATTGTGTATGGTACTACGCTCTGATTGTAAGATAAATATAATGAATTTCAACTTTGGAATCAATAACAAAATATGATGATAATATTTCAGAAGAGAATCGAGTCTCACCTTAGAAAGGCGTGGGATATTGGTAAGCTGGAAGTACTTTGAAGCAATGGTTTTCTCTATTCCAACTTACAGTTTCAATTTATGAAAATATCACTACCTCAGTCAGATTTTCCCTTTCACCTTAAAAAGATGGGAGGACTGAAAGCTTTAAAGTGATAGTCATAGATACATCCAAATTGATATGCATTCTTCATATATAATTGCTGCTAGATTCAATGAAACACAGTAGAAGATGCAGCTCCATAAAAGTAATGATCCACGATATATACCTACATAATTAGTTTCATGACACAACTTTTATTTCGTGCAGATCACTCACATGCCCGTCGGGGCATTATAATACAACAGCTGCAACTACTCAATCATCTGCAAATAATAATCGAAAGAGACGAAGAAACACCGAGTACCTCAACCACTCGTATTCTCGGCAGATGCTGCGTTGTCTTCGTCCTCTCCTTGCCGGATCTTAGCTATCTCAGCTTGACCTCTCTCAAGAATCTCTCTTTTCTGCAACTCCAAGTCTCTGTGGAAGTCCATCCTCATCTTCTCTAGCTCTACCATCTGCTGCCTCTTACTATCCTCGATCCTTTCGTATATGTCGCTAAATTTTTGGAAAGAATCGGCCAACATCTTAAACGAAGCTGAACTGCCTCTCATTTTGCCGTTCCTCGTTGCCTTCTTGGGAGGGAGGCCCTCGGATTCATCTTCCTCGCCCTCGGTTGAGTTTCCCGGGCTGTCCCTCATCTCATCCAATCCATTCGAGTGATTCAGATAAACCTTAGGGTTCATGAATACGTACTCTCCCGAATCGATCCCACACGAGAGACCGGTTTGCTGCACCTGCGACGATGATAATAGTGCGTCGATTTTCTTGAAATACACCCACTCGCTGCCGGCGTCCCCAAACTTCATCTTCTCCTTCTTGTACTTTTTCTTCAACGTATCGAGACGGTTTCGACACTGGGTGTCGGTTCGTTCGATTTTCGATCCCTGTGATACCTTCTCCGCCACTTCTTGCCACTCCTCGGAGCGCAGACTCTTCCTCCCGTGTTTGAGAAACCTATCACCCCAGGCATCAAGCAAGACCAGTGTCTCGTGCTCGGTCCAATCGGTGAGCGGATTACGCCCCCCGTACGACGGCTTCGGAGCCGAGGGAGCGGCGGCGGGCGGAGGAGGCGGTTGTCGAGGGGCGAACTCGTAACTTGAGATCAGATTCTTCAGCTTCCTCTTCTTCGGGTGGCGTTGCTGATCGCCATTGTCGTCATCGTTGTTGTCGTCTTCATCTCCATACTCATAGTCATTGTTACTTATCCTTTGAACACCATTACCTCCATCATCATCGTCGTCATCATCCTCATCCTCGTCTACATCGTTTATTACCTTCTCGTCGTCATCGTCATCATCATCATCGTTGTCATCATCTTCCCCGTACAAATTGCTGACATCTCGAGGGTAGCTGGTATTTTCGACGGGAAACTTTTGGCCGTTTGCGGTGTAAGTATTGGAACGGTAAGTAACATCATCCTCATCATCCATCATGCTCAAAACACCAAATTAAACAACTTTATCTTTTAAGATTTAAGTCAGTATCTAACCATAGATCCTCTCTTCCATCCAGCTAAGAACTCTTACGATTTCCTCACAAGAACCTACACACACACACACACAATCCCACAAAATCCAGAAAGTAAAATAAATTATTGCATCTCTCATCCAGCTAAGAGCTCAAAATTCTCCTAAAAGAACCTAAAGCTCACATAATTTAGATCATTCTTACCATTCATCACAAAGTTTATTAAACCATCAAGCTAGAGCCCAAGATTTCCTCTCAAAGTTTCCACACACATGCATTACACACACAAAATCCATATATGGTTATTGCTAAAAACACAGCACACAAATTAAATTACAAGTTAGAGAAATTTTAGCTCACCCAAACCATAAAACTTTCCCAATTATAATTAAATTTCCTAGTGCAATCAAAATCATAGTCCCACTACCCTAACAATCACGACATATAAAAAATCGGTAAACTGGACGCATAATCATTCAAGAACAGAGACATTTTCTGAGACCAAAATTCAAGAATACTAATTAAAAATAGAATCTTTGTTGATCCCCAAAAATTGCATATAATTAAATGAAGAACCCACAATAAATCTTACCTGAGAATGGTTCTAAATGTGGAGTTGAGGTGCCTTCAACAAGATTGAAGCTTTCGGCAGGAAATTAGGAACACAAATATCAAATGAAAATATGAAGAAATTCAGAAATGGTGGGTTTGTTAAGTCGATAGATCCCAGTTAAAATCGCATAAAAATTGTTGGGAAGCGAGAAATTTATCAAGGATTTTGTTGCGTAGGGAAGAGAAAGTGGACAAAGACGCATCTTTTTGGGGTAGAATGGCCGAGGACGTAATGTGAAGTGGCCGTTGCTAGGATGCGCCGGGAATGCGCTCGTTATACTTGGCACCTTCTCACTGTTTAAGGCCCAATTCTTCTGCGTAGGCCGTAGAGACATGGAATTATTTATTAGCATTCGATCTTATGATATAATTAATACTTACTAGTATCTGCCCTCATGCCATGCACGATTATAATTTTATATTAATATATAATATAAATAATATATAGTAATAAATTAATAGTAATAGTATTTAAGAATATCTAGAGTAGATAACAAAAGTATTTGTATTACCACTATGATATAAAAGTAAAAATAAAAAGAAAAAAATTATTAAAGTAGAGAAAATGGGGTTATGAAAAGAGAATCTATTGAGAGAGTAAAAGAAAATATGTGAGTTACAATTAAGTTTCAAATTCAATATAATTTTCTCTATTTGTTGCGAAGAATTATATAAAGATGATGAATTATAGTTTAT
>JAYJMF010000080.1:2333381-2351626 GCA_036873715.1 Salvia sclarea
CCCCCCCCCCCCCCCCCCCCCCCCCCCCCCCCCCCCCCCCCCCCCCCCGACTTTGACGGCGTCGTTTAACGGCCCGTCCAAACAGATGACGGTAGAAGTTGGGCCCACGTGAATCATGCCTTTCTCATGTGAAATGATTGTTGGCTTATAATTCTGTTGAATCATGTTCGATAAAATAAAATATTAGTGGAGTAATATATATTTTATTTTTTTTAAGAGAGTGATTTATAGTATTTTAAGAAATTTACATTTGTCTTTATTGCTAAAGAACTAGAGCATATGAAGTGATGATAGATAATTACGTATGATAATGTAACATTTGACAAAATACTAATCATTGCGATTGACGATCAAGCTTTAGATATTTTGGTTTTAGGGAGATAATGATATAGAATATTTTTATTTTTATTCAAATAGAATTATTGGAACACTTTTTGATAGAGCTATTTTTTTAAATAAATGGAGCTATTTTTTTAGCAAGAAATAGATGCCCAAAGTAAGGGCTCCATCGCAATTTTAGTTTTAAAAAAAAAATATGAAAAAAATAATCTTAATTGAGAATTTTGAAAGCTCATTTTTGAATCAAAATTTGTATTGAACCGAAATTGGAAACATGCAATCCTAAAAACAAAAAATGAAATTGGAAATATGCACGTCCTCAACGACACCGTCGTTGTGATGAGTCTTGTGACTATGCAAATTTCAAGGAATTAAATTTTAAGCGACTATACATTCAAATTTAAAGTTGAGAATGTACAAAATTATAAAATAGTTCTGTTTTAAATAAGAAATTAATTTTACTTACAAGTTAAAATCGAACACTAATCATCGCACAAATGATAAATGTTCAAACCTCATCGCTCTCTTTCACATTAATTGGAAGTTTATTGATCCATTGATTAGACAATTCCATTAGGAGAAAATATGCGAACATAGTATTTTTTCTTTTATAGTTTTCTATATTATACTATACTAGAAGATTGAGTTGAAGTGAACTAGGTGTTATGATTTGAAACCCTACTCCCCTAATAATATTTTGGAGGAAAAGAAAAATGATTGATCATAATTTAATGGAGAAAAATAAAATTGTTTTTTGATTATAGTCCCAAATGGTGGGTGAGAGTGGGGACTGCATAGAGTTGTAGCCAGCCACAAGAAGAAATTGAATATGTGAGGAATATATAGCAATAATATACTATAAAATTGACGTGATGTAAGGCTAGTCAAGTCATTTTACTATTCCACCAAACGTTTGAATAATTAGAAAAAAAATACATTGATCCCCAATTATTTAGAATACTTAATTGCTAGTGTTTTCAGTAATTAATGGAAATACTCGAATAAATTAATATTTCGCTATTAAATTTTATATTTTGTTATGAGATTAAATGATCCCAAAGAGACCATGCCAAATTAATTGTGTTACACATTTTCCTTTTTATTGACTTATCTTATTTATTTCGTCAGTGTAGTGAATCATTTTCTCATAATTCTTTACGCAAAGTTATTTCTCAGTTTCCTCTTTTACTCGTATTTATTTATTTATCATCACGCTATAACTTGCAATCGATCAGATTCTCAATACACACACATTTTCATCACTTTTGTTAAGTTACGCATTTATGATAATCAGTTATATTCATAAACTGAAGTTAATATATACTCTTGTTAATAAGATATGAATACACGTGGCAACTAAAAAAACTAAAAATACATGATTAGGTAGATTTATCTATTATATATAGTGCACATCGGAAAGCATATTCCTGAATAATATTTGACTAGATGATTTAATGACATGTTAGATATTCCAAATTTTAAACAGAAAGGCATTTATTTTTATATTAATATATAGAATGTGGTGAATTGATATGAATTTTTTAATGCATAGTATACTATTTCATTTTTTTTTAGGAAAAAAAATACTATTTCATTTAAGTTAGTTATGAATTATATGTAACATAGAGGAAAGTTGGGGGATTTTTGCAATTAACAATATTAATACACACTAGTGAATTAATAATACAATAATCTAGTATATAGTGTTTTTTATCGTCCATATAAAGGGTGAGTAAATAGGGTGATCCGATTCTCCTAAATGATATAGTTATCACTTTCCACAACTAAAAAAAGATTAACAACATAACTGCAAATACGTATACTAACCAAATATAGTCTCAATTATTCATATTTTGGCCCCTCGAGAGATTCAACGGTGGAGTAATGAATTTCTCACTGGGGAATTATAAATTACATTTATCCAAAAATCGGGATATTAAAGTATTTTTAATTATGTTTATTATGTAGTATATCATGTACTGCAATATAAATAAATAAATACCTCAATACGTGTAACCTATTCATGTGAAATGATATGAGATATCATATATATATATATATATCGAATAAAAACACATACTTCAATTTACATAAACGTGGCTTATGTAATGAAATAATGAATCATAGTAAAGAAATGTGACTGTTTTGGCACTATGTGCCGAAAGAGACTAACAAGTCACACAACTTATCTTCTCTATGAATAGAAAAGTCCACAATAAAAGCAGTACAAAACTATTGATTTTAATTTTGGAATTTAGCAGCCAAGAAAATGAAATTAGGAATGATAAGATAAGGCATCGTTTGGCCGAATCCGATAATATAATATGGAAACATCATTATACTATAATATAAGTTTGGTAAGAAAAAATGACAACTTTAAAAATTCCAAACAAGTATTGGGCTGTTGCAATCAACAGAGATTGATAGTGAATTGGTTAAGATGGGATTAAAAATGGGATTTACCAAATGGTTTAATTGCCTATCAAATACATAAACTTTCCTCAAATTTTGGTTTTTAACCAAAATTATTTTTTTGGTAAAAAAGATACATTAACTTTATAAAATTTTGAAATTTTTGACACAAGTTTAAAATCTTGTTAGGTAATAACTTGATTATTTTGAGTTCGATTAACAATCCAAAATTACCGTCGAAAAACTCTCGACGATACCTTTCTATTAGAACTCGTGTTGTTAGCTTTCAATCACTGAAAATGGATGGAGAACGGCTTAAAAGTCATTTTCCTGATATATAATTTTGTTAGTATTTGATTTATATGTCATGTACCATTATGAAGCTATCATTGAGAGCTTTCTAACAGTATTTTCAAATCGTCAATCGAACTTCGAAAAATCAAGTTATTTGTCAACGAGCTTTGGAATTAGGTTAAATTCCAAAATTTTGCAAAGTTCGTGTATTTTTTGACCAAAATAATAGTTTTTGTTAAAAACCAAATATTTTGGCAAAATTCATGTATTTACAGGCAATTAAACCAATTTATGATGCTTTATCTCTATTAGGACTGGATATTTTTGTTGAGCGAATACATAAGAAATAGAAAAGTAGAAGATGCACATTACAGAAAAGGAAAAAAAGAAAAAAGAATTGAGTTTAAACAATATAAAAGTTAACAAACTTAAATGAACAATCGAGTCGAGAAGTTATCTATACGCAAGACAAAATACGTTTCGGTAGTGCTCACGGATTGATACGACTCCTAAATATATATGTATTAATATTAATTTATTTATCTTTGATCTGAAATTCGAAATCCGCAGAGGACTGCAACTTAATCGACTTACTTATTGAAAGAAGCTTTTACCTCTGCTCTACTTAATGGATCTATATTAGAAGGTCTAAAGCTTGTGATGGATGAAGTTGATCATGAGTTGACTGGCTCTAAATTGGATACACGAGATATTATTGTTGATAAATTCCAGGTGCTAATGTGGAAACAAAAATTGTTGAGATCTTTGTGTCAACCTAATGTGGAAACAAAAATTGTTGAGATCTTTGTGTCAAAGGTTGAGAAGAAGATTGAGGTGCCAAATTAAGATTAATTCTATGTTGCAAGTGGAAGTTGTTGATGATGAGTCATTGATGCCTCTTGCTATCAAAGTTGATGTTCGTACTCCTCTTCTGATTCACCGGCTCGGAGATATCATTACTACTATATCAATTTATTTAGTAGCGTGGTATTAGAGCTTACTGATTTTCCATAAAATTCTTACACAGAGATAGAGATGGAGATGGAGTCGAATTGGTCATGCATTGAAGGAGAGTTGTTTTCAATTCTATATGCTTAAGGAGGTTTATCGGGAGCCTTTGAGTTCCACCTTGAGGACAAGGTGGTTTTGAAGGATGGGAGAGTTGATATGATCCTAATTATATATATGTATTAATAATTAGTTATTTTGATTATTAGCTTATTAGTTAATATTGTTGAGTTTGATTTTATTATTAAGCCTGTAGATTAGGTCTGTTATGCGTAGGAGTCGTAGTTAGTATAAATAGTATTGTATTCTTGTTATTTTTCATCAAGTTAATAATATTATTCAGTTCATGGACCCTAGGGGTTTTGGCGGTCTTCCGTGATCGAAGGGATTGGGCTTTTCATGGGCCTATCGTGAATTATTGATTCGACCTTGAAGCAGGATCGTTTCACGGATCTTACATGTCGTTTCAAAAGATAAAACAATTTCATTTCAAGGGTAGAAACATCGCAAACCAACAAATTCCAATGAGTTGAAATGAGGCAAGGGCAGATTTTTTACTTATGGATTGATGTTGAAGTAAGTTCCTATGTAGACAAACTCTTCAATATGGCTATGGCTGATGCTAATGCAAACTATCATATTTATAAGCACAAACAATACACTGAGAGCTTGTTGGAGTCAAACACAGTAATTACTGTTGGAGTCACATGATTTAAGTCTAGTTTATATTTCTCCATCATATTATGATTGGGGATTTACTGGGGTGGATCTAGGAATTAACCCATTTTTCCTGCACTGTCATCGTGTCAAGACACATCTAGGCATGTCTGGTCTCCCAATCACTGGGGGAACAAACTTGGACGGTCCCGATGTGCACGTATAGGCAACAAATTTGGACGTATCTAATTGGGTCCATATAAGTCGGTGGTCGAAAAGATATGCGCATCAAGCCCGAGATTGGGGCGGATTGTCTTATTTCCTAACACATAATAGGATAGCAAATAAACAAACAAAGTATCGTATTCACAAAGACTGTATAACAAAAATATAGTGACTAATAAACACAAATATATATACTTCATCCTTCCGCACCTCCGAACAACTGCATGACATGAGAGTGTGACCCTTTTTATTAGTTACAATTCGCACATTCATAGTCATACATTCGAGACAATTCAAATGCCCGACCAATGAGTTTTGGAGGAATTAATGTCATACTAATGAGCTCCTATGCTCGTAACTGCAAATACGTTAGTAAAATGGTTAATTTAATTTACTTTTTATTTATTTATTTATTTTAGATTTCTCAAAACATACCGTTTGAACTCGTCGATTTCTTGCCAAGTGCTATCATAATAGTAAGATTAATTACTTATGTCAACAAAAAGAAAAAAAAGAAATTGATCAGATTATTCGTCGGAAGATCTGCAATATTGGAATAAAATATCACGGATGAAGCAGTAGCATAGACTATAAGCTCAGATATTTATATTGGAGTCTAAGCTATAATGAAAAATATCTCGAAAATTGGTTTAACTATTTCCAAGAAGAATTTAAGCAACCTGTTAATTTCTAGCTTTTCATAGATTAATTAAAAAATTATTGAGACAACAGATAAAAGTGGATTATTTAAATAGAAGAAGCAGCAGTTTTAAGTAGAATCGAGGAGGGCGCATGCAAAGCCTCATCATGGTGTCCTGTATGACCCCATACTTCCTTGCCTTGTTAATTGACCAATTTACCCTCTTGCTCCATTGTCATTGTCACATTCCTTTTTTGGACTATTGCATTTACGATTTCATACTTTTATAGTTGGATAGTTTGATTTTGTTGTGGTCTATGAACTTTGCAAATTTTATTTGGCGTGGTTATGTCCTTCAAATTTGTTTTATGTCATTATTATATATGTATGTAAGGTAAGGCTATGTAAAGTCATATCCAATTAAAATGTGATTTAAGTAACTCTATTATATGTATAGTCAAATGTAAATTTTGATTATATAAATTAAAATAGAAAGATCACGACTTACTTTTCAATTTAGTCATTTTTTTTCCAGTTTCAACGTCACTATGTACTTATGAGATTTTAATGGTACATTGATTGTTTAGGAAATGATTCGTACCATTATTGATAATTTTGTTTATAGATGTCCAGTTGATAATGAACTTATATTTCAGTTTTTGAAATTAATTTTATATATCTCTACTAAGGATAATTGCACATAGCAACATTATTTTTTTATTTAATTTATAATTTACAATGAAATTTTCACCATAAATATATTTACAATTTGTATAGTTTCAAATACACTCCTATATCAGTCAAAATTAAAGCTAATGTTACGGATAGAAAGGTACACATGAATTGCATGTTTGAGTGATAAAGTTACAAAATCGTTAAAGATAGATGCCTGGCCATTACTCGTGTATCTTTTCGATTGCCATAACTTTTAATTTGCCTAATTTCAATCTATTTTGTAAATGTCATATTTTGCAAAGATTTAAAAATACACCGTAAACCAAAAAAATGAATAATAACAATGTTATAATATGCAATTAATCATTTTTGATATATCAATAATAATGTCACTAGATTTGCACAAGTTACATCCCATCTCTAATTAATTCGTTGAAACAAAAAATTTACATTGGATTTGTTTAAATGAAACCGAAAAGTAAATAAAATGAAAGGAGCTAAACGAATATGAATCCAAACTAGCATATTCAAAAGCCACAAAAACTTAAAACTTTTTCTAAAAGCTTTATAGAAATGTAAAGGACAATTTAGTCCAAGCACGAATCCCATTCATAAAATATTCCAAATCCAGTGTGTTTTCTGCACACCTCAGTATCAAAGAGAGTATCTCCAAACCCCACACCACACCACCTATACATACACTCTATCTCGATACATACAAACAAACAACTTAAAAAGTAACAAAAAAGCTAACGATGGGATGAAGAAGCCACAGTAGCCCAGCTGAAAAACCCACATTTTCAAAGAATTAAACCAATCCGAAATAGTAAAATCACTCTGCTTTTCCCCCTATTTCCATTTTTCTTTACCAACAACCCCTTTTCCAGTTTTCATGTCACCGGCCCAGATCCATCTTTCCAACTGTAATCATATGATTTATACGCATATGTGTGTGTTTGTGTGCATGGGGGATCTCGATTGATTCGTGAAAGCTCTGATTTCTAGTGGATTAGGAAGGAGAATCTTCAGATATGGGGTGTTTTGGTTGAGGTGAGAGCTCCGATCTTTGCATGAGCGAATCTTTTCTTTCTCTGTGAAATTCTGAAATTGTGGTTATGGAGGAGATTTTGTGTTATTGGAGACATGCGCGGTGGATGGAGGAGATGATTTGAAAAGAAAGCACTCCTCTTTTGGGATATTTTATTTGTGGTTGTGTGATTTATTTTTATTTTTATTTTTATTTTAGTTTTGTTTTGGCCATCTTGTTTTTGGTGAAGGAGAATACCGCCGTTTCGTCTCAGCAATCTGTTGTCGCGATTTCTTGCTTTCCGCGAACAAAAAAATTTCTGGAAAAAACGACGTGTTTTATGTTTGAGGAGCTCAGAATTTCCCTCTCCTCTCAAAATAGATATAGTCTTGATCCCCCAAGTGTTTGAGCAATTGCGTAACTGAAAAATTTGAATTGAAGTTTCAGAGCTGGTGGCTTCTTTTGGGATCTCTGAGACTGGAATTGTGTGTAGAGAGATGGCAATGTCTAGCAAGGAAAGTAAGGCGGCTGCAGCTGCGGCCGCGGCGGAGGCTTTAGACAACGGCAAATATGTGCGTTACACGCCGGAGCAGGTTGAAGCCCTCGAGAGGCTGTATCACGACTGCCCCAAGCCGAGCTCCATGCGGCGTCAGCAGCTGATTCGTGAATGCCCCATCCTATCCAACATCGAGCCTAAGCAAATCAAAGTTTGGTTTCAAAATAGAAGGTCAGAAAAATTGCTGTGTTTTTTGTTGTTGAATATGTAAAATTTATGAAATAGTTATGTGAATTTTTAGTATCCAATTTGAAGTCAAGTTTTGTTCTTGAGATTCATAGTTTTAGACTTTTGTTGTAAGTTTCGATGGTAAAGAATCTCGAGTTATTATTAGTATTATGTTATTTATTATTTTGTTTAAAATACAGATGCAGAGAGAAACAGAGGAAAGAGGCTTCGAGGCTACAAGGTGTGAACAGGAAGCTGACGGCCATGAATAAGCTCTTGATGGAGGAGAATGATAGGCTGCAGAAACAGGTCTCGCACTTAGTGTATGAAAACAGCTACTTTCGCCAGCATGCTACGCAAAACGTGAGAATCTTGAACCCATCCCTTCTCATATTTTCAATCTTTGCAACAAAGTTTACAGCTTTAATCCCGTGAATTGCCTTTATTTTGAGTAGTTTTCAAATGGGGTCTCAAGAAAACTGTAATAGGGTAAATTATTTTCCCTTTCCGCAGAATGCACTTTCCACAAAAGAGACAAGCTGTGAATCAGTGGTGACGAGTGGTCAACAACACCACTTGACGCCGCCGCATCCGCCAAGGGATGCTAGTCCTGCAGGGTGAGTAGGGCCTATCTTGCATATATACGGGCCAATATGCGTGTGTTTGCAGGGGCGTAGGTAGAAAAATTCATCGGAGGGGCCTTGTGTGTTCTATATTTCGAGTTCAATATTTCAAAAAGACCCTTTTGTCTATGCTATTTGGTTTGGTGGAAGGGGCTTATTCACGGGAGTTCGCCTAAAATACCGATAATTGGATTATTTTATAGGAAGATCAAAGCAAAATAAATTGATTGGCACCATGTGGCTCCGCCATTTTTCGCCTGGGTATGAATAGTGGATATGGTATTGAGTGTAGTTCATCGAGCTTAGCATTTATGAAATCGAGTGAAGTAGTGGAGGAATGGTTGTTGAGTCATTTTCTTGATTGAGGACTGGAGAGAGTATATGTCTTTATCGTGCTATGTGAGCCCAATTACATTGTGGTGCGTGTTTGTGGAGGTTTTGTTTACTTTTTGTATTTTTTCCAGACTTTTGTCCATTGCAGAAGAAACTTTAGCAGAGTTTCTTTCAAAGGCCACTGGAACTGCTGTTGAGTGGGTCCAAATGCCTGGAATGAAGGTACAGTTCTTTCTTGAATCTTCAACTCTATTATTGCATTATTTAATTTTGTCTTAGGTATGCAAATTTTTTAATTTTGGATGTACTTTTTAGGCCTGCATTTTACTGTGTTATGTTATGCATGTGTGCACACATTCATGGGTTAAATTTTTTGAAGGCTTCTAATCTTATTAAACTTAATTCACTAGTACATGTTGAATATTTAGTAGATATTGGCAATTTTGACTTATTTATTTTATATTAATTTCAATCAGCCTGGTCCGGATTCCATTGGAATCGTTGCTATTTCTCATGGTTGCACTGGCGTGGCAGCTCGAGCTTGTGGTCTGGTCGGTCTCGAGCCTACCAGAGTAAGTCACCTGTATATTTGTTTAGAGACTCTAAGTCTTACGCGATAATTGAGTGGAGCGAAAAATTTATAACCAATGTATACTTCAGGTTGCAGAGATCCTCAAGGATCGGCCTTCGTGGTTACGCGATTGCCGAGCTGTGGATGTGCTCAATGTGCTGCCTACTGCCAATGGTGGAACCATCGAACTTTTGTACATGCAGGTGACTGTCGTTGCAACCATGGTGTCCCTCTGGTTTCTGTATTTCCTAGTATTCTTACTGATGGGGTTTATATGTTCGAAACGTTTAGTTATATGCACCTACAACTTTGGCGCCTGGCCGTGACTTTTGGTTGCTCCGCTATACTTCTGTCATGGATGATGGTAGCCTAGTGGTATGCGACCTTAATCTTTTTCTTAGATGTCCATGGAAACTATGTGTTTTGAACCAATTTAATGGCAACAATTTTGTTCGATTTGGATTCGATTTTCAGGTCTGTGAACGATCGCTTAGTAATACTCAGAATGGTCCGAGCATGCCGCCTGTGCAGAACTTCGTCAGGGCGGAGGTGTTGCCTAGTGGTTACTTGATCAGACCTTGTGAGGGAGGAGGATCGATCATCCACATCGTGGATCACATGAATTTGGAGGTAAGTAAGTAATGAAGCACGCTCCGGTGCATCCAGTATATATCCCCTGATTAAAACATAATTGGTGATTTAATAAATCCTAATTTTGTTTCCTCACCAGGCATGGGGTGTTCCTGAGGTGCTGCGCCCTCTCTATGATTCTTCTACAGTGCTCGCGCAAAAGACTACCATGGCGGTGAGAATCATGCAAGATTGAGAACCAATAGGCCGCGGCTTTGATCCTTTGTCTTGCTGATGTCTTTACTTCTCACTGTTATTCTCCTACTCAGGCTCTTCGTCAACTGAGGCAGATGGCTCAGGATATTTCGCAAACTAATATAAGCAACTGGGGCAGAAGGCCCGCAGCTCTCCGAGCACTTGGCCATCGGTTGAGCAGGTCCGGTAATTCCACTTCGCATGAGTCTGGTGTTAGTTGTATTTGGCATCTCATGCGTATAATTTTCTTAATTATGGTTTAGGGGATTCAACGAGGCTCTTAATGGATTCAGCGACGAGGGGTGGTCGATGCTAGGTAACGATGGCATGGACGATGTTACTATTCTTGTGAACTCCAATCCGGAAAAATTGATGGGGTTGAATGTCTCTTTCACAAGTGAATACAACTCCATTTGCAACACCATCTTGTGTGCCAAGGCTTCAATGCTGTTACAGGTAATTTCCTTATAAATGGTTTTATTGCAATCGTTTTAAAGGATAGGAGTCCAGTCCCTTATTCACCCATTTTTCTTTTCTCTTGGGTTCAGAATGTACCTCCTGCGATACTACTCAGGTTTTTGAGGGAGCACCGATCAGAATGGGCAGACAACATTGATACTTATGCAGCATCTGCTGCCAAAATTGGTCCGTGTACTTTCCTTGGGACTCGAGTTGGCAATTTCGGCGGTCAAGTTGTCCTTCCATTGGCCCAGACTATCGAGCATGAAGAGGCAAGTGCTTTGAAATTTTATTCTCAACTCTTGTTATCTTATTAGAATCTGATTTACTGTAATGGCTCTTTTCTCAATTTTTAATGAAGTACTCGCTTTTTGGTTCTTTATAGCTTCTGGAGGTAATTAAGTTGGAAGGTGTCAGCCACGCGCCTGAAGATGCAATGATGGTTAGAGACGTCTTCCTTTTGCAGGTAAAGATCCCTATCTGATTCCCGTCCAATTTTTAGCCATATAAATGTTTATGGAAAAATCTCACTTGTCTTATGTATCTGCAACCTAAGCTTGTGACTCCTTGTGCGTGTTTCGATTTTGGCAGCTCTGTAGTGGCATGGATGAAAATGCAGTTGGCACATGTGCTGAACTTATATTTGCGCCTATCGATGCCTCTTTTGCTGAAGATGCTCCTCTACTGCCGTCTGGTTTCCGCATCATTCCTCTTGGTTCTGGCAAAGTGAGTGATCTTTCGCAACTGATCCCTTCACTCGTTGTATGAGGGCTCCATGGTTTGGAGGAACGAGCTTATGATAACTTTTTGGAATCATATCTTATGATATTTCACTCGATCAGACGTCTTGAAACAAAGGGGTGTGCTGAAGCTTTTACTGAAAGAGGGACACTTCGGTGCATCCATCCTAACTAAATCCTATATGCGATTAATAAATTCTAAGTAGGCCTTAATAAACCTGAATTGGAGATTTGTGAACCCTAAGTGAGTGAATGCACTGTGGATCCGGGTCTACACAATCTTGTCTTTCTGAAAATTCGAAATGCTCTATTGAATCCTATCATCAACTATTTGAATCCTTCAGAAGCTTTTTGTTCAACTTTCTACTTGTAAACGGGTGCAATATTTCACAGGAAGCTTCAAGTCCGAATCGCACTCTAGACCTTGCATCTGCTCTGGAGACCGGGACGGGAGGCAATAAACCGTCGAGCGATCTTGCTGCCACCAGCAGTTCTACAAGATCTGTAATGACAATTGCTTTTCAGTTTGCATTTGAAAGCCACATGCAAGAGACTGTTGCGTCAATGGCCCGGCAATATGTGCGCAGCATCATATCATCTGTTCAGAGGGTCGCGTTGGCTCTCTCCTCATCTCACCTCGGACCTAATGCTGGTCTTCGGTCACCTCTCGGGTCTCCTGAAGCGCATACCCTCGCTCGTTGGATCTGCCAAAGTTACAGGTATATCATATTAGAACATGAACTCATTTTCCTATCACATCTTCGATTCAACAGAATTTGCACATTGGCTGCACTGCCCGAGTATAAATCATATAGCTGACGGAAGTTTCTTTTCGAACTTGCAGGACCTATATGGGAGTCGAGCTTCTTAGGTCTAGCGGCGAAGGGAGTGAATCCATCCTTAAAGCTCTATGGCATCACTCAGACGCCATTATGTGCTGTTCCATGAAGGTAACCTTTTCATACCTCCGGAGTCGAACGGGTCGGCTGTTTCAAGTTCGAATTAATATTTGTTGTCAAAATAAGAGACTTCTCTTAGTTCATTTGTGTATTGTTCCAACATCTACAGGCAGTGCCCGTTTTCACCTTTGCAAACCAGGCCGGTCTCGACATGCTCGAGACGACCTTGGTCGCACTTCAAGACATCTGTCTGGAGAAGATATTTGACGATCATGGTCGGAAAAACCTCTGCTCAGAGATTCCGCAGATTATGCACCAGGTCAGCTAAATATATATGCTGCAATTCCAGTTTTACCCTTTTACTTGCTCATATCAGACCATTCTATTCTTGTAAAATTATAATATAAATATCAATTTATGCTCAACTGGAAAACTTTGAACTCCAAAAAAGCATGTCATGAAATTGCACAATTTCGAAGCTACAAGCGACCATATAATCAAGAAGTCTCGTGTAAGATTGTCTGATCCGTCAATTTCCCATAAGATATGGGTTTGGATCCAAATATTAATCTGTGTATACGTTTTGATGTTGAGAGCTCATATGCTGTTTATGTTGGCAAATTAGGGTTTTGCATCTCTTCAAGGCGGCATCTGCTTGTCGAGTATGAGCCGGCCCATCTCGTACGAGAGAGCGGTTGCGTGGAAGGTTCTGAACGAAGACGACGACCCGCATTGCTTCTGCTTCATGTTCGTCAACTGGTCGTTTGTTTAATGGTATCTTTGATTAGCGAAATTAGAAACAGGAAAAATGGTTAAATGGAGCTCGAAACAGCATTTTCATTTTGCTCACTGCTTATATATGGCACAGTATTGTCTGGTTTGAACTTGCTTTTGATTGTAGTCAATGTTGCTTGCTTGTGGTATGCTACTACAGCTTTAACTTGGCATATTCTCTTAGTATCTTTTGATTCCAACTCGTATTTTATAACTGCGTATCTTGTGAAAACAATATAATACAGTGCCATTTGAAATTTGAATTTAATTAATTCTAGTTGATGTAGTGATAATCTTTTCCTAAAAGTGCAGTTTTCCCCCCTATAAAAACTTTTCTTTACACGACAATACAAAACTTAATTATGAACTTTTCAGCAGCCTCAACCGTGTTTGCTTCTTCTCATTGAGATTTGAGGAATTAAGCCTGGAGCATATATATATAAGAAAGTGGTAATTATATATACATAAGAAATCTCTAAACCAGTAAGTTATCCTTTATCAGATTCAGATAATTATCATGTAGAATGGAGAAGTTGCTTGAAATTAAAATGCGAAAATTATAATTGAAACACAAACATATAATAAACTTTTAAATATTTTTGTTATTTTTCAGCAGACCTAGTCGGAGATTCAAAATGAATGAGCTCTATTTCAGCAATTTTTCCTGAAACTCAGCAGAATTAGCATATAGATACGTAATGGCTGCAAAGTTTTCCGTAGAAATGAAAATAAATTTATATTGCCTGGATGAGTTAGAATTAATATTTGAGACTAAAGATCTCAAGTTTAGTCCTCGTCAAAAATAAAAATAAACATAATAGGGACTAAAGTTGTTAAGAATTGAGAGGAAACTGGGAGGTTCTTTTCTCTAAATTTCCTTTCTTTTTTTCTTTTGTATTGCCCTCCAAAGTTTAAGTAACGGACAAATTTCTTTTCAAAGAGGCATGTTAGGATTTTTCATTTCATTTTCAAACCGAAAGATTCTGGTAATAAACCAACACTTGGGACTTGGGAACAAGCTTTACAATTAACTCTTGGAGAAGTATCAATGAATTTATGAATTTTCTTTTTCAATGTGATTAAACAAGCATCTAAAAAAATCGAATCGGTTTAGTAACGTTATTTACATGAAATCCAATAAATAAATCCGCCATATAAAGTTTAGTAATCTTCTTTTTTTTTTTTTTCTTTTTTCTTTCTCTTTAATATTTCGTCTAATGTTATCATTATGCACGAAATACACTACTATAAACAAAAAGTAAATTACGAATTGGTTAATTATAGATTTTCTTAGCTAATTTTTTTATCTCGTATTATTAAAGATAAGTACGCGCGAGCTAGCTATATTTGTATTTTGAAGTTAAAAGTTTCAATGTGATCAAATTTCGGATTGGGGATAGACTCTTGTGCGGACGTCCACAATAATGTTATTTGGGACAAAGTCAAGGTGTATTTTGCTTGTTTGTAAATAAACATAAAATAAATTACAGCATTTTCTTCACTATAAATAATATTTTATTCTCTATAAATGATGCATTAAGACGTTGCGCATGTCTGCGCATTAGTTTTTTAATTTGTTCGGACTATAATTTAATAATAGCCATATATTCTGCCCAATGCCAACGAAAACCATCTGGCTTAATTGTTATTTTTATCCAAGACTGCCAGTACGGAACGAATGTTGGAAACATACACCGAATAAACAAATATTCTACCTAAATCAAGATCTTTAAGTAGCAAATATCCAACTAAATCCAACATGTCATTGAAATTTATTTATTTATATTTTCCAGTAAAAACTGACTCATTACCAAAATCACCGCAATCACAAAAACAATATATTAATTACAAATTACACCACTTTTCAAGAATATCCCAAATAAGCCACCGAATTTTGCTGCCTCAAATCCTTATAAAATCTCATAATAAACTCTTCCGCAGCTTCATCGACGTGATTATCTTCTTCACCGTTTCTTAACGGAAACGGCGAGTCCGTTATCCTCAGCTGCCTCACCATCGGGCTCGGCCCGAAGCCCGGCAGCGCCGGAGACGCCGCGGCGCTGTGGAACATCTCCACCGCCGCCGCCATGAGCTCCTCCTCGGTCGGCTGCGGCGGCGCGTGGCAGTGCTTCCGCTTCTTGAGGCTGAATTCGTAGTCTAGGCGGCGGCCGGGGGTGGTGGCGCCGCCGTGGTGGTGGTGGGACATGAGGCTGTGGATGGCGGCTTTGCCGGCGATCTTGCCGCGCTTCATCAGCAGGCTGAGATCGGATAGAATTTTACCCTTTGAAATGCCTTTTCTCAACATGAAGTATAGCACTTTTACTATTTTCAACAATTTCTTGGCTATGATTGGTAGATTTTGCTCCATTTTTGTTTTGGATGGATTTTGGTGTTTGTTTGTGGAGAGAGGAATCTGTAATTGGGTTGTTAGAAGGAGAGAGGAAAGTTGGAAGAAAGATTGTTTTGATTTGATGAAAATGGATGGCATTTGAAGGTGGTATATATAGAGGGAAACATAGTGGTACTCCCTACTTTTTAAGTTGTACCTTGAGGTTCATTCATTTAGTTAAACCCACTCACTTGGGAAATATCTATTTAAGTATTCTACTCAATGATGAGTTTCTCAATTATTCTACAAAATGAGTATTATAAAATTAATAATTAACAGGGTGTTATTAAATCCATTCGTTCGATATTTGGCATTATAAATTAATTATGTCGGGATTTTGATATAGTGCGAGTAATTGAAATATAGCCTTAACAAATTAAAATACGAAAATTTCATCCGCATAATGATTAAAGGATATATTTGGTTACGAAAGTTTACCTATTGCTGTTCCAAATTGGGACAGATTAGTTTTTATCGAGAAATAATGATTGGTAAGTCCAAACGACATTGCTAGCTTATGAAGTTAGAAATTAAATTTGATTAATTCAAAATCCATGGGACCGATCAATTATGCAGTTAAATTAGTTTAAAATGCTTCTAATCCTCGAATTAATGTCGATGAACTAGTAAATACCGAGCTAATCAATCAGGCACTGAATTTCTGTTAAATTTTTTATAATTATTCTATCTCCATACAACTATTTCCAGCGTTAAAACTTGTATAATAAGAAAATGAGTAATATTACCCTTATAACTCGATCCTAAACCATTTGTGTTAGTCACAAATTTAATAAACTATTTTATAATAAAATTTTGAAATAAAATAATTATTTGAAAATAAAATTTAATTAAAACATTTATTAATGTATAAAATATCTCCCCAGTCCACTTCACAATCATTGCTGCAATAACATTGAGAGATGACTGATATGTGAAGAAAACAATGTGCAAAAAAGGTATGGCGATTTTAATAATAATTATTTCGTTTTCAACCCGACCAGTAAGGAAAACAAGTGTCGCGTTAATTTGACTCCAACATATATTTTTGAATAATTTAAACATATATTATTGGTATTGTCCAACACCAGCAGCATGGTTTACTTAGCAAGAAAGGTAGCAGCGGGACACGTGTCGGTTGTTGCCCAAAAATAATTTGCACTAAAATAAAATTAGAAAATTATATTTTGACAGGAGAATGAAGAAGCCTATTGTCGGAAGGAAACTACGTACTATTTGGCGTGTTGCTGCTCATGAGAATAAACCGATATCAATATTTATAGAAACACAACAAAATACTCCTTATGTCTTATAATTAATAAGTATCCTATTTTAAATTGAATTTATTCTTAATTAATGATCTATTTTGAAAATCTGTGGTCTTTTCCATATTACCCTCATTATTATCTTTTTTACTCTTTGTCAAATTTTATGCAACAATTAGGAGCTGTGAGAATAAAATTGCATACCTTCGTATTAGGGGCATATATATAGGGAATCTATAGATATTCGACACTCCTTTCATCCCCAATAAGTGTCCTATAACATGAAAAAAATGCATATCGATCAATTAGAAGTGAGAAAATTTACTCATATTAATTACTCTTAATTATTGTGGGGACTGGAAAATATAAAGTCTACAAATTTAGTGTCATTGAAAAATTAGGTAGTTTGACATTATTTTGATATAAAATTTCGAAATATAACCCTCTTTTGGGGACGAAAATATTAATTAAAATATGACACTCATTGGGGCGCATCCTATTTCCGTGGCACATATGAATATCACTGATGCATTGACATCATTTTTCTTTTCAACTTGTTCCTTTCATGCATCTCATTTCTTATATATCAAAATAATGACTATGTTTATTAAATTTGTATAGTTTTTAAATGTGATGATTATAGTCACAATTTATGAGGTATAAGAGAATCTTTTTAAAAAAATATCAGTGTGGACTCATATGATCAGTGATTCTTACCGTATGTGTCCATTAATGGTGCGTGTGTAAGTAGCATATTCTTTTAAAAAAACTAGCTAGAAAATGCATATGAGGTGATGAGATTTATTTTCGAAAATATAAATAAGTGTTTTGACTCAATTGTAATGGAAAAGGAAGAATAAAGGAGCAATAATTATGAAAAATAAAGGAGTACTACTTTGTAATGCATGTTGCTATCCAGTAATGTTTCAAATGTGAGAGCATACACTTCTCATATAGATACACAACCAACACGTATATTGCAATTATTGTTCTATTTCAATTTTAATATATATATATATATATATATATATGATAAAGCTAGCTGTACAATTGTACTAGTTCTTATTATAATCTGAATTAACCACATTATTTCTTTTGCTATTGCACCCTAAAGACCAACAATGTACTACTAGATATTTGGTTGGAATCAAGCATTTAATTTATTCTACATCTTATCTATCTAATGACAGACGATTTTCTTTGGCTAATGCGAAATAATTGAGCTCGTATATATAGGGGTGGGTTATGGTGAGAAATTTCTTATTGTAGGAATATAGGAAAAAATATTTCCATTTAGCACATCTTTCATATGTGTGTAGCACCGTCAGTATTACTAATTAGCACAGATTTTAAATATATGAGTTTAGCA
>JAYJMF010000080.1:2358317-2369541 GCA_036873715.1 Salvia sclarea
ATGTGGTGCATGTTCCTTATATTTTTGGGCAAATATAATTGTTCCTTATATTTTTGGGCATAAACACCTATTACCTCGAAATTTAATTCCTCCAATATAATTTCAGGAACATTGATGATAATAATAATAATAATAATAATAATAATAATAATAATAATAATAATAATAATAATAATATATTTAACTTCCGCAAAACTAAAGTATATGTATTTAACAAACTATATTGAATAATTTATATAGAGCTCAATCTTAAAATCAAACGTTACAAAAAAAGTTTAATTACTTGTAAATACGAACTTTATAAAATTTTAGTTTTTAACTAAATTTGTTGGTTCTAAAAGAAAACATGAATATCACAAATTTTTGAAATTTGGCCTAATTACAAAGTCGTTTTACCAATAACTTGATTATTTGGAGTCGATGGACGATCCAAAGCTACCGTTAAAAAGTTCTCAATAATAAATTTATAATGACACAACATATAAATTGGAAAATTCAATAAAAATACTCTCCTGTCCCATAAAATATGCCATGCAAGTATCATGTGATAAGGGCAATATATAGATGTACAATTATAGAAAAATGAATTTGAAGTCATTCTTTGATCAATTTCGATTACTAAATGAATACTGACAGAAGGGTAGCGTCGAGAGACGGACTTTTGACTTAGGCCAATGCAGTAGATTTAATTAAACATCAAAATTTGCAAAAAAATTGTAAATTGTAGATACATAATTTATATTTATTGTCAAATCGAGCTGGAAGGAGGCATCGTCAAACAAAGTTACGCATAGTATTGAATTATTAAGTGATTAAAATCTTTGGTGTCCGTATGTAGACGTAGACCTAATTCGGTGGTCAGCATTGAATGAATATCTTCCAATTTTCGAGATTTGCTTACGCACTTTCACCACTGTCATTATCTCATGCATTTCCACAAACACCTCTCAGGCTCAGATAGCTTTCCTAAACCTTCATCAAAAAGATTTCCTGCCTAAAATGGCAGAGATTTCTGAGCAAAACCACCCCAAAGTCAAACGCAAAATACAGACTCCCAAATCCCACAAGATTTTCCTATAACAACCGCAGGTACAAGCGAAGCATCCCATCTTCTTTTTACTTACTGTGTGTGTGGGCTCAGATAAAAATGAATGGTACAAAAAGTGTGGATTTACTAAAATACTAGGTTTCTTTATTGTTTTTGGTTTCTTGGGGTTTGGGAAGAGGTCGAACATGATTTGGCAAGGGGAGAATGAGAGGTTCGTACAGGTGTAATCTTTTGCAAAATCCCATAATCAGTTTGTTGAGTTTTCATTTGAATAATGGAAAAGGTGGCAGCGATTTTGGAATTAAATATTCTATAAATATTGTCAGCTGCCGTCGGCACTCACTGCTCATTATTTCCCCTTCTCTCCACACGTTGCTCCACAAACCAAGAGAGAGAATTTACATTGATTTTTGAATTTGGGGAAGGTTTGTTCTTGAGTAACTTTTGAGGGGAGGAAAGATTTCAATATTTTTGTGCAAACTATACTATGTGTGATTATTACTGCACCTACAAAATGTTTCACTTTTTATTGAATTTTGACAGCTCGTGGAATTTGAGGTTGTAAGAAAATGATTGTGCCTTTTTTTCTTTTCTTGTGTGCTTCTCGACTTTCTGATTGGTAGAACTGGAACTTTCACTTATGCTTTTCTCTCTTTTTTTTTTTCAAACTTTTTTGTCTGTAAATTTATTTTTCCAATTTTTTACAACATGTTTCTTGCTGTCATGCCTTTTTGTCTTTATAACATATCTTCACGAGGTCGTGTCGGATGGATAAAATCATAATCTTTTGTTTCTCTTTTCATTTCAAAAATGGAAACAAGAAAAAAAAGGGATTTATAAAAGGCCCAGAATCTGAGCATTATTTTATGGCTTGAGAATTGATCCCTCGTTTGAAATCCTTCCTTTCACACTCTGCGCTCTTCTACTCTGTTTACAACATGTTCGATACAATTCCTCACTAAATAAAAGCTGCAATCTTTTTTAATCAGCTAACGAGATGGGGAAAGCTACGAGGTGGCTAAGAGGGCTGCTCGGGATGAAGAAAGGTAAAGAAAACGCGGCTCAGAATTCGAATTCGAATCTTAGTGAGAGAAAGGAGAGGAATCGGTGGAGCTTCGTCAAATCGGAGAAACAAGATTCCGGCAGATTGAGGGATATTCCGGCGGCCGACGCGGCGTGGCTGAGATCTCTGATTGCCAATTCGGATAAGGAGCAGAACAAGCACGCGATTGCGGTGGCCGCTGCCACCGCCGCCGCGGCCGATGCCGCCGTTGCCGCCGCGCAGGCGGCGGTGGCGGTGGTGAGGCTCACCAGCCAGGGCAGAGGAGGCGGTGGCAGAGAGATTTTGGCTGCTGTCAAGATTCAGACAGTTTTTAGAGGCTTTTTGGTATGTGCGATTTTATTTTAATTATTTCTTATTCTTATTTATTTTAATTTTATTGAATTTGTTTTTAAATTTTAGTACTCTGTATTTTGAAATTCGGATAAGTTTAACAATGATTATTATAATTGAATCCGTGATCATTTTCATACATTGCCAATTTGAATTTATATTGTCTTCTTGCTACTATTATAGTTTATTATTGTTGGTTTTGTTCAATTTTGAAAAAGCCCGAAATTTTGGCAGGCCCGAAAAGCATTAAGAGCTCTAAGAGGGCTGGTGAAATTACAAGCACTTGTTAGAGGCTACCTAGTAAGAAAGCGGGCCGCAGCGACCCTTCATAGTATGGAAGCTCTTATTCGGGCCCAGATCGTCGTCCAGGCCCGTAGGGCCCGTAGAATTGCCAACAACGCGTGCAAACTCCAGACGAGAAAGTCGATTGTAAGAACGAATTCGGGCCCTTAATTGTGTTAGGCTTCTTGATTTTCATGATCAACAAGTTGAACTCATTGTAATAATATCTCTTTGTTCAATTTCAATTTGCAGGAAAGGCTTGAGGAGAGGAGTGAATTTCATAGCAGGAGGTTTCCCGCTTGTTTTGACCCATCTCTCAATGCATCGGATGAAAGCCCGAAAATTGTCGAGATCGACACGGGCCGGCCCGAGTCGAGGTCGAGGAGAATGAGCAAAGACGAGCACTATTACCGAGCTATGTCTTCGCCTCTTCCATGCCCGATTCCTAAAAAGCATGTGATGGATCATCACTACCTTCAGGATTTCGATTGGGGATTCGTCGTGGAGGAATGCAAATCTGTGACAGCACAAAACACGCCAAGGTTTGGTTGTTCGGGCCGGGCCACGGTTGTCCCCGAGGAGTGCAAGTCCACGACCACGCATAATACGCCGAGGTTCGGTTGTTCGGGCCGGGCCGATGGCCCGGTGACACCAGCCAAGAGTGTGTGTGGTGATGGTTTCCTCGGCCCAAGCTACATGGCGAACACACAATCGTTTAGGGCGAAGCTGAGGTCGCAGAGCGCCCCGAAGCAGAGGCCCGAACCCGGCCCAAAGAGGCGGATGTCGTTGAACGAAATGGCGGCGTCAAGAACTAGCTTCACCGGTGTTAGAACGCATGGATCATGCATTAAGGTTGAAGAAGATTTTGAGTTTTAGTGTGTGTTGTGTGTGTTTGTTGTGTATTAGTGATAGTTAAAGGTCATGGAGAGCCATAGGGGATGGAATTGGCTTTGCATGGATGATGGCATTTGTCCATGGAGATGGAACTATCATAGATTTTGTCTATGGGTTTCTTTTCCAATGGTTCTCTTTGACAATAGATAGAAAGAATGTGTAAATCAATTGATCAATTTGTGTTTTAGGATAAAAGTTTATGAATGGAAAATTTCAAGATTTAAGGAAATTATTATAGAGCTCACAACAATTCTTAAAATCAATGGATTACGTCAATATATAAATTCGTCAAAGATGATTCATAATCATGATTATAAACGTAAATTAATGTTACAAATAGAACAAATTCAACTTAAAATTTATAGGTGGAACTCAATTTTGATAGTAACTTTTTACTATACTAAATCATTCCAATATAATTTTTTTTTAAAAAAAAGATACTTTTAATTTGAAATGTCACATGCCTTTCCCGCTCAATCTATATGTTCAATTCTTTTGTATAGAGATTAAATCATATGTTCAATTTTGGGGCCCACCCTAAATCCAAACAAGCTGCACAATTTCCAATTCATGTTTGCAAAAGCAAAACTTGTCAAAAAATCTCTTACAAATTGAACATTTTTCTCCCCTTACACAATGTCAATTTATTCCTGCTACCAAATTTAGGAATATTCTTCTGTAGTTTACAAAAGCAATGCGACTACTGTTTATAACATTAATTCCATGTTTCAAATCCTAAATAAACTTTGTTATTTAACTTATTTTTTTAATTCAAAAAATAATAATTATAATCAATGTTCACTAAGGATCTGTTTGGCAAAACATAAGTTTGATTGAAAAAGTTTAACGAAAATAGTTTAGTTAATGTGATGTATATAATATAATTACGATTCTATCCCTACCCATCTAATGATTGTTAACGGAGAGAAAAATATTTAGAGTAGAACAGGACTGAAATACCGAATCCGAGAATATGGACTGTTTCTATAAATAAATAAAGTAAAAGGAGAGGCTAGATTCTTTTTTTTTTCTTCGTTAAAATACAAAAAGCCACGCCTTTTATATTTTCTTTACTTTTTCGCATTAAAACAATTATTTTAAACTTTTTATGCAAACCTTTTAGCTTTTTAAAACGTAGATTTTGACAAGCTTTTGCAGTTTTTAAGGCGACACGTGGCATCTTATGGGCTCAAAATTGAAAAGAATGGTGGAATATTTTTGGTGAAAATAAGGTCTTAAACTCCTTAACCAATGATTAGGTCTTGATTTGACTGATTTTTGGGGGATTTCTTGAAATTTGTGGGTTGCTTGCTTTTTTTGAGGCTTTATTGAAATTAATATATTTAAATTCTAGTAACGTATTCATTTGCGTTCCAATTAGTCTTCTATGTAAAATCAAATATGTTTATAAATAAATCTCAGTCTCATATCTTAAAATTTTTATGAAAAAGTGATGTCAACTTTTAATTTTTATCCTTATACTCAATCTTAATTCTGTGTTTATTTAATTTTCATATAATACTTATGTGTAAAAACATAAATTCATCCACTTTTTTGGTATAATTTTTTAAGATATAGGAGATCTTTATTTGGGTACGGTGAAAGTATTTTAGAATTTTATGATTGTATATAAAATAACTGTTCAAATAAATAATAATAATAATAAATAATAGACATTTGTGAGAATATTGTTTGGTAATCATAATCTTAAGTTAAGGTTTAATAATTATATGATCGGCTAAACCAATTTAAACATAAAGAATACGTCTAAATATATTGAATAGACCCAAACGAGCTTAAAGTAAGTGAATGAAACCGGACCACTTAATAAAATTTAAAAATTAACCCTAATTAAGTGGTTTGTCATAGAGCACGAACATCGACCACCGATTTTCTATAGAAATATATTCACCCAAGAACATTACGTTAGTGCTGGCGTCACCTTTACCCCATCTTTATAATTACCTAATCATATAATAAGACATTATTTAATGAGATTCAAGAAAGGGATAAAAACCCTGGCATTAGAAAAACAATATCTAAATATCTGGGTGGCCGGGGTAATTAAGAAATAAATAATGCATTAGTCAGGGTTAGCTTTGAAACTCGAGGAAATTAGAATTTAATATAATATCTTTATTCTTTTTATAATCACCCACATTCCTATGATAAAACTTTGAAATTTGAAAAGAGAGTGTGGAATTGATCGATCAAAGGGATCTTCGGATGTAAATGACTTCTATTTTTATTTTGAATTTTCGCGAGTTTGTACTTTAAAATTTATGTTTTTACCTCTTCTTCTTTTCATTTGCTTTACTTCTCCCATTTCCGAAAAGAGCTAGGAGTGAAGGGGGCAAAAGTAAAAAGAGGATAAAGCGAACAAATTAAAAGCATATAGATTTTTTTCTAAAACTAAAACTACACTGAAAATGATATTCTAACAAAAATGATTGGTAAAGAGTTTCTTATGAAAATTTTGTTTCACTTATTGTAAATAATTCGAATGCATCGGATCAACTAAAAAATGTGCCCATAATATGTTAGTAGAGTAAAATATGTAGAGTATAAACAAACCATCAAGCAAGATTGGAGCTCTCGAATTATCACGAGATCCTTTACTACCAATCATATTTTATCCTTATTCTTGTATAATGCATACATGTCTTGTATATTAAACAATACGAGAATTTTATACTATTATTTTGCAGTAGATACATAAAAAACTATGAGTCATGATAGATAATAGAAAAATCCAAATCCGAAAACATACCTAAAATGGCTTACAATTTTTGTGACAAGAAGAGTGAAAATGTTTAACTGGGCCAAATTTTGAAGATGGTTCTTTTCAACAATTTAATGTCTAACTGCTAATTGGGCCTTCTTTGGGCCCTCCTTTTTTGCATTTCTCTATTATTTGTTACCCAAACTTCATTTGGGCCTTCAATATTTCTTGAAGCTAGCTCATATCTTATGGGCCCAAATCAATTTTTAATTTCAATTGACACTAACGTATTGAAGATAACTCTTTGATCTATTGTTAAGAGGTGTATACAATTTTTTGACTAGGGATAATCCGAAAAAATGTCTAAAGTAGAAATTTCTATATTTCTTGACTCAGTGAAAATTCCAAAGAGTTTACATACCAAAAAAAAGGAAGAAAATGAAAGTGGTCAAAATTATGGTTGAATAGATGCTGACAATATTAAACTGATATTATCATTAATTATATGGCTAATCTGGACCAATCCAAAATTAGAAATAAAAAGGAAAATTAACCTGTAGAGAAAAAGCTGAAGAAAAAACCAAAAATAATCATTAAAAAGAGAAACCAACAACATAATCTCAACCGGGACACCAACAACCCATAATTCCGACAACCCTCCTCTCTCTCCCTCTCTCTAGATATATTGAATCATTGATCACAATCAATCTGGGGGAAAAAATTTGTAAGTCTCTCATATTTGTGTCTAATCTTTGGGGATTCTTGAATTTAGAATGAAAAGAGAGTCATTTTTTTTGTCAATTTAAATTTGATATGGGTTTCTCTCTCTTTCTCTATCTCAGATGAGAGAGGTGGACGTGATAGAGAAGAGGGTAAATCATATAGATTGATATTTGATTTTTTCCCTAGATGTAAATTTTTTTCCTTTATTTTGATTAAAAATGGAAGTTAAAGAATCCAGGGAGATTGCCACAAATTTGAAATTTGGATTGACTGTGGCTTTATCTCTCGGTGGGGCTCTTTATACCTATCATAGGATTAAAAATATCAAAGTCCCTCCAGGTAAGAATTTTTCATTCTTTTTATCCTATATGTGTTTGGTTGAATATAATTAAAATAGAGGATCTCGATTCTTATGCATGCATGATCGATGTACCTTTCTGATGTAAATGTGATGATAATAGGTGGTAGAAACCTCGATTCAAGAACTGAAAATGGTGAGATCAAGAACGTCGACGATCGTGCATTACAGGTAGAAAACGTCAATTGATACATTGGTTTGTTCGTCTCGAATTTGATTTTGATTTTGGGCTCCACTTATTACAGTATTTTGAGATTTAATTTCAAAGATTTAGAAGCATGCATGATTTGCTAGTGAAAATCTTGAAATGTTCTTATTATGGTTGTTTTTGGATCGAATGAAATAGAGGGCACAAGTTATCTTTGGATGTGTTGAATTTCAAGATTTGAATTTTTTATGATCATGTTTTAGTAGTACAAAGGTTTAGTATTATGTTTGTGTTGAATTTTGAGATTTGAAAGAATTTGTTGTATAAGAGGTCGTCAAGATTTGCTAGTGAAACAATCTACCACCTTTATATTTTTTTTTCCGGCTCGATCATAATTTTGAGGTCAACTTATATTTCATAGTCTTGTAAAGTCTTCTTTTGAAACTCTTTATTTTTTTACATCTCTAAACTCCGTTACAGATTTCATTGGTCTTAACTCGATTACAATTTCGTTCATATATTCTCATATTCACTTCTGAACAAGGGGAGCCCAAGCACCCCCTAACAATTCTTTTTTTTTTTGGTTGATTTTGCACTCTATATAATTTTGATTTCTTAGATTATTATTATTGTATTAGCACCCTCGTAGGTGATTTTTTCCTATTTTAGCTTTTTCCCGAGCAATATTTTTGGCTCTAGCCCTGGTTTTGCATGTCAAACCAATCCAGATTAAAAAAAAGATCCATTTTTCTTCTTTTAAAATCCCGATTTTGAAATGCAGAATATATCTCATAGAAGAATCCTCTCTCAAAACTCCCTGAGCGACATTTCATCAAACAGCAGGCGGAGCGGAGAGAGAGACCCTTTCCTCCTAACAGAATACAACGACATTACCACCGCCGACGACGTCTGCCAGAAGAAGACAACCACCGCCGTCTTCTCCGACATGGCGGAGGAGGAGGAGCACGAGCGCGAGATCCGTCGACTCCGCAACCGCGTGAAGATCCTCGAAGAAAAGGAGCGAAACTTGGAGCTGCAGCTGCTGGAATACTACGGCATCAAGGAGCAGGAGACCGCCGTGATCGAGCTCCAAAACCGCCTCCGCCTGAACACGATGGAGGCGAAGCTCTACAACTTGAAGATCGAGTCGCTGATGCTGGACAACCGGCGGCTGGAGGCGCAGGCGGCGGACCACGCGACGGCCACGGCGGAGCTGGAGGCGGCCAAGGGGAAGATCAAGATGCTCAGGAAGAAGATCAAGTCGGAGGGGGAGAAGAACAAGGAGCAGATCATGAAGCTACAGGATCGGCTCATGATGGTGCAGGATCAGGAGAAGAAGACGGCCGAGGCCGACCGGGAGATGCAGCTGCAGCTCGAGGAGGCCTGCGAGCTGAAGCTCGAGCTCGAGGAGATGAAGAAGTGCAACGAGATCTTGAAGTTCGAGAACATCGAGCTCGCGCAGAAGCTCGAGTACGTGCAGATGCTCGCCGAGAACGCTGTTGACAACGAAGAGGTACGCGCTTCCATTTCTATGTGTTTTTCCGGTGTGCCAAATCCTAGGAATTTATATTGGTCATTATCATGGCGAATGCCTCGAGCCTCGTGTTTTAGTTACTAAGCGAAGATTCGTCAGCTGAACTGACCAATCTTCGCTTAGTAAGTAGAGGCGGGACTTGAGAGTCGGGATTGTGGAATAGGTATAAGATATACCCCCGTCTCATTCTTTCTGTCCTCTTATTTTGAATACGTAGATTAAGAAAACAAAATTGATAAATGTGGAAACATGAGTGCCCATAATTTCGTTTAAACCGTAAATTAAATCAGACCAAACTATAATTGTGCAGTTTGATTTGATTTATGTTTACTATGTAGGTTTGATTTTTCAAAAAATATAAATAAAATCACAAACCACAAAAGCAAAAAAGAAAAACTAAGAACCCTAATCAACACTTGTTAAACTGCACGCCTCTCACCCATCCTTGCTGCCACCATTGTTGTTGTCGATAGTCGCACATCCTTGCCTAGTAAAAATTAAAATTGTGTAAACATGACCAAACCACTCCAAACCGTATCAATACAATTTGATTTGGTCTATGAAAATGAAAATCGAATGCGGTTGGTTTAGTTTTGAAGCCAAACCAAAGCGCACCTACCCCGTACTGTGGGGCCCACATGCGACCCTTATGCATTTTGTGTGCGTAATTATTCGCCAAGAAAAGGAAATAAGACAGAAACAACGGGACGACTCAATAGGAAAAATGAGGCGGAGGGAATATATATTTCTTTTATATCAAGCGTCCTAAGTGGATATATATAAGAAGCACAACAACAGGTGGTGGAGCTGAAAGAAGAGAGCCGGCAACTGAAGCAAGAGAACGCAGAGACAAAAGAGGAGATCGAGCGTCTGAAAGCGGAGAAAGCATCGGACTTAGAAGAGCTCATCTTCCTCCGATGGATCAACGCCTGCCTCCGCAACGAGCTCAAGAACTACCAGCCCACCGGAAAGACCATGGCCCGCAACCTCAGCCCCAAATCCGAGGAAAAGGTGAAGAAACTCCTCCTCGAATACGCCAGCAAAGAGCCCAAGGCCATCGACTCCAACTACCTCGAATCCGACCAATGGTCCTCCTCCCAGACCTCGTGCATGACCGACGAGCGCGACGAGCTCCACATGGACCTCCCCTCCTCCAACAAAGCCGGCAAGCCCAAACTCTTCGGCAAGCTCCGCCGCCTCCTCCTCGGGAAAAGCACCCGCCGAACCCCAGGGCAGACGCCCTCGATGGAGCGGCCCCAGTCGGCCGACAGCCTCCCCGGGCGGCTCTCGTGCGAGTACCCGGCGGGGTCGCCCAGGGTGGTCGACGCGGGCGGGAACGACATCATGAAGGCGTCGAGGCGCATCCTGTCGAGGAGCGGCTCCCGCAGGTCCTTCGACGTCCCCAGGTCGTATTCCCGGAGCAGCATGGCCGCGGGCGGCAGCAGCGGCCCGCGGCGTAGCAACGTCGATGATCCATCCAGTTTGATAAATAGAATTCAGGCCTTAGCGGATTATGAATCTACGAGCTGGTCCGCAGAGCAGGGAGACCAAAATGCTTCGTCTAAAGAGGAACTAGTCAAATTTTCGGAGGCGTTGAAGGAATCGCGCTCCAAATATTCGTTTAGAAGTTCGTATGAGTCTACTTCTTGAGTTTTTGTCTTCCTTGTAGAGTTGTAGGGATTTTTACTTTTTTTGTATGAGTTATTAAGAGTTATGATGATTAGAGGTGTTCTGTAATTTCCAGATTTTGAGATTAATTTCTTAATCTAATTTTTTATGTATATATATCAAATTGAATTTTCCATTCTAAATCATGTTTGTTATATGAATATGAATGACAACTTCATATTCAAATCTATTTGCATGAAACTCTACCCAAAAAAATTATAACCTTCTCTATCAAAAGGATTTGGAGCCAAGACTTCCACCTAATCCCTTCATTCACTCTCAAACATGCATGTCACCATTTCTTTTTTAAACTCATTTCTGCATTCATTTTTTAAACTCATTCAATCAAAGAATAATTTTAGCCCGTAATAATTCCAACCCACAGCCCATCTTATTTATTCTCAATAATCCCATGTCGAATATGCAAAAAAAGAAAATATTATTATTATTATTA
>JAYJMF010000080.1:2369641-2414747 GCA_036873715.1 Salvia sclarea
TCTGCAAAAGTTTAATTAAAATATTATATTTTTTAGGCAAAGCCCTCCATGTTGGAGGGCTTTGCTGTGGACACCCTAAGTAGTAACTTTCTTGGTGAAAGATAAAAAGATAAAACAAGGAATATAAAATAGAGGATATATTAAACTGAAAAGTGTTATACTTTTGTAAATGTCCAAAATAGCAAATGTGCTTACTTTTCGTGAACATATGAAGTAGTAATTTGGCGTAAGAAGCACTTTTATTTGACATGGAAATGAATTTTTTATCAAAATGTATAAGTACTAATTCTGAAAAAGCTATATCCATCATCCAATTAATTAAATAAAAACTAAAACACAATTATAACTATAATTATAATTTCTGTAATCTATTCTAATTAACAAAGTGCAATATTGAACTATACACACTAAACTATAAAACTGAAAAACAAAGATTGGAGATTTTACACACAAAAAAAAAGACAAAAAAAATGAAAAATTTTATTAGCCAATAGAAGATAATTACGGGGAAATTTTAGGTAAAGTCTTGCGTATTAGGCGAAATCTTGCCTAGGATTATCGAATATTGTTAATAATTATTGGGTATGACCATTGAGATAATATTAGGCAAAATCTTGCATATGATTATTGGAATATTGATAACATTGATTGTGAATACGTACAATAAAGCATTGAGATAATATTAGCAAAAATCTTGCCTTTTTTTTTTAAAAAAAAGCAAAAATCTTGCCTAGGATTATCGAATATTGATAACAATAATCATTGCCTATGAGTCATATGACTATTGAGATAATATTTGGCAAAATCTTGCATATAATTTATCGTGAATACGTAAGATAGAGAATCAACGTTGCATCATAAAATCATAATAAATTAATAATCATAAAATAGATAAGAGGACATATTAGTTATTCGTCTTGTATTTATTCAGAAGCACGTGTTGAATTTCTCCTCTTATAAAGAAAGAAAAAAATGGTGAAGGATTACAGATTTGGAAGACTCAAGCTCAACAAACTATCACAATATTTAAATTACTATATGAGCAAAGCTCACCTTTTTTGGTTACACAACCAAGATTTCTCAGCAATTTCTTCATCAATCAATCTTTGAGAGCCAACACCACATCCAAAAATATCATCTCATGTCTCATTAAATTCAAAAGAAAGATAAAAAAAAATATCCCATCAAAATCCCAAAAACTCCAAAGAATGCCCCAACAAATGATCTAAGGCAGAAGGGGTAATCTTCCTAGCAAACAGAAAACACACATTAGTAGGCTGGTTGTTGTACAAGCAAGACCCCTCAGCACCAGCAATGACCTCCCTGAAGAACTTCTCCGTGAGCTCGGCCTCATCGAACGAGGCCGGGTGGGGCCCGCCCCTCGACCAGTCGACCCACATGAGGGTCCGGTTGGCCAGGAGGTGCGGGGCCCGTAGGGTGAGCATGGTGGGAAGGTAGTGCTCATCACCATAGCAGCTGTGAGGCCTGCAGAACTCCTCAAAGATGGGGTAGTATAGTGTGTCCTGCACCACGTCGACCGCGAGCTTTCTGTTGATCTCGAACCACTGGGACCCCTTGCGCCAGTCCGAGAGGTTCACCTCGGGCGCCATGCCATCGTTGTAGCGTCCCCGGCCATAGGGCCCGTCCTCGTCGAAGGCCCCAATGAAGCTGAAGTGGGATTGGGAGATGTAGGTGTAGATGGTGGTGAAGTTCCGGAGGGGGATGCAGGCCTCGGAGACGAGCACGAACCACTCGTTGGAGATGTCGAGGAGGGCGTTGGCGAGGAGGCGCCTCTCCGCATCGCACATGTTCATCCTCCCCCACTCTGCAACCTTACAATAGAACAAGAAACAAGAGTTCTTAAACCATAAGCCATTGTTGTACTAATGTAAAATCTGTGTTTTTGTATCCAAAAACTAAGCATTTTTTAGTCCACATTATATCCAAACATACAATCAATCTATTAAGAGATTGACCACAAAATTGAAAACTTTCTTTGATCATCTTGTAAGCACATATAGCATGTAGACACAGAAGCAAGTCAGAATTCCTCTCCATTTTGCAATTAGGTAAAATCCATGGCATGCTAAGGAAATCAATGTACAAACATCCTAAAACAATTCATTTCTACCATAGGAGCCTATGCATATCAATGAGATAAATGTAAAAAACAGAGCACAAGCATTTGAGATATAAATGTAAATAGACAAGAAAACACAACCATATATGATCTCAATACCTGGCTAGGTATCTGTCTGCCATAGAAGGGCGAAGAGGGCTCAAAGTCGGGCTCATAGGAAGGCGCGGAGTGAATGTAGATCGAGTAAAGCCCCTCGTTCCCTTGATAAAACCGATCCCACAGAGGTGCAAGAGGCAGAGGCCCCCTGGTCAAGAACATGAATGCAATCTTGGGAGTCCTCTTGAAAGGGTACTTCTCAATCATAGGCACCAACGAGGCGCGCCAAAAGAGCTCCGTGTCGTTCATCTCGTGCAGGAGGCTAGACGGAGGCCTAATCCATCTCTCCAAGCCCTTCGGCTCTTCAACACAGCCGTGGTGAGTCTGGATCCTCGAGGCAGCAGTCGAGGAAGCAAGGCTGTGGATGCTGATGTATCGGTACGTATACATACTGATGTAGAGAAACACTAGGCCTACCCCTAACAAGAGGAAGAGAAGCAGCAGCCTAAGAGGCAAATGCTTGCTGTATTGGTGCATAATTCTTAGAGGAATTTGGCCTTCCTCTAATGAGCTAAAACTTCCCACTCTAGATTGCATCTCTCCTAACTCAATCTACAACCCTTGAAATCCCCAAACTGTACTAGATTACAATGTTCTTGATCCCAATTCAGAACATGAAGAAAATAGCAATAAATACATCAATAAAGATTTGTGGAGTCCTAAGTTGCAGAATTTGAGCCTCTCACATCACCATGTATGTGTGTATATATATATATGTGTGTGTGTATGTGAATGTGAAAGGGAAAATGAAAAATCAAGAATTCTTGTGTACTAACAAACTCCAAGAATGATTCACTAAACAAAAATGTGGCCAGAAAAAAAGAGGAATTGTAACTTTTCAGGACATGGGCATTCAAGAAAAGCAGTAAAAATTGAATCTTTACGACAATAATTGAATAATAATCTCAACCGAGAACATGGGCCAGTTCCTTACCAAAGGGGAAAACCTTGGAAAATGCTGCAATAAAACATGTCATGAAGGGTGGAATGGATTCAAAACCTAAGATCTTGGAGCTGATTTTCTTGCCAAAAATGCAAGAACACAAGGCATTTTTGGTACGAGGATAAATGAGGTAAAAAAGGGGCAGAAAAGAAATAAAAAAAAGTGGTGATTGAGAATTATAGTGGCAAATGGGGTGTTTTATTCCCCATCAATGTGCCTAAACAACAAGAAGAAAAAAAATGAAATTTATGGATTCATCAAGAAACGAGAAGAAGCGTTTGGGGTTGAAGAATGAAACTGATTCTGAGTTTTATGAATGCTTTAAATCTATTCTTTTCAAAACGTTGGAAGCACTTGTGAATGTGATCGATGATGCTGCAGTCTTGGGGTATTAAAATCAACATTGATGAGAGATGATGGTGCAGTGATGATGTGAGAGAGAGTTTCATGATTGGATTTGGAAAAAATAATATGCTGATTTTAGGGAAGTGGGAAAAAAAATAAAAAAATGAAAAAAATGTGGAGAAATATATTTAAGGGAAGTGGAGAATCATGTGCTATGTAAATTTCACCAAATTCTCTTGTAACCGAATTTTTGTCAGAGGGCTCATCAAATCTAAATCATGGTGACCGACGAAGTATAATGTATTTAACATTGTTTCAAAAATAAAATGAATTAAAAAAAAATAAGCATTTATAGGTGTCCGAGTGTAATATTAGTTTATTCGATGACATTAATACGTACATACTTATTTGATGTAAATGTGAATTGAATGGACACTAAACAAGTTTGAACTTTGAAGTCATGAGATCATAATAATTATAGGTATACACAAATTAAATTATGATAAATATTGGAAACAAAAAGTAAGAAAAAAATGGAAAGATCATATTTAGAGTCCAAAACCACCTACTATGTATGTAAAGTAGTACTCCTCCTAGTGGTACGAGGTTAATGTCCGAGACCAAAGATCTCGGGTTCGAAATATTTCTGCATTTATTTATCAAAAAAAAAAATCTGCATTTATTTATTAAAAAAAAAAAAAAATATTACTCCTCCGTTCCAAAATAATACACCAGCTTGTTCTTTCTCTGCCATCTCCAGAATTAAATTTCCTTTAGTAGTCGGGCATTAATGTTCCCTTTTCCTTAATAAACTCCTACTACATATTCCTTTGTTTAGTTAAGTCCACCTAATATTCCTTGCACTAACAAGCTTTTGACTTTAAATGAGTAAATGAGAGTATAGTAGGAAGATTCTATATATGTAATTTTAATTTTCCAAATAAATTTAACATAATATATAAGTATATGAGAAAAATAGAAGGAGACTATATATTTTTGAGACATATAGAGTTGTATTCTATTATATTTCTTCCTACATATAATATCATGATCATATTATCTCAATTTGATATATGCTGGTAGTGTGAGATTTATCTACCAAATACTATTATTTATAATGTATATATATGTTGATAATCTTAAACTTTTGTAAATGTTATTATATATTGTATCTTTATGTACTTGATTACATTATATATATTATATGACAAGTTTTCAATTTTTTACGTTATTGGGATATAGTACTTCTCAAAGAAACTATGTAGAGAAATTAAAATAAGTTGAAAACGTGAAAAAGGTATCAGAAATATGCTTTTAGATATGTTATTTGTTAGTAACCATATGTTTCACTTTTGTAGTGGGACTACTATTACTATATGACAATTCTTGTGCTCAGTGTAATCTTTTATGAGTAATCTCTATGTATAAAATTTGAGCAATCTTTCATGAGTAATCTATATGTATAAAATTTGAGCAATCTTTCATGAGTAATCTCTATGTATAAAATTAATTGCATTAAGTCACACGTGTGACAATTGACACGTACAAAATATAATACACATTGAGGCACGGAAAATATTAAGACTTGCACCAATAACATGATATTTCGCGTATATAAAAACAAATATGCTACATACTATATGTAGGTTTAATTTAAAATTATAAGTGCATATTTTGTAAAGTGGTAAATTATAAAAAATGCAAATTTCAAATGCCCACATTATTTAGTGGTAAATTTAAAATGTGTTCTTTTTATAAAACATTGATCTTATGTTCAATGTGGCTAAATTAACTTTTGTAATTGTGTGTGCAATGCAAAGTTTTATGCATATTCTTATATCGTTTGTCTTGTGTCATAAAAGTGTAAGAGTAAAGTGGGTTGCCCGTCATGTGCGGGAGCCGATCGGTTGGCCGACCATATGAAGTAGCCGATCGGCTGCTTCGAGGTAGTTGTGGTAAACTTCAAACAAATCAGTATAATTTATAACTGACAACTTTCTTATACTAAACTAAATCAATTGGTAATTAACGTTGGTTACTCGATGCTACTACATTAATTATTTAAGTAGATTGTCAAGCTTCAGTGAAAAAAAAATTAATTTAACTTTAACTTTAATCAATCATCACACATCCAAACTTGAATAACTATGAAATCGTTACTCATAAAATAAACAAAATCATTTATCAATCAATAGTTTTTCTCAAAAAGTTTCAATAGACTCAGATATTACTAGCCCCTCACAGCAAAACACAATATCCAACAAAATTAATAATTTACAGAAACTGGAACTCTCCATGAATTTTATAACAAACAAGAATAAAGTATCAATAATTATATTGTGCATTACGTTTTAATAATTGTGCAAAGAGTAATCCATCAAACATATCATAAAAAGGTTTTGTATCTTCTTTTAAATCACTATTTATCAAATATGAATTTTTTCATTTTTGTGTAAACAACACTTTACAAACAAGATAAATATAAAATAGAGATCAAACTATATTTGTTTTGATAGTGTAGCAATATACAGCAAAACCCCAAAAATTGGCTTAAAAAACATTTTTTTTCTTTTAAATAAATCACAACCGAGCAATAGAAAACCACACCCAATATCGATGATATTAAACCATCAACGGAGCAAATCAACAATTTCTTCTTCAATATATCAAGTCACAATTCATCATATGAAGTCTTATAATCACAATAAAAATATAAGGATGGTAACTTGCAAGGAAAGACACAATTCTTTTCTATGGCTCACTACTAGCAATGATAAACAATTATGTATGTAAACAATGATAAATAACCGACTAAGTGAATTCCTCTTGAAGAAGGAATATGTAAACAATGATGTATCCTCTTGCGTGTTTATCAAAAAGTCACATAAAATGGCTTTTGTATCATTTCTGTCTATGTTGATGATATAAACATAATTGGAACACGTAAAGAGGTTGAAGAAGCAGCTCATGCTTAAAGACGGAGTTTGAAATGAAAGGTTTGGGTAAAACCAAGTTTTGTCTCGGCCTGCAGATCGAGCATTTTCCAGAAGGAATTTTTGTACACCAGTCAACCTGTGTAAAGAAGATCTTAGAGAGATTTTACATGATAAATCACATCCACTTAGCACACTAATGGTTGTCCGATCACTAGAAGTGAATAGGGACCCATTTAGACCTAAAGAAGATGATGAAGAAGTTTTAGGACCAGAAGTTCCTTACTTAAGTGCTATTGGTGCACTTCTTTATCTCGCAAATTGCACGAGATCGGATATTGCATTTGCAGTTAACTTGCTAGCAAGATTCAGTGATTCTCCTACATGGAGTCACCGGAATGGTGTTAAACATATTCTTCGTTGTGTTTGGATCACTTTCTTTAGATTAGGCAGAAGAGCTGAAGACTGATGACTGAAGAAAGTGGCATCGATCTATTGTCTAAATAAACTGATGAGATCTTAACTGACATCAACTGAGTCAGTCTCACCAATCAGTCATAACTGATTCACTCATATCTGGTCAATTAACAGCTACCTCATATCTTCGACCGCATGACCGACTGCCTATATTTTTTCTTACACGTTTTAGAGACGAGTACAATTGATAGCTGTCGAAAAATTGTAGTCTTGTTCTCTTGCTCGTATTTTCTCCCTTAGTTGTGGTGGTGGTGAGGGATATTGGTCAATGCAGTGGTGGTCCAAGGGTGCGAATATGGTGGCGGTAGTCTTACCAGAAGGGGGCAATTGGAATTAGTGGTCTCCCGATGGGAATGTATTTTGTAACAAGGAGGTGAGCATTGTCGTTGGTAAGATGTTGGGGGAGAAAGAGATGGATAGAGAAAAGGGGGCGAGAGAGAAAGTGTGTATGATGTGGATCGTATATAAGGACACACCGGGGAACCATGTAAGCATATTGACACTAGAAAGGCAGAAACACACCTAACACTAAATGAAAAATTATAAAATATTATGTATTTTAATAATCATATAAAGATAAGATAGTAAATGAAAAAAAATCTAAATGTTAGTATATAATCTATGATTACCTCATATTTAAAAAAAAAAAGTATTTTATCTATCATCTTATCAACATTTATCAATTAAAAGATTGATATTTATATATTTATACTTTTTATAAAAGTTTTAGACTATTTGTATTGGAATGAAACCGTCAAAAATATTTGGATTGATAAGTTGTTCGGACAAATATCTTCGATGTATATTCAGGCACGTGCCTAAAAAACGAGAAATGTTTTCCACAAAAGAAAAGGAAGCTCACCTCCCATTTTTTCACTCTATTTTGCAGCCCAAAGATCGAAATTTTGACCCCAAAAAATATGTTCTTTCAATTGATATATCTCTATCTCTCTTCCAATTTTTAGGTGATGCGATCTTTTGAGATCATGAGGTGACCCTCTCCTTTCGCTGATTCTAATCTATCTATCCTCACCACCTGTGCCTTCACTCTCTCTCATCCTTCTCTCATCAGATCATATTATATACCCTTTTTTTTTCTTGTCTTTCTTCTCACCTGGATTTCAGTCACACTGTTTTTGATCTCTAATTTGATTCTCTGATTCACATGCATTTGTGGGATTTTGTTGTTTCTTGTTCTAAGTGGCTGAATTTCTAGTTTTTTTTTGTTCTTCTGAATTTCTAGTTGAATTTTTTTCTTCTAGTGAGTGTGCTACATTTTCATTCATAGTTTGATGTGTTTAGGTTAACACTCTCTGTCTAAAGATTTGATCTTTATGCAATGTTAGGATTTTTTTTTCTCTTTATGGGTGAAATAAATTGAATTTGATCGATTTGAAGAACTCAAATATTATTCTTTTGAGGTGGGCTGCTGCTTGGAGTAGGTTTTAGTATTTTTATTTTCTTTGGGTTAAATGTTTATGGAGCATTTGATTTCAGCTTAGGTAATTGTTTGAAATGGTGTGGAATAAGTGGGATTTTGTTATTTAGTTTTAGGGAGAGACTGGAATGAAAGGTGGAAAAGATGAAGGAAAGCAAATGGTTCCTCTGTTTCCTGGCCTTCATATTAGTGATGGAGATAAAGGAGGGCCTAGAGCGCCTCCTAGGAACAAGATGGCTCTTTTCGAAGAGTATAGTCAAGGTCCGGAACTCAGGTCCGGACCTAGGCCACCGTTGCTGCCATTACCGCCGGGCAATGGTTGTACTAACTTCGCCTCACAAGCATCCTCGAGCAATGTGAGTTGGGGATAATGTTTGTTTGTGCATTTTTATCTGAATCATGAGCTAACCTTTGTATGTGCATTAGAGTTTGAGTTGCTAGACAACGTTGTACTTAAATCTTGTGTAGAAATTCCTGCACTTTCGTTTCACAAGCATATTCGAGCAATGTGAGTTGGAAAAGCTTGGTTTTACGTGTGGAGTAAAGATTGTGTTGCTAACTTGCTAGAGAACGTTGTACTTGGATTGGTCATTAGTTGGATATTTTAAGTGTTGCTCTTTGTAGAATTGAGAGTTTCTGGCTCTCTCGTTGAGCTATTTGCACTTGCACATGACTATACGACTACAAATTTTTTGATCCATCAATTCGCAGATAAGGTTGAATTCGTTCTAACTAGCTGCGGCGAGATGGCTCTGTCATGAATCCATGTGTAGGAGAGTCATTAGTTGGATTCCAATTCTTGCTCTTTGCTGTGTTGAGATTTTCGGCTTTTCCTTTTGAGCTAGTTGCACTTGCACATGACTGCATAAATAGGTTGAATTCATCCTAACTAGCTGTCTCTGTTGTGTAACTAGGAACGGGGAGGTGATGAGTATATAGTTAAGTATGAGGCCTTTTGATAAGTTCATGCGATAGTTTATGTTGTTTCAACTAGCTAGTTGAACTTCTCGACTACTTCTAGTAGAATAGTATGCAGATGGCTTTTCATTGGGATTGTCTAGGTAGCTGCAATGAGAAGATCCTAGTATATAACTTAGGAACACGAAGAAGATGAGGAATTTACTCAAACGTGACAAAGAAATGAAAATTTGTGTGAGTATTCTTGAGTTTGCTTCACTATAATTCTTCTTTTATGCATACTTTCTAGATTGTGTGACAAATAGGCTCTGAAATGGCTTGTTAATTTAAGATTAGAGTCCATATGCCCTCTCAAATTCTCAAATTTATTCTAGGTTGCTGGTGTGAAACGGAAGGTCCGGCCTGTATTAGCTGCCGTGAACGAATCTCCTCGCTCGCCCGAGTGGTACTACTCTTCGGGACCAGCAAATTATCCGAACCCAAGTTCCTCGTCTGGCTTAATGATGAAAGCCAAGTGTATCTCGGTTCAATCTCCACGTGGCTTCTCCAGCTATACTAATTCTTGCACAGATGAAAATGATTTTGGATTCTCATCTTATCTTCAATCTGAGAAGATTCTCAACTGCGGCACACCTCAGCTGCACGTGAAGAAAGAAAAGGCTGATACCTTTAGTTTACAACTGTTGAAGGAACCCAAAATCGGACATCTATTTAATGGTGGGAATAGAGTATCCCAACGTGACCGCTTGAAGAAAACCAGCGCGGGGGATGATGAGACGAGCAGATTGGATTTCCCTCAAGCGCAGCAGCTATGCCTCGAGTTCAAGAATCTGCACAAGAGCAAAACCATTGCTGATGATATGCCATCATTATGTGGCATTGCCTCGAGAAAAAGCACTTCTGACCATTCCTCTTCACGAGCTGGAGACGGAAACCAACGGGTTAACATTGAGAACGATCCTCTGTCGTTGAAGATAGGGGATGCCGTCAAAAGGGAAGAAGCCTCAGATACTTGCACCGAGGACTCCATCCCGGGTCTAGATTTAGCTACTGATGAAGTTGTGAGAGTTATTGGTCAGAGGCTGTTCTTGAAAGCAAGAAAAACAATGGTCCAGTAAGCATTTCGACTTCTTTAAATAGGCCTATTCTCATGTGATGATTTATGTACTAATTTTTTACTATTTTGCCTGCAGCCAACAGAAAATATTTTCTCTGCAGATGTTTGAGCTGCATAGATTGATATCTGTAAGCTCGTATGCTTTTGAAGCCGACTTCTTTGGAGGCCGTGTTAGAATGGGTAAATATCTCTTTCTAGCCCAACGTATGCACGCTTTTTCGTAATTGTTCGATTCTTTTGATAATGAGATATTAATACCCGATAAATTGAGGCGGCCTATATTTCTAGAACTGAAAAATCGTGCCGGCAACTAGAAATCCTCGTAAAAATTGGCTTTCTACAGATTTTCAGTTGCCCACACGACTTTCCAGTACCAATCTATTGGGTACTAATATATCATCATCAAAAGTGTCGAACGTTATGATGAAACGCACATACTTTGGGCTAGAAAGTGATATTTACTCAATTAGAGTACACCTAATCTCGTTTTGATGCCTGTGTTATAGGTGCAGAGACACATAGCGAGATCGCCCGAAATCTTGCACGAAACCACCTTCGACCCGAACAAGCCGTCCATCAAGTTCCCTCCCATCAACAAGTTGCTCTACGTCTCCCCGCTCGATCAATCCCCGCCCATTGCTAAAGCAAAAGTCGACACTCCGAAGACCAATCTTGGCGCGGATTGTGGACCCGAGGCCATATGCGGACTACTCCCACTGCCTACAACCGATGTTGAGAAAGCGCTTAAACCTCTCCCGAGTCCTCCCTCTATTCCTGTAGATCCAAAACTAGCACCGTGGTGCTTGCCCGTTCCAACGGGGAATCAATGGCTAGTCCCGGTGAGATCCCCTTCTGAGGGACTGATATACAAACCCTATCCTGGGCCGTGTTTCCCCACCGTCGGTTTCATAGCGCCCGTCTACGGAAACTGCCCCATAAGCCTAAGCTCGTTGGGAGGAGCATCTTATGGCGGTGTCCCCCCTCCCAACGAACAAGGAAACGGAGGCTTCTGTGGTCCCGAGCTCGGCCAGAGCTACTTGCAACCCTATCCAATGCCTTTGATCCCATCAGCCGGAAATCAGGCGAGCGAACTTGATAAAGGCTCGTCTTCCAACTTCTTCGCGCCACGTCAGATCCCGTGCAAGGTGTCGAGCCAGAGCGCTGTAGTCTCGGAGTGTGGTGGAAATCTGCATAGATCGAATGGAAGTGAAATGCAGGGCAGCACCGAGACGAGTCCGCCCGAGCGACTGGAGGGAGACGCGCTCTCGCTCTTCCCCACCACGCCGTCGCTGCAGAGGAACGAGCAGCGGGTGCAGGCGATCAAGGTCGTCCCGCACAATCGTAGGTCGGCATCGGCGTCGGCTGCGCGGATTTTCCAATCGATACAAGAAGAGAGGATGAAACAAGAGTAATTACTCATCGCCTTTCTTTATATACACTTTTACACCTTCATAAAATGATCTTGTTGATCATCAGTTTTGATCATTAGTTATTTTATAATGATTATTTTTGATCGGATTTGTTTATTTAACTGTATATACACACACACACACATATACAGAGAGTAGAGTAGGAGAAGGATGAAGCATTCATTCAAACTATACATAGAAATTTTTATTTATTTTTGAGGTTTCAATAATGTTCCTCATCACAATTTTGGTCGTACAGAAATCAAATGTATTACATGAGAAATTTCAGATGTGATGTTTATTCCCTATTTTCTTTCATGCAATAGATAAAATAACACATAATATATAGAGTAAATGTTTTCTTTTATTTATTTTTTTGCCACATAATTTTGGAATTAATGTTGTTTGGAATTTAATAGTACTGTGATTGACAGGAATTTGTTGGAGCTGGCAGTGAGAGCAATAGGAGAAAAGAAAAGAATACTGTCTACATGTGTATATTCAATTATTATAGTATTTCTTATCGTGTTAATTATTTCGTGATAAGTTTATTTGTTTTACATTTTTTATGAGGAGAAATTCGTGGCCGCTGTTGGTGGTGAATTTTGACTAACTTCCATTATAGTGCAGTATTCGCAAACAACATTTCATAACGAACTGTACAAATATGACAAGGTAAATAATCCCAATTTTATCATATATTAACATTATTGTTCGTTTTAATCAATTGATGACACACTAAACTAATTGTTCGTTTTCTTATTTATTTATCATATATTAACATTATTAGTATTACTATTAGTATTATTTTGAAATATGAAAAGGTAAATAATCCCAATTTTACTTGCGTATTTAGTAGACCGACTTTTGTCTTTTGTGACGAGGAGAAACTCATAGCGATTGATATGTGCTTTGAATATATATGTCGTAACTTGTTATACAAAGAATTAACCTGCACAGCTCAATTTAATGTTAATGACTTGTGATACTTGATGTAAAAGTTCTTTCTTAAAGATCTATATATTAAGCACTAATTTAAATCTAGTTTTGATTTATTCAATTGAGATATCTTTGAATTACGTTTTTTCAAATAGACCAATTAATGACATTTCCTATTCGCACCTATCGGCTATCGGTTTGGTTTACCTAGTGCAGATTACTTTGAACAAATCGAGATCAACAACCTCAAGAACACTCATAAAAGCCATAAATTAAAATCAATAATATCCACATCCAAAAATAATCAAGTTCATTGATTGACAAAAATGTTTCTTTTAATAAAAGAGACGAGATCCTCTATTTTAAACATGAACTCGAAAACTTCCCCACATCCCAAAAAAAAGCCTTCCAAGAAAAGAAACCCCTAAACATCACTCACTCACTCAATCTTCCAAGCATAGAGGAAAAGGCAAAACTCCACCCCTTTGGAGTAGCTCTCCACCGAGAAATACTTGCTATTGCCACTACACTCGCTCTCGTCGCAACGGCTCTCGCTCAAGCTCGACTCGTTATCTTCCTCTTCGCCCTCAAAATCGGTTGACTTGAAAATAAACAGCCCGTGGTGGGTCCCGGGCGCGCAGAATAGCCACGCGTGCACGTCCCAGAACACCTCCACGGGCAGTTTATTCACCATTACCGTTTGATTTCCCCTAAATTTCCATTGCAAATTTTGAACGTGGATCAAAATTATCCCATCTATGCTTATCCACATCTCAGGGTCCTTCTCCCCCGACGTGGAGCTCTCTACCACGATGTCGTGCTCGCGTTTCCTTTGGTCGAACCGGGCCCGGGTCGAGAAAGACTTTTTCCCAAAGACATTTTCCTTTTTATAGAAAATTACCGGTTCGACCAGGGCCGGTCTGGCCTTGGTTCTTTTATAGGCCTTTTTTTTATTGTCCCCTAGTAGGAGGACAACTTCATTGTCCACCACTAGGGCGACATAATAATCCGAGATGGGCTCCGGGCTGCCCGCAAATTTAGCCGATTTGAGGTCCCAATAGGCCTCGAGTTGGCTACCATCCACCTCGAGGCACTTGTAGCCCTTCTTGGCCCAAAAATGCCAGGGCTTTAGGTCGATCTTGCATGTGTAAACGACGTCGTTCTGGTCCACGCTGTCCACCGCTATGCCTAATGAGTAATTCATGAGGTTCTTGCTCCATGTCACGGTCACGTTGCGCCAATACCCCGCGATGTGGGTCTGGTAGACGCTCGTGACCGTGGTTTGGGCGGCCTTTTGGGTCACCGGGTCCCGACTCTGGGGGAAGGGCTGGTTGTCGGACGAGTACGTGGCGGCCATTTATTTTGACCTGGATCCAATCAAGGGAGGAAAAGGAAAGGGGGAAATTTCCGCGATCTTGATCAAGGATATATTTGAATTTGAATTACGACACGAGCCTCAATTCCTCATTCTCCCCGTGATCGTGTCGGGGGAATTGAGGGAGTTGGTGAAGGATGCCAACATTATCAAACCTGGGATCAAGACCAGGTTGAAATTGATGAAGATGTTTGTGGAAAAAGAAGAAATATGGCATGAAAAGGGGGATTTTTTTGGACGTGATACAAATTAATATGTGTGTTACAAGAATAATTGAGATTCTTGATGGGGATAATTCGATGTTAGAAAATATTTGGGGAAAAAGTCAATGGAAATGGATACGTGTTTAGCGTTTGTGGAGGAAAAAACACATAATTTTTGTTGAAGGATGTTGTGCATGGAGGATGTCCTAGAATCAAGGATCCAAAATTAGAAAGTGTTTCTCGGATCTTTTATTATTATTATGAATAATATTTTATCTCATATTAGTTGTCAAGAATGTGGCATCATAATGTATATAGGATTATAGGAGGGTTCACGAACATAATAATGTAATGAAAAAAATGAGATAGCCTTTTCCGAAACGATATATTAGAAAAATTATACTCGCGAGATGTTAATTGGTATGAATGTTGAATACTATTCCAACATGGATTCCAAATTTGGGATGTGAGTTCATATTTGTATAAATCACATGGCTAGTGATGAGTTTATTTTTGCATTTTTCCACCAAATTGATGGGGTACATCATTCCAACTTCGAATATAATTTCTTGAAAATTTTGGAAATTATATGTGAATAGCTATTAAAGCCCAACTATGAGTAGCCCAAATAATGAATGCATCAAGAGGATATAATCATATAAATTCGTAGAAATGGGCTTGTGGGCCATGGAGATTTCCCTATAATTATGTAAATAATCATATTAATTCAAAAGTATTTTTCTTATTATCTATAGTTCTATACTATACTCTCCAATTATTTTTTCAAGTGTTGCGTTTCTTAATCTAAACTTTAAAATCCTAACTTAATATATGTGAGCCTGATCATTAGGGATGTACATAGAGTCGTAGACAAAAAAAATTGATGGTACGCAGAGTCGTAATAGAAAAAGTCGATTTTCGTCCAAATCGATTTGTTGGTGAAGGATCTTTGTACAATATTTCACACAAAATATCAATAATTCTATGATATTATAAGAATAAAAAAAAGAAACAAATTTTGATTAGTATAATGACTTAAGCCCTCTAGCTAGCTCCACGTAGCTCGTCACTAGCCATCAATATACCAACTATCCAAATTGAGTTACCTCAAAAAAATGCATCTATTAAAACTGTCAAAGCATATTATTGGGCAACGTACGTTCGTGTCATCTTTTCGTTCTTGACATTTATTATGAAAATGCCATAACTATATATATCAGTTATCATCAATCTCTTTCACTCCATGTCGAACTAATTATACTTTCGATAAATAATCTCATTTAGATCTTGAAAGGTACAATGGCATTGATACGTCGGATTTAATTAATAAAGTTTCTTGCATCAAACATTAAATTCAGATATCTTATATACTAGTACATTATTTGCTTGAATGCCTTAATAGTAGGTTTTTAAAACCGAATAATTGTTTCCTAAAAAATGTACGAAAAAAATAAACAATTGTTTAATTAGTAGCCTTCGCACTGCAAAAATTTGCACACTATTCAATTAAATCCATTTACTTGTATAGCGTATCTTATAATATGGCGCAAAATACCAAATGTGATGCAAATTAACTTACAAAAATATGAGACGAATTGTAATTTTTCTTCATATTTGTAATCATGAGCAACCTCAATTTATAACTATTTATATATTATTATATCGTGCATGTAAGAGTTGAGTAATTTCACTATCAATGAATGAATGATTGCCCTTTCTTATTGATATACAAAAAATATGCAAATTTTGATGACCAATATAATACTTGGAAGTCATTGATGTTCTTTTACTATAAAAGGTTGTGATAATTTTAACTTTCCCAATAAGACAAAAATTGATGCAAAAGCTAACGTTGGTGGGGACATTAATGAAATTCAAGTCTTAATAAGATAATTCTTGTGTCACAATCTGATTAAACAATGTCACCTTTTCTCTTCGATTATTAAAGCTGATTCTACCGCAGCCATTGTCCGCCTAGCCCAATAGACATAATGTTACTATCAAATTTTCAAAAACCTTGTTTGAAATCTTTATTATTCACTCTTTCTTTAGCTTGGAAAATAATTGATTGATATTGACTGAAACGAGAAACACAATTCATAAGACAACAGTTATTTTATCTTAATTTTACTTAAAAACTAAATGTTAAATCTATATGTTGTTTAGGTATTTTTATACTATTAAATTTGTTTTGATAGTTTGTTTAGTTGTAGTAGTAGCGAAAATAAATTCTTTTACAAGTAGGTTGGTAAATTTTAACTTATGAATTTATAAATGCCACGAGTATAAGAAAAAAGAAATTTTTAAGGGATATTTCTTCAATGATATTAAAATATTTCTTCTTTTTATGTAAAGAGCTTCTGTTAGTTTTCTACGCATCCACACTTCTACAAGTTAGATATCCGAACTTCTAATCTATTAGTTGAACGAGAAACATTTTATCAATTGAGTTGTGTTTCGTCATCTTCTATCCTAAGAACAATAAAAATGGGTTATTAATGCGAAATTGAAAATTATTGTATGATATTTGATATTTTATTTTAAAAATTATAATACAAAATACAGGATGTATACAGTAATACAGTATACATGGTTGCATTTTATTTTATATCTTCATACTATGCACTGAATTTCCATAATATTTACTATACATTTTATTCAATCATACAAAGGTTTCAGTGTATTTTTTGTTTCTGTAATATAAATTCAAACAATTTAGTGCATTGAACACTACTTAGATATTTACCACATCTGCAGATCACGTTGACATATAAAATTTCAAATAATTTTGGTCAGATTTTTCTGAGAGTCAAAAGGTCATTTTCTCTAAGTTTCAACTTTTTTGGAAAGTTATTTTATGAAAAATTCCCCTTTTACTTTTTTGGTAAGTTAATTTCAAGAACCGGTAATAAAATGGCATGCATATTTTACAAAAGTTGCAGCAGATAATAGTCAAGTTTTCATTCTTTAATATTTTAGTATATTTTTCCTCAAGGAGAAAAAAAGAGAATTATTATGGAATGAAATGTTACCCCAGCGAAAAACACTCTCGAGAAAGAAAGAACATTTTTTCGAGAAAGAAGAACATTGAAGGCGACGTTGTCTGAAAACAGTAAATCAGTTAAAAGGAGAGCCAAATTTGTAAGAAATTCTCACACTCCATTTGCATCTCCATACATTTTGGGCACATTTACCCCTTCTCGTTTGTAAATTTTTAGATGTCAGTAACTGCGTTGTTTCTCTCACTTGCAGATAGAGAGAGAGAGAGGAGTTTTTCTTTTTTCAAGAATTGTCGTAAACACTAAAAGTTGCTATTTTACTACATTATTTGATGTGGGCTTCTCTGTGCTTGTTTTGATGATATATTGGCGCAATTTTGTGGTGAGTTGTTGTGGTTGTTCAACTTGATAATTGATCTCTCTTCCATGTCACATCTCTCTCTCTCTCTCACACACACACAAATAGTGAGCCCCTTCTATCTGTTCTTGGTGTGTCTTCTAGTTAAGAGTGTCATTGTTGTTTAGCTGTTGTGATGTGAAAGAAGATGCATGAAAAAAATAAACACAGATAGCAAAGTCCCAATACTCTTCTGCCCAATTTTGCTACCATCTGTGTGTACACACATGTGAAGTATATATGCTGTGTGTGTGTTGTGCTGATTGGCATGTGGGTTAAGATTTGGGATGTTGTTAGAGAAAATTGTGGTACATTGATGTCTCAGAAACTCAAGATTTCGCAATTTCTTTTTTATGGGTTTCTGTGCTTTGTGATTTTGGATGGAAGTGAGTGTTTGTTTATTGTGTAAGGCCAAAGAAATTATTTTTATCTCGTTGGATTATATAAAGGAATTCTGAGTTCCACATTTCCCAGCATTCCAATTATTAATAATGATGGGAGAGACAGAGAGAGGGCTCATTTCATCCAAGTTCATTCATCCTTTTTTAACTTGTCTGAAATATATTGTTTGAATGATGATGAAGGAAATGAAAGTATGTTATCGTCGTTTCTGTTGTTCGAATTCAAGTGCCAAACAGAGAAATGTTGTTCTTGAAGGCTCCATCTTTGGTTAAACTCTTGAATTTTTGTTGATTTCAGTGCTTTGGATGGTGAATGATACATCTGGTTGCTGAGGATTTCTATTCTCCTTGAAAAAAATTCATTCTTGATTGGAAGGGTGTTTCGTTTCAAGAGATTCATCACTACTTTGGTTGTGAGGTTGGAGGCATAGCAATGGACATGATAGTTAGTTGATGTTTCTTGTGAGAAAATATTTGAATAGTTTTTCACTTTTGGTGTCGAAGAGGACAGGGTGATAGTTTGCCCGCTTCTGGAAGTGGGCTTTTGACAGATTTTCTGTAATGAGTCGAGAGGGAGGAGGGAAACGGGACAAGGTTTCTGATGTTGCCAAAGTTCTGGTGGCTGTTAAGGCTGCAAAGGAGATTCCTAAGACTGCCTTGATTTGGGCACTGACTCATGTTGTTCAGCCCGGAGACTGCATCACCCTTCTCGTGTTTGCCTCTTCACAGAGTAGTGGTAAGGATTTCTTGCACAATTGTTCGTGTAATAATTCCTATATTCGTTTCATCTCATTGCCACTTGAAGTTCTGAATTCAACCCATATAGACATGTAGGAAGCATGATTAGTCTTGTAATGTCTATACGAGGATAAGCCTTTGTTGCTCGTCTCAGACTAGCTTTCTTGCACTTGTGAAGTTCGTACAAGTTAGATTCCTATATGGAGAGATTGCATTAGCCTTCCTGTGTTTGTGTCTTCACACACTAGTGTGATGAGAATTCCTTGTACAAATGTTCGCGTGTAACATTTCCCGTCTTTGTTTCATCTTATTGCGGCTTGAAGTTCTGAATTCATCCTAGATAGGAGTAGTGTTGTAGTCTTTATTAGCTTTCCTGCACTTGTAAAACTCGCAAAAAATAGATTGGTCGTTTTTTGTTTGATTGGATGAATGCAAATCAGACATGAATGAAACTCTTCTCTTCCATGAACTTAAACTAGGTCTGTTTTGGGGATTCCCAAGATTCCGTGGCGATTGTGCCAGTCGCCACCGGAGGTCACAGTCACTTGCAAATGCGGAAGAGATATCAGAGATTCATGAAAGCTGCAATCGGATTATTCTTCAGCTCCATGACGTGTATGATCCTAAAACGGTGAGCCCTTTGCTCACTTTGCCTCTTTTGTGCTTATCTTCTTCATTCTTTAATGAAATTGATGATCTATTGTTTTTCCGATAACATTTTCAGATCAACATAAAGATCAAAGTCGCCTCGTATCTCCCCTGTGGAGCTGTGGCTGCAGAGGCGAGGACAACTCAAGCCAATTGGGTTGTTCTGGATAGGTAATGCCTATAGGCTATAGACAGTGCTATGTTTCATGTTAGTCGAAAATTGCAAGAGCTCGTCTCCTTATATGCTTTGACATGTTGTAGGCAGCTTAATCATGAGAAGAAGCATTGTATGGAACAGCTGCAATGCAACATTGTTGTGATGAAGAATTCCCAGCCAAAGGTTCTCCGGCTCAACTTAGTTGGATCGGCTGCAAGGAAACCGGAGTCAACGGGCTCCAACAACGACGAACCATCTACAGAAGAAGATAGCAAAGCTGGTTCCTTGAGTCCGCCTCATGCTCAGCTTGTTACCCCGTCTAGTAGCCCCGAGACATTCACCATCACCGAGGCTGGGACGTCGTCTGTCTCAGACTCCGATCTGGGAACCTCACCATTCTTCGTTCCAACGAAAAAGAAGACGCCTAAGAAGGGAAGAAGGTCGGAGATCAAACAAGATCCTGATGGATTCGGCTCGGACTGCGACTATCTCAATCTTTCACCAAGCCAAAAGTTGAAGTTTCAACCTTGGATCCAACAGATTTTTGGTTCAGATCTTGATGAGTGTCGTCTATCTACTGCGCGTAAACAGGATCCCACAGCCGAGGCCGCCCCGGGGAAGCTCCGTAGACTCGATGAGGAAGCAGCATTTGGATCACCAAGCTACAGCAGTGGGATGAATTTCAACTGCAATTTAAGGGAAGTGATTTCTTTGTCGAGAAAAGCACCTCCCGGCCCTCCTCCTTTATGTTCCATATGCCAACACAAGTCGCCTGCATTCGGGAAGCCGCCGAGATGGTTCACGTATGCAGAGCTCGAGCTTGCAACGGGGGGATTCTCACAAGCTAACTTCTTAGCTGAAGGAGGGTACGGATCCGTGCATCGAGGTTTGCTTCCCGATGGCCAAGCTGTCGCGGTCAAGCAGCACAAGCTGGCCAGCTCTCAAGGTGACAAAGAGTTCTGCTCGGAGGTCGAGGTGCTTAGCTGCGCTCAGCATCGAAACGTTGTGATGTTGATTGGATTCTGCATTGAAGATGGTAGGAGGTTGCTAGTGTATGAATACATCTGCAATGGAGCTCTTGATTCTCATCTCTATGGTATATATACTATTACGATACATTTCTCGATTTCATATTCTAGTCCGCTCGTATTTGATCGAATTCTTCTTTGTTTTCTTGATATCTCCAGGCCGGCATCAGGAGACACTGCCATGGATCGCGCGTCAAAAGATCGCAGTTGGAGCAGCACGAGGGCTGAGATATCTTCATGAGGAATGCAGAGTTGGTTGCATCGTTCATCGCGACATGCGTCCAAACAACATCCTCATCACACATGATTTTGAGCCTTTGGTATAATTTTTAAGTATTTGGCATCAATTTGTGTGTGTGTGTGTGTGGTTTCTAAAGCTTTGAGGGAGACTGATTTTCTTGAAGGTGGGAGACTTCGGGCTAGCTCGTTGGCAGGTGGACGGCCAGAAAGGAGTCGATACTAGGGTTATTGGGACATTCGGGTAACTCACGAGTAGCTCTTTCATGCCAGTGCTTGTCTAGCAACACCAAACTCATACCAAAACTACAATGTCTAACTTTAGGTACTTGGCACCTGAATATACTCAGAGTGGTCAGATCACAGAGAAGGCTGACGTTTACTCGTTTGGCGTGGTGCTCGTGGAGCTCGTCTCTGGGATGAGAGCCGTGGACCTCAAGAGGCCGAAGGGGCAGCAGTGTCTCACGGAATGGGTGAGCCTCTATTGTGTTTTTTAGGGTGAAGAATCTTGGTGAGCCCGTGTTGTTTTGAGTTTCTAGTGATTTGATTACGCGGTATAGGCCCGGCCTTTGCTTGAAGCTCGAGCGTTTGACGAGCTGGTTGATCCACGCCTGGGAAGCGAGTACTTGGAGAACGAAGTTCACTTCATGTTGCACGCCGCATCTCTGTGTCTTCGTAGGGATCCTCAGTCTAGACCTCGAATGTCTCAGGTAAGAACACAGCACAGGTGCTAATTTCGATTGCTTTGTTGATATATATTTCATCTAAAATCCATTGTTGGTAAGGTGCTCCGGATACTCGAAGGTGACATGATCGACTTATGCCAAATGTCGGCAGATGGAAGCCAAAGTGAGCGCAACGATTCCACCAGAAGCTCTCTCTCAACTCGAAACCAAATTCAACAACTTATTCATCGACCATCTTATAAAATGCAACTTTGATCAAATGTCTATTTTTTTTAAATATAAATATAGTATAAGCCACTCGATCTTATGCTATTTCTCTTGCTTCTGTTAAAGATCTGGCCGACCACGTAGTTTGCAAGCTGGCCAGGCTACAATAATTTTGTTTATTGCCCTAGATTTACATTTCATACTTAAATATATTTGATTATTTTCTAATATAAAATGGTTAATTTAAACTATATAGTATATCCTAAAAGTTCAAATTGAAATTTCCAGTATAAAATAAAATCTAAAATATAAGAGTTAAATTCTAGAAACGAACTTTAAATACTACAAACAAAAGTCATAAAGTCTCATAATCACAAACGATACAGTACAGATACACAAAATTTCTCCCAATCAACAAATTTCGATTCTCAATTGATGCAATGTGACAATAACAAAATTAATCTCGTCGTACATTCGTAATTAACCATTATTAAGTAATAATTAAAGAAAAAGAGAACAAAAAACAGTGCGATTAATTTAATTTTAATATAATCCATCAATAATTTGATTTAGAAAAATTAAATTACGAAAAATTAAAGGAAAATGGACCCCAAAAAATATAAAAATCAAAAGGAAGAAGAAGATTGACCACCGGCAGACCTCCACAAACCGCCGGCCTCCTCCGCATCGGAAACCAAATCGTCCGTAGTCCTCGCCGCGGCGTGGATCAGCCCCAACGCGACCGCCACCAGCAGCGCAGCCACGATATTGCCTGCGGCCTGCGTGAGCAGCAGAACGGCGATCGTCGCGGCGGAGAGCCCGATCAGCACCGTGCGTTCGTCGATCGTCCGTCCGGCGACCACCAGCGGCTCGCTGCGCATGAAGTAGAGGTACAGCCACGCCGCCATCGCCGCGATGAAGACCATGAGCGAGATCGGGTGCCAGAGGAGGCTGAGGAAGAGGATCCCGAGGGTGGCGATGGCGTAGTTCGTGAGGAAGTACGCCGCGTTCACGGCGGCGCGTGCCTTGGCCTCCGCTGCGGATTTCGGCAGATCGAAGCGGTGGAGGTCGAACATCTGCTGCCACGGGCGGCAGGCGGTGAGGCGCTCCCTGGCTAGTGAGAGGTAGTCGAGCTTGACGGCGGGGGATGAAGACGTAGGAATGGTGCCGTAGGTAGTCATTTTGGGTGCGGCCGCCGCTCAATTAGGCCGGCCCGGTGGCGATTGGCGGCGGCGAGAGAAAAATTGGGCGAAATCGGAGGGCGGTGAAAATGAGGGAAACGTGGGCGATGATATTTAGGTGCTCGTCGCGTATCACTACTGAGTGCTCAGCACTAATATAAATTATATTCCACTAATAATTTATTTAATGTGTATAACTTTATTTAACAGGGTTGTGAAATTAAATTATTTTAACGCGCAACCAGACTTATGAAATAAACATAACAAATTGATGAAACTAAAAAAACAATTAAACAAAGTATCTTGGCAAAACAATTCCATGGAGTATATGAATAAAAAAAAAATTATATCAAAATGCATAATCATTGCTTACAAGTAAATGTTCTAGGATTCCCATCAATTATTTGTAAAAAAACAAAGTACAAAATATTCTAACATCATGCAAGTCATGTTTCACAACATCCTTCAAATTATTTGTACAAAGATTCCCACTGCAAATATCTTAGTAAGTTTATTACTTCGATTCTAATGATATTATACTAATATTATATTGCACATGTAATTCATAACTGAAACCAATTACCAATCTAAGAAGGAAAAATGCATATTTCGCCTCCTAATACGAACTTTTTTTTATTCTTGCCTCAATGTTATGATTTCTATATACCTACCTTTCTCACCTCCATCAATTATAATTTTCCCTCCTTGTTCATTTTATCTTTATTCTGGCCTCTCGTAATTTATTTTTATTAAACTTTGTCCCTCTATTTTTAGATGTTCACCTCTCATAGTTGAAAAATAAAAATAAAATTAGAAAGCACGTTGTATGGAGGGTTCCAATAAAATTTCAAAATAAAAATTAAAGCTACTACTGAATTGTGCAAAAGCAAATACCTCTCAATATCATTCTCCGCTTCTCCTTTTATTGCTAAAAACTAATGAGCATTTTGGTAATGAAGCATGTAATGATGACACCTCGTAAAAGATGGGAGATGAATTAGGAGAATATTAGCTAATATTTTATATTGAGAGAGATATATTTTTTTTTCTGATTCTATTTTTTGAACGGGAGGAATGGGGCTGGAGAATTTGAACCATTGACCTCTCACTTATAATGTAGAGATCGCACAGTTTGGTGTTCCCAATTATTGTCAAATACTCTTTCCGCCCCGCTTGTATTGATCCATTTACTTTTGCACATCAATTAAGAAAATGTTTGTTTTTAGTGAAAAAGTAACATGATCACCTATTTGTGTGTTAGTTAATTGTCATTTTGGGAATTGATCAATACAAATGGGACAACTCATAAAAAAAATAGGTCAATACAAGTGAAATAGAAAGAGTATATAAATATAGATCCAATTACTGGTGAATTTAATGTATTGAAGCCTTGCATGGCCAACTTATGTTAAATGGAATATTTTGTGTGTATAAAATTTAATACATTGAAGTTTTATTTTTCAACCCACCCATTATGAGATTTCGATCCTTTATGTGTAAATATTGTAAATATCTCCTTCTCGTTGCTTCTCCTCCTTCCTTTTCACTAGTTTCAACTTACTACTCCATATATGGGCCAATTAGTTAAAGTGATGCAACAAGACTAACTAATGTTATGCACGTGGCCTTTCTAGAAATTGGGCCAATTCATCATGTTATGAAATTTTCTTTAATTTGTTACATATTTATAAAGTAGACTGACCACCAAACTAAAGAGATCTTCATCACGTGGGCTCACTCAATATTGCCCCATAAAGTTTCTCAGATGAATATACATACATCACATAATATGTAGATAATCACGTATTCACGTGTTACTGAATTAAATGATAGCACAATTCTATTATTACAATTTATCAAATACATCATATAATAACGGCCCAATACCAGGTAGGCCAAGTTGTATTGGTTTTAGTTTCATTTCGATTTGATCTTTTTCTGAGTCTTGAAGTTAAAGTTTTTCTTAATTCATTTCTTTTATCTTTTGAAAGGGAATGAATTCTTAATTCATTTCCTATTCATTTGTCAAGTGAATTTTATCCCTTTTTGGGATAATATGGAATTATATACTCCTAGTTTATTATTTTTACTTATTTTTGTTTGATTGAAAAGACTTTATTAAATTAAACTAGTTTTTAGTATCCTGTATTGAGCAGGCTTTTTTTTATAACTTTCTTGAGTATGGACTTTCTTGAGTATGGACTTTATAAGTTACAAACTTACAGTACAACTTCCAAATCTAAATGGTAGAAATTATCATTATAAAGGTTTAAAAAAAATCCTATTTTTCCCTAAAAAAAAAAAATCCTATTTCAGTGACTAATTCCTAAACTCTCGATTTAATTATAGAAATATTGAAAAACCAATTTTTGGGTATTAGATTGGTTGGTTCAATAATTCAAATTCTCAAGTCTCAAGCAATACCATATCATATCATTTTATATTTCCAATGGGTAGATAATCGAAGCATTTCGAGCCTCAAAATTATAAATATCTTATTATATGCGTTTCAATAAAGAAGAGTGGACTAGTATACTTATCAACAGAATTTATGATGATAAAGAATTATCGTTTTTCAATATACCAGTGCCACTAGCTAGAATGTGATGGGGATTGAAATGGATGTTTTACACTTCACATCAACCTTGTGGAAAAAGCAACTAATAAATACTATTCCTTTAATTACTTTTTAATATCCACAAGAAACTTTATTGTGATTGTATGGTACGTAGATTTCCAGAAAGATGATATTTTGGTTTTCTGCGTCTTTGAGAATTTCAGGAATTACCACTATTCATTTGGATAATATGGCCCCATTTTAAGGGCCCTAAATGTTTTAGGCATGGATTTTTAGGAATATATCTACCTCAACATGTGGCAAATTTATCCATTTCCAATTGAAAATAAATCATTATAATAACAATAATGGATAAAGCAGTCTTGGCAGCCAAATCATTAATTTTTTTTCTCTGTTTTTTAACTAATATTTTCCAACTCCAAAAATATTACTGTATGGATACAATTTCTAATTTTGGACACCGTTGGAAAAAAGTTCAAATGTTGGAAAATAAATCAATATTTATCCTTCTGAAACTGAAATGCGGTTTGTTGAGTGCTGGACTTGTTATGAAAACATATATGAAATGTCAAAGAGAAAATTTTGAGCAAGGTTTTTACTTTTTATGAGAACATGATTTAAATGTTTGAGCCACAATTGGAGAAAATCTTGGAGCAACTTTGCACATGAATTATGGTATTCGTTATCGTTAGAATGCCCATGATGGTGATCGGTGATAATGAAATCCAAGGGATAAAATAAAATTAAAAAGAAAGCCCAATTTGTGAAATGACTAGGATGATAAGATCAAAATGGCTGCTATATGATGATATATTGATATACTAATAAATGCAAGTATAATCCTTATTTATTCATTTATTAATAATTTTATGTTCATCTAATAACTGGAAAAGTACAATGCTTAGGTCTCATACCCATCCTATATATTAGCCTCATAGTTGCTTAACTTCGATAGACCATATTTTCACATAATAAAAAAAATATTCTAATAAATAAACAGGGGGAAGTAATTTGAAATTGAAAATCAAGGATAAAAACCATGCGTGAGACTGTCTTATTATGTGATGAGTTTAAAATTGAATTTAAAGTAATGTTTTTAATGTGACATCTGTAACTAATTATAGATGTAACTGATTACGAATTTGTGTCCGAATTTTGATTTATACTAAGATGGTTTTACACAAAACTCTCCCAAATTCAAGAACTCTTTTAGAGGGAGAAGGGTGGCCCAAAGACTCCAAAATGCAACATTTTAGTATGGATAATAATATCCTAGTCATCAAATTACACACATTATTCGTTTTTCTTCATAAAATCATTACTACTACGTACATGCATTGTATGACCAATTACCATATTTGGTCCCATACAAGTTAGCTAGCTGGACGATTTGACCAAAAGGAATAAGTTGGTCCCATCTCAACCAACATCAAGAAATTAGGGTAGCTATGGAGACCATACTCCCTTCCGCCTCCTATTCATTTTTTAATCCTTTCAACTAATATTGGCTTGTTATACAAAAATAAATATTTTACCTGAAAATATTAGTCAACTTTAGTGGCACCATCATTTTAAACACAATAACACTACTTTCTTGATCCACGTGCAGAATAAAATGAGTCACGGTTGTAAGTAAGATCAGGTGGTTCGTTCAATTTGATCGCATTTAACATTTAAGATATTGAATATTGACCGAGACCAAAGGTTACGGGTTCAAGTTCAACATGATGCGGTCTTTTTTTTTTTAATTAATAAAGAATAATTGGCTCTATTTTTAACGAGAAACTAGTGATATTCATATCCAAAATTTATATTTCATAATGCTAAAGTTGATCATATAGGAAACACTAACAAAAATATGAAAGAAGCGAACATATATATATTTGTAATCGGAATCCCCGTTTAAGTTTTGTTTGGCAAGACCTCATTTAGTTTTTTTAATGTTTGTTTACATTGAAAGGAAGCTACTGTAAGTGGTCCTTTGCAGTAGTTAGGTCCTAATAAATGGAAGAAAAAGTAGGACTCCTCAAAGCTTGTATTTGTCCTTTCCTAAATGCAATAATATGAAACGGGTGAAATATTTAGTGAGTTCTAAGAAACAATTCCACCTAAACATATGATTTTTATTTGAAATTAGTTAGTTAGGAATAATAATCATTGGCTTGGGAAAATTAGTACCGGTGAATTCTATCAAACATCGATTCTTTAAAAATAAGCTACATTAGAGTTGAGAATTTTAATCCATAATATCAAGGTGCACACGCCATAATTAATATCACTATTAATATGGATGTTTTGTCGTGATTTGAAGAGTTATTCATGATAATGAAATATCATAAAAACCATTAAAATTATGGGTAAAGGAAATCCAAATTGTGCCGAAACTAAACAAACTGATGAAATTAAAATTATGTTTTTCTAGTACAGTTTGCTTATTTTAGGTGTAGTTTACTGCACATAATGAATGTTTCCGTGTATATGACAATAGTATTGTATTGACAATAGTATATTTTAAAACTAGAATAATAGTATAAAATAATATAGAAATAAAAGAAAAAAGTCCCTACCTCTATATCCATTAGGTTTATTTGCTCATAAATAGACAATGGTTTTTAACCAAAACTATTATTTTGGTTAAAAAATACATGAACTTTACAAAATTTTGGAATTTGGCACAAGTCTAAAGTTTATTGGGTAATAACTTGATTATTCGGAGTTCGATTAACAATCTGAAACTACTGTCGGAAAGCTCTTGTGCTGTTAGGTTTCAATCACCGAAAATGGTCGGAGAACGGCTTAAATATTATTTTTCTAAATTTTTTTATCTATATACTTTTGTTAGATTTGGATTTATGTGTCATGTACCGTTATAAAGCTATCGTTGAAAGTTTTCTAACGGTAGCTTCAGATCGCCAATCAGACTCCGAAAAATCAAGTAATTGTGCCAACAAACTTTGGAATAGACTAAATTTCAAATTTTTGTAAAGTTCATGTATTTAAAATAATAGATTTGATTACAAACCAAAATTTAGGAAAAAATATGTATTTATAGGCAATTAAACATATCCATTATATAGTAATTAATCAACTAATATAGCTTATATTGATTTTGAGTTTTAAAACAAAAGGTAGGGGAAAATTTGGTATACAATATTAATATCCCTAAGCAAACAAATCGAAACACCGTAATAAAGTAATATTCTGCAATCGTATTAATTATAAATTTGATTAGTATACGGTAAAGAAAGTGATAGGAACAAAGCATCTAATCTTGCTGACTTTATTTCAATGTGACAATGATGGAGACCTCCAACATTGAACCTTTAACCGGCCAATTAAATTAGGTATTACAAAAATACTATAAGAAAGATTAGTGCACTTAAAAATCAAACTATTTTGTTGTACTCATTTAGAGTAGTTGATTCTTGAATTGAACTTATCCATAATTTCATTAAATATGTATATTTTAATACATATTCTTGCAATCTTGATGTTGTTTGCAGATCACCACATAATGTCCCTCTATGCAATTTGAGGCAAAGATAAATTATTTATTAAAAATGAATATGATAAATGAAAGGTGATGGGTTAAGTCAAGTTTGAGCTTGGTAATAAATTCGACTTTTATCTATTAAAAACAAATTTTGTCTGAAAAATTTGTGGACAAGTGGGTGATTCTTATCCTCAATAGTCCTACACTTGCGAAGTTGCAAGTGCTTGGAAAGGGGGTTAAATTCTTTAATTTGAAAATTTGAACAAAAATACATTCTATATAATTATTTCTTAATATGATTGTTAGTAATAAAATAGTAAAAAGCAATTATGTAAGATTAGGAGCAATAAAATAGTGAAAAGTAATTCTAAAAATGTGTGCTAGGACCCCAAAATGGGCCATTTTAGCCCATTTACAAAAATGTCAAAAATTGAGCATTTAATGGGTCCTCAAATTGCAGTAATGGATCAACACAGGGCCCACCAAATCCATGGGAAAAAAGTACATTTTCTTCTCAGCCTTTGGTTTTTATTTTTATTTTTATTTTTAATTTTCACTTCCATTTTAGGTGTCTATTTTTGTACTATATTAAAATTGAAAACCATCCGCAGCCACTTTTTTATTCGGATAATATATATGCGTACGTGGAAAACCCAAAATTCTACCAATTTGATTGGATGTGATTTTGTCTACGATGCAGCTGGGTCCCGCTGTTTGATGATATGTCATCCCAATCTTTAATGTCTAAAAAGCTGACTAATTTATTCTCATCTTAAATTGAGCCAATAATATTTGAAATGGATCAATGCAAAATTTCAAGATTTCTAGAAATGAAAAAACTAATTAAAATTATCATTGATTAAGAAAATTGATTAAGAATTTAAGAGGGATAATAGACAGTGACTAAAGATATGTGCTTGTTTGGGTTTTAAAAGTATATGTTCATTGTTTCAGAAAAAGAAAAATGTTCATCAAACATTAATACTCCATCAGATAATTTAGTAGAGAAGTTTCAATCTCAAATAACAAGTAATTCCGATAATATAACCACCAAACATTTATGTCAAGTCGTAAACCAAGTTGTACAAATATTGCCCTAACTGACTGATTATGTAAATATAAGATTGAATCATTGAAACACGATATAAAATATATTAGAAATTAAAAAACGTGAAAGAGATATATGAAAAATGTATAGTTTGTTGCTTGGAACAAAAAATTGGATAGATCCATAATAATGACATGAGTTACGTGCTTAAATTAAACATTTGAAAATTAGTTAATGTTTTGGTTTATGATGGATCAAGAATATTGTGATGATCCTTAACAAGAAAGATAGCTTTCATTCCATGTCTCTGTGCTTAAATAGTTTGTTGAACATCTGTAAAATAATTGAAAAATAAAAGGGCTGTAGCTAGCTATAAAGTTTTCTGTGGGAACTCACCAACATACTAGTTGCAAGCAAGAAGTTTTATTTTATAAAAATAAAAAGACAATTAATTAAAGTTGCAACTCAAATCATTTTTTTTGGGTGAGTTAATATTTTATTTTATCAACAATCAATATAATGATACGGATCATCAGTATATATGCACTACATAGATAGTAAGTTATCTTCTTATCTTAAACAAATGGAATTTTTTGATATTAATATAAATCTTAGAAGTGATATATAGACACAATTATGGACTTCCCAATTGTTGCTTAACTTGGATGTCAAAAATCATCTAAATTTTCAGCCCGAAAGCAACATTTAATGCGTGTCCCCTGTTTGTTGGGAAAAAACAGCTTGTAAATCCAGCTAAAATCAATTATTTGAATTGAAATGTTTTTAGGTTGAAACTCTTAGAATTAATTATATACGATCATATCATTAGAAGAGTTGATGTAAAGCTTCCATAAAGTTTGCATCTATATAAACTTGGACGATTTAAAATTTTAAATGTTAATTCTCTGCTTATTTCAGTTTACAAATACCAAGGAATATATTATTACACATATTGGTGTGGGTGTGTGTGTTGTGTGTATATTTATGTGTCTAATTTGGACGCGCAAACAATAACTTATGTACATTTTTTATTTTAAATTAAACCATAGTAATGTGTACGCACGGCACGAACTTACTGTCAAATCTCAAATAATTTTTCAGGATTTCTAATAAGATAAACTTCAATTGAAAAAAATAAAATACAAAAGGAAAATGACATAAACTTTATCCTAAATATCAATTATTTGAAAGACGCGTATTTGGAGCAAGTTCAAATTAGTCATATTTTTGTAAAATTAACAGCTACACATGCATGTTGACTTTGATCTCATAATGCACAAACGTTGTTGCATGAAAAATAAATTAATCAACAACTCTGCGACTTACATTAATTTTAATTTCATGTACGGATATCCAAATCCACATTAAAAAATGTACTAGTAATTAATATGTTTAGACACAATTTTCTATTATTTCCGGTGTTTCTTGGAAGCTAAAAACTAAGTCAATAATATACAGAATCCCGATCCCTTAAATAATTCATCTCCATTCCCATGCATTTAGGTCAAATAATATTAATCGTTTGTTAATAATTAAATTATGGACTGTATTATGTACGTATATGCATTATTGGATTTTTGATTAGCTGATTTTCATATTAATCAAGAAAATAGTGCAAAGTAGTTGCCTGTAATTATGCAAGCGATTAGCTAGTTGCATTAGGTGTCGGTCTGAAACCAGAAAATCAAAATTCATGAAATTTATTTTAAATTGTGATCCTGTAAAATTAAATTAAAATGGTTGTTTTTAAATTTGACGCCAAAGTGAGGCCTCTAGTAATATTTTAGCTGAAATTTTCAAATATTTACAAATACAGTCCAAACTTATCTCATTCACATATAACTTGATTTAAATCTTATGTGTATTGTTGGAAGTTAATTTGACATAGTGGAAAAATGAATTAAAATAGTGCTAGAGAACAAAGGTCCATATAAAGTCTGATTTGGACGATGAATTTGTTAAGTTATTTTGAAAAGTGAAATTAGCTTGATGTTATGCACATAAATTTCTATTGGTCGAGGTTATTTTAACTTGGGCTACAAAGTGAAAAAAAAGAGATAAGTTCAGACCATATTTGTAAATCCAAACTAAACTGATACTATATATGAGTTCAAATTTCAAATTGAAACTTAAGAATAACCCTATTAAAAATGTAATGAAAGAATCATGAAGAAGTGGATATAAAGAATTGGATAATATTCAAGATTGAAATTCAATATTTTGAAGAAATACACAAATATTCAAGATCTATAAGATGAGAACATATAATATGATTTACAATTTATAACTATAGATAGATACTTGAATTTGTGCACACACAATTCTATTTATGTCAATCTTTTTGTTGAAGCAAATAATTAGATTAAAATTTGAAGTACAGTTACTCTTACCAACCAATTTCGTTAGAAAAAATGGAGGACGGCGCACTATAGCAAAAACTCTATTGCTTCTGTTTGTTGGATTTCCAACAATAGCCAACACATGTCTTATTTTCCATCAAGAGAGATATGCCTTTCCTTCTTTTATTATTTTTCTCTCGAAACTGGAATTCATAAACACAAAAGAAATCTCTTCAAAGAAAACATCAAAAGAAATATATACAAGAATCGTGGAAATAGAAAAATAATCAAATCTAGCTCGTTCATGATTAAGGTATAAGTGACCTAGCTCATGAGTTACTCGATAGCGATTCGAAAAAAATCAAGATTAGTTCAGCTCGAGCTCAACAAGTATATGGTCAATTAATAGCTTTAAGAGCTTAATTAATCGAACCTAAAGGCAATTACATTTTTATTCATAATGTGTTGGTCAGGTATCCCTAATATATACTCAACATTTTTAAATAAATGAAAAAAATATTGTACATTTTTATCTAGTATAATTAAGTAACTGATGACTTTAGTTGTGGATCTTCCATTCAAAAAATCAAAGCTCAAGCTATATAATTTGTGACTAATCTGATTGATTTGGATCAGTTACATCATTATGTGATGAATGAACCAAGTCTTGTTCAAACAAACTAATTATGGAAAACTAACATAAAAACTATCAAAAAAAAAAAAGTTTAATACTCGGAGACTTTTTTTCTTTTTCCATATATATTAGTTGAGTTTTATCTTCAGTTTCTCTCATACACACACGTTTACATATTGATGATGTTGCCATAGTCCAATTCAAACGTCTTCAATTTGAATTTTGTTTGAAAAAAGTTTCGGAGTCAATTTGTATAAAAAGTGACGCACCTAAAAAAAGATTAGAGACCAAATCATGATTATGTCAATAAAAATGATGTTCATTGTTCAAATTTTGTGGGCTTTATAACTATTATATAGTATGGAGTAAATTCCTAAAATTGATACAATGAAATCATTTAGGAAGAGTTAGTGTTCTAATGTATCAGAACATCCATATGATGATTATAGTGTGTTTTTGGACACCATCATAATTTAGATAAATGTGTTGGAGTAAGATAAATCATAAAGAAATCAATTTTATCGTAAAATGAATAAATTAAGTTTTATTGCCCATTTGTGCATGGAGGAAAATCATTGCCTTCTTCTCTTCCTATGTGCCAAATGTTTCAAAAAATAAAAATAAAAGAAATCTGCAAAACGCATAAAAGCCAAATATTGAAACATCTAGATAAAACTGAAAATAAAAATAGCAGATACGTTTTAATTTTTCTTCCCCACCACATATTATCTTAGTAATAAAATGGTAAAAAAATGGGATCCCATTTTTATAAATGAAGTTTGTTAGATTTTGAGTAATCACTTAATTGTTTAAGGATTTGATGCTGGACTGATTAACTAAAAAATCAATTCGTCTCCACTGAGCCAATTAACGCGTCCATATTTTTAAAAAATAGTATCATATATTCATATACATATAAATATATAATATATATGTGTCATATTCTTTTTTTTTTTTTTTTAAATACAAAGAATTAAAGCAGGAGGATGTGTGGATCTGAAGCGGAACAACAAGTGTCACTCCTAACTCAAATAATAAAAATTAAATTGAAACATTACCTTCCATATTTAATTTCACGAATCTTGACTAGTAGCGCTTTAAAATAATCACTTTCTGTTAGTGCGTGATGAAATCGTGATTGCGACTCCTAAACCAATTAATATTCTCCCCATACCAGAGATAATTAACTAATTAGAGGAGTAACAAAAAGATAATTACCATTACATGGCCAAACCCATCTCACAATTATTTATTCAATAATCATATCTAAGGTTACATGCACATTTTTATAAAGTCATCTTAAATAATTTTGAAATCCAAGGAAGGCACGTTTTATTTACGACTCTTACAAAGGTAAATTGTTCATAAGTATCAATATCAATCAATCCTTCTAGAATGGAAGGAAAAAGGAAAAGAGAAGGAAATGAATGAGCTCATTGGCATTGTCTGTTTGGTAAAGTTACAAACTTCTAATTAAATATATCGTGGATTCGAATACTAATAATTCTTTTTTAGAAACAAAAAAAACTATAGATACCATACACGATACGCAAAATAACAAAATTCATGTGTGTGCTGATATATTATTGTTGATAATTTATTATTTTCCATTTATAATAATTTAATATTTAGTAATTACTATATCTCCAATCTGTATAATAAAATTGGAAACATGGTCATGGTATTTCCACTAGCTTGGTTAAAGTAGGTTTTATCAATTGAGAAATCTAAAAAGGAATAAAGAAAGAAATCCTTAAATGTCAAGAATACTAGTTTACATTTCACAACAAAAGCTTTTGTTTCCTCCAAAGAAAAAGAAAAAGCTTTTGTTATAGATGATATTGCTGAGATATTTAATCTAAACAATCTCTTTAGGCAAATATTGAAGTTTAATTTTTTGTGAAGTATATATGTACACATGTATATCTTTAGAAGTATAATAAAGGTTACAATTCCAATACAAGCCCGTGACAAACACATGGTTTTAAATATTTTTGCCAAAGGTGATTTATACACTAACTAACCAAACAAAAGAACAAAATCCATAATATAGATTTAGTGTTTAATTATAAGTTTAGAGTTGATTATCGTGAAGGCACGCACGGGCCGCTGTGGCGCGTGACAAACAAGCCCAATCATAATTGCTGAACCTTCGGGCGTGGAGGCCACGCGCAAGACCGTGTTTGTGGTAAAAGAAAATAAGAAAATTGGACCGACTATATTGGGATGTACCACGCAGAATCTTTGCGCACGAATTGTATTTAATCTATTTTGCAAAACAACTTTTTAGTTCCAGCGCCAAACAGCCATTCATTAATCGGTTAAATTTTTTTAGGGTTGTCTAACCGCCTTGGCTCATTATATGGATTTGTATTTTGTATCTTTATTTGGATTGTTACAAAATTATATTTTGAACTTTGAACTCAGGGTAATACTTTTATTTTGATTTGTAAATATTACAAAATTATAGTTCATATTTATTAAATTTTTAGTTCGAACTTTGAATTCATGGTTATGGCTCCTTATATGGATTTGTATCTTCATTTGGATTTATATAGTGTGGGTGATATGGAAATGAAGAAACGCGGTCATTTTTGAAAACAATAGATGAGATTTTAGGAGAGTCGATGAGGATATTAAATGTCGGTTTTGGAGTTGGATCACGGCGAAATCGTCTCCATTCCCGCAATTTTGCTTTTGAGAATGGGCTGGGAATAGGCTGCTTTCTTTGCTTTGAGAATGTTGCTGGTTCTGTAATGTTTGGTACTTCTTGTACCTGTACTTAATATATTTTCTTTTCTCCGATAAAAAAAATAGCTCGACCCAAAAAATCCAGCAATTAAATCTGAAATGCATCGACGAAAGATGATTTATGATATTAATTATTTTTACGATGTCGAATTAACTTACATGTCAGCTTTAGTTGGTCTGAAATATGACTCATACTATCAAATGAACAATGAATATACATGCATAGTATTATATTTTGATAAATATAAATTCAGAACAATCCTTTTTAATTTACATTAATTTTTTTTATTTTTTTTAAAGAAAATGTTTTATGGATGAGTTTTTGCGTGCGTATAAGATATCCAGCTTAGATGTTATTTACTTATTTAATGGACTCGAGCCTAAACTATCTTCGTGTAGAATAGTTATTGGATTGATCGTTACTAAAAGATGCGTAGCTTCATTGTTTTCCACATTGTTTTCTATACTTAACGCAAATAATGGTAGAAAGAGATGTTTTGAGCAAACTGTTATGTAAGATTGTGTGCTGGGATATTTGCCAAACATCGTCTTCAACAAATTTTAATTGTGAGGTTTCACTCCATCAATTAGACTACTCTTTTCCGAATTACTATATAATTTAGTATAAGATTTACAATACAATTGAATACAATTTGGAACTATTCACTTTTAATTTATTGAAAATGAATTAATAATATATTAGATATGTCCAAATAGTTTTTTGAAAGAGTCCAAATAGTTTTTGTAATATGCTAAATTCGAATTTCATTAAAAGATGGATAAGAAAACAAAATGGCCAAAGGGTGACAATCTTTGAGGTGATTTAGTGGTTGGGTTTGTGATTAAATGAGCACGAGCTTGAATTCTACAAATATTTTATACTTTTGAGTTTTACATACCAAATTTATTCTGAAATGTTGTTTCTGAACAAATTTTACCCATGGTACAAAAAAAACAAAGATTGATTGCGAACTTTTCTTCGATAAAGGAAAAAGGCCAAGATTGATCTGTTAATCATGAGACCATTTGAAATTAGAAACACATACTTCTCATGTATAATTGAAAGTCGTTACTTTAAAAGACTGGCAAATAACACGCTTTAGTAATAATGAATTTAACAAGTTAACTAAGCTATAGACAAATTTGAAACCAAAAAAGTAGAAAGGTTCCCAAGAAAAAGAAAATGAATAAGATTTGTAAATAGAGGGGGAAATTGGGGCCCATTTGGTGCAAAAGGGTCCCTCCCATTTCAAACTTACCATTTTTCAGTCTTTAAAAGCAGAGCAGAACCACCAAATTGTTGTAAGTTTCAAAATCCCACATTCACTACTACACAACACACATTCAATTCAAAACTCACTGCGTGCTTAGTTTCTCACTCATTCTTTATTACTCCAGCTAGAGAGGGAAACTAGTAGGAACAAAAGAAAGAGACAATAAACCAAAGGAAAGAAAAAGAAAAAAAAGAAAAAAACAAAGGGAGGCCAAGCCAGGTTGATGTTTGCCATATGTTTCTTGGTTCTGTGTTCCTAAAGATTGAATCTTTTTTGTTCCCATTTCGCCTAAGCAGCATATATTGAAGTGGGGTAGGGAAGAATATAGGGAAAAAAAATAATTAAGTTGGGGTGTTGAGAAAAAAAAGTGACATTTTCTTTGTAAAGTTGCAAATTTGTGAAGAAGGGGTGTTGGCATTATGAGTTTAAAGATTGCATTTTTGTTTGGTGTATTGTTTTGGCTGAGCTCGTGGATTTCTTGTGGCGAAGCTTCTGTTTCGTATGATCACAAGGCCATCTCCATTAATGGGAAGAGAAAGATTCTCATTTCTGGCTCAATTCACTATCCAAGAAGCACACCTGAGGTATGTTTTGAACTCAATGTACTTTTTTGTTTTGAATTTCCTCACTTTCTCTTTCTCTCTCTCTCTCTCTCTCACACACACACACACACACACACACACACAAACACAGTTTAGGATTGTATTTACACCTTTTTTATGGGGTGTGTAGATGTGGCCGGATCTTATTAGGAAGGCTAAAGAAGGTGGCTTGGATGTAATTGAGACTTATGTTTTCTGGAATGGGCATGAGCCTGAGCCTGGGAAGGTTAGTTTTGTCTTTCTATCTTTTTGGGATGTTGAAAGTCTTCCCTTTTTAGCAAGTTTATTGCATCATTTGTGGAGTTTTGGTTTCAAGTTGCTCTAATAATATTTGCTTTTTTTTTTCTTTCTCTTTCTAGTACTATTTTGGGGGAAGATATGATTTGGTGAAGTTTGTTAAGCTGGTGCAACAAGCAGGGCTTTATGTTAATCTCAGAATTGGCCCCTATGCTTGTGCTGAATGGAACTTTGGGTAATCATGCAATTGCAATTTCACAGATATTTTTCCTTTTCTTTTATGAGCAAAATACTAAAATATATGAATATTTCTTGGATTTCAATTTCAGGGGTTTTCCAGTTTGGCTGAAGTATGTTAAAGGAATTAGTTTCAGAACTGACAATGGGCCCTTTAAGGTCGGTCTGCATACCAATTTTCCTAACATATGAACTTTTGATATAATGAAGTCTTTAAATTATTTGAGATGATATGTGTCTTATTTCTGTCCAATTTATGGTGTTTGCAAAGGCTGCTATGCAAAAGTTCACTACCAAGATTGTGACTATGATGAAGGCCGAGAGGCTGTATCAAACTCAAGGTGGTCCGATTATACTGTCGCAGGTTGTCCCAATGCTCTGTTCCAGTTTTCATTTTTCTACTCTTTTTTATAAAGAACTTCTTTTTTTTTTTTTACAATACTAAAGATTTATTTTTTTCTTATTGTGATAGATTGAGAATGAGTACGGACCGATGGAGTACGAGCTTGGTGCACCTGGCCGAGCTTACGCACAGTGGGCAGCCAAAATGGCAGTCGATCTTGGCACCGGTGTTCCATGGATCATGTGCAAGCAAGATGATGCCCCTGATCCTGTTGTAAGCGTTTGACTTTTATTTGAATCGGCTTTTTAATGCTTTTGCATGCAAGGTTCCCTAGTTTATTGTTACTGTAATATCATATATGTATTGTTTATTAAAAATATATTAACAACATATTTGAAATCTTGTCACTTCCTGCACATGCTCTGCCTTCCTCATTTCATGCCAATATATTTTTGCATTGACTTGAGTTATGTAGTCACTGACACCTGAATAATTCATCTGAATAAACTATCCATATATATTTCAAATTTGAGCCTCATCAAGTTGGGATATTTAGCTAGTTTATGTTTGCTGTATTGTACTTGGATATTCAAAAATCATTTTATTGCATGAATAGTATCCGAATTTGTGTTTGATGTCCTTGCTTTCATTATGCAGATCAATACCTGCAACGGTTTCTATTGTGATTACTTCTCCCCGAATAAGGCTTATAAACCAAAGATATGGACTGAAGCCTGGACTGGCTGGTAAGTTTTCGAGGTAGTCTTGTGTTCGAGCTATCATTATTTTTGTATTCACTTAATATACTGACATATCTTTTACAGGTTTACTGAATTTGGAGGTGCAGTTCCATACCGACCAGCTGAAGATTTGGCCTTCTCTGTTGCAAGATTCATTCAGAAGGGGGGCTCCCTCATCAACTATTATATGGTAATTTGTCTGCAGAAGGAATTTGCTAGTTAAATGGAATAAATCTTGGGTATGGCTAATTATATCTGACAATTTTTGACTTTTTTTCAGTACCATGGAGGAACGAACTTTGGCAGGACAGCCGGTGGTCCATTTATTGCCACCAGTTATGACTATGACGCGCCTCTTGATGAGTACGGTATGCATTCAAAATCAGAACCACTTTTTTTTGGAGTGAGTATTTATATAGTAGTGCATGCAGGCATGCATGATGTCTCCTAATATTCTGCTGACAATGTCCATGTAAATTTGAAATGAATTAAGTGGGAGTTGACTAAACTTACTTGAAATATTTTTTTTTTCTTAGTTAAAACAGATTTTTATTTTCTTTTGCATATACTGCCAGTTCATGTAGTATCCTGCCACATCATTAGACTGCGATTTCTCTAACGAATAGCTCTCACATATACGACAAAATGATGGTTGTAAACCTCGATATCACTCCCATCATGAGCTTTGGTTGTCATCCGTGGTGACAAAGTCACGTAACTAACCTTATATTGAGAACAGAAAGTCTTGTTTGAAACTCAACGGCCAAAAGTTGATTAGGATGTGTACATTTGACACTTTCCCATATTCGGTTCCCTCAAGGTAGCCGGTTGTAACTTCATGATTTCCAGAAGCCCTTGTCTCTTGGCTTTTGTCTATCGAGAGTTGATGGATTAGTCCATGAATTTTCTTGTCACTGTCATGTACATTTGCATGCTTGATTTTATATGTGTGCCCTCTTTCCTAAAAGCTAATAATATCTTCAATAATATGTAGGGCTACTGAGGCAGCCGAAATGGGGCCATCTAAGAGATTTGCACAGAGCAATTAAACTCTGCGAGCCAGCTTTGATTTCTGGAGATCCCACCGTGATGACACTTGGACACAGCCAAGAGGTTTGATGGTGTTTTAGGAGTGTGTGTTTGGAATCTTGGGTCTGATGATGATAAATGCTGACACAAACATCCATTGTTTCCATGCAGGCTCACGTTTTCAGGTCGAAGAATGGAGCTTGTGCTGCTTTTCTTGCTAACTACGACCAACATTCAACGGCAACAGTCTCCCTGTGGAATAGGCATTACAACTTGCCTCCTTGGTCTATCAGCATTCTTCCCGACTGCAAGAACACTGTTTACAACACTGCAAGGGTAAGAAAAAGAGACCGCTGGATACATTTTATCCGCATTTCATGCTTCAAGAATGTCTTTGTAACTCACATCGTTTTCGAATTTGCCACGTGAAGATTGGTGCTCAAAGTGCACAAATGAAGATGACCCCTATCAGCAGAGGATTTAATTGGCAGTCGTACATTGAAGACACGGCATCATCGTACGACGAGAGATCGTTTACACTGGTTGGATTAAGGGAGCAGATTAATACAACATGGGATAAATCTGATTATCTGTGGTATACTACAGAGTAAGTGTACATGTCACTTTGAGTGACCATGAACAAGTTATATTCCTTTTCTCGTACTTACCTTTCTCGTTTGTTGCTAATATCCAGTGTGAGAATCGACTCTCGTGAAGGATTTTTAAGAGGCGGCAAGTGGCCCGTTCTTACAGTCAACTCTGCTGGCCATGCTTTGCATGTATTCATCAACGGTCAATTAACAGGTAGGATAGCCAACTTGCTATAAAATGTGACAATTTTAATCTATTTTAGAGGTTCAAACTCTTGGTTTCACAAAACCTAACAGCAACAGCTTCGGCCTTTTTAGGCTTTGTTTTGGTTGATTACAGCTCTATAAATAACATCTAAGAAGAAAACACTCGTGAATGACCATCCCTACCATAAGCAAGAACGCCTAAATGACGGCCATGGGGCTTGCTAGGACGACATATTTACTCACCACATATTTGTAATTTCTTGCAGGAACGACCTATGGAAGTTTAAATAGGCCTAAATTAACTTTCAGCAAAGGTGTGAATCTAAGAGCTGGTGTCAACAAAATCTCTCTGCTGAGCATTGCAGTTGGGCTCCCGGTTCGTCTCTTTTCCCTCTCTCAGCCACATCGGAACGTGCTAGGCCATCTTTCCAACAAACATGCATTATTGAAGGAAATTGTTTTTTGATGATCTGCTCACAATCTTGATGATGTATTTTTCAGAATGTGGGGCCTCATTTCGAGACGTGGAATGCCGGCATCCTTGGCCCGATTTCACTCACTGGCCTTAATGAAGGGAGAAGAGACTTAACATGGCAGAAATGGACTTACAAGGTATGATTGTGATAATTCCAACACTCCCTTTTATCATTTTGCTTTTTCTTTTTCTTTTTCTCATTCACAATGTGGTTTTGGACAGGTTGGTCTGAAGGGGGAATCTCTAAGTCTTAATTCGCTCAATGGGATCTCTAACGTTGAGTGGGAAGGCTCAGACATCGCGCAAAGGCAGCCGTTGACATGGTACAAGGTGAGTAGTACTTTTTACTTAAAAACCTTTGCTGCTTTGCTCAGATTCATGTAAGATAGGTTCATTTTACCATGGTTGCTTGTTGGCAGACTACTTTCAATGCTCCTGGAGGAAACGAGCCGTTGGCTTTGGACATGAACACGATGAGCAAAGGGCAGGTGTGGATCAACGGTGAAAGCATCGGGCGCTACTGGAATCAGTACAAAGCATCCGGCAACTGTGGTGAATGCAACTATGCCGGTTGGTTCAATGAGAAGAAATGCCTAAGAAACTGCGGTGAAGCTTCTCAAAGATGGTAATATAACAATCTGCATTGCTGGAATAGAATATGATCTATAGTTGCAATATTTATAAATTCGTTTTTTAGACCAACATATATATTTGATTGAACCGGGAACTTTAATCTCCCTTTCAGGTACCACATTCCTCGTTCCTGGCTCCGTCCCTCGGGCAATCTTCTAGTGGTCTTCGAGGAATGGGGAGGGAATCCGAGTGGCATCACTCTAACGAAACGAGAAGTGGCAAGCGTATGCTCGGATATATACGAGTGGCAGCCAACCCTAATGAACTATCAGCTACAAGCCTCAGGAAAAGTGGACAAACCATTGAGGCCTAAATCCCACCTCTCATGTGATGCAGGGCAGAAGATCTCATCCATCAAATTCGCCAGCTTCGGCACGCCTCAGGGCTCCTGTGGAAACTTCCGCCAAGGAAGCTGCCACGCGTTCCATTCCTACGACGTTTTTGAGAAGGTACATTCACACCCCAACCTTTGGTGACGAAGATGTTTCTTGACCTAATTTTCGACTTCCACTAACCCCCAATCGGGATATTGCAGTACTGCATAGGCCAAACTTCTTGCACAGTGCCGGTGACGCCCGCGATCTTTGGAGGCGACCCCTGTCCGGGGGTCATGAAGAAGCTCTCCGTGGAGGTCGTGTGCAGTTGAAGGATTTTGTTTTCTTGGGGGCTTTGGCGGGTGAAGTTGTACATACATACAACACGCGGTCGAGCCAAGAGCCTTTGAAGATTTTCGAGATCATTATGTTTATGTATATAGCAAATACTTTGATTTTATGCAATTGTAACACGGTGGGAATGGAATGAGCGTCGAGACGACAAAAGTGAGTCCGCGCGCGTTCCTCTCCAGTAGTAGATTTAGAGCAAGATTGGCAAGCTCTCTTGAGGATTTCTGCGTTTCTATTTGAATGGAGCAATCATTCATTGCTTCAAATTTATAGAAAAATATGTTGTTTTATGCAAGTCAATTATTAATATATTTCATTTCTCTCTGTCTCTTGGCACTAGTTTCAGGCTTTCAGCTAAACTTGATGATTATGAGCTTGAATCCTACTAATAATTTCTTGATCGAGTTTGTTTCATACCTTTTTGAGTCATATAGTGTATACTTTGTTGATTTGTTGGGTTTAAACAACTCAAAAATATTAGAATGTATATGTAAATGGAATATATTAATACAGCAATGTGTTACCTTAAAAAATTTATTGCAATATGTATATATGTTAATTTTTATAGCAAAATGGTTATTTTCTTAGTTTACTCTAATTATAAATCTAAAATTTATATTCTATATGAAAAAAGAGTTTGACAGTTTTTTCTATGAACAGTTATTTTTTGCAGTTACTTTTCTTAACAGTTACAAATTAATTATTGTTTATTTTTCCTGTGATTTTTATGAAACATTTTTCGGTTTTATTAGCAATTTTTTTCACTCCAACCTAAGCACCTTTCCCAAAGAGCGATTTCATTGGCAGTTGTTTTTACTCCAACCTACGTACGCACCTTTTCAATTCCTGTATTCATTCTCCTTTGCATCTTTTAGTTACAAATATAATTCTTTCGGTGAATAAATCCTGCTCGAATCAGAAATGTGGTGATGAGGATGAAACATAAAGAGAGAGTTTTTTTTCAGTTTTTTTTATGGTTATATTTTTTGGGACGGTTATTTTTTTTTTATAGTTTCTTTTATGATTAAATCGCCACTGTTTCACCCTTTACAGTTTTTTCTTTTTTTTTTTCCACAACCCACCATTTCAATTCAATTTTGTTAGTAAGCATCTTCTCAAATCTCCATCTATGCTTTGCCTCCCCTTCCAAATATAGGCACTTTCTATACGCATTTTAGAAGCTAAGGAGGAGAAATCAATTACACAAGTGGCTTTTGGCAGCCCAGTCAGCCGTTGCCTCTGCCACTGTCTCCGCTTCCGTCTCGTCGCCGCGCGCCAACTGGCGAAAGCATTCTCAAATTCAGGTCGGATCTGGGATTCAATTTTTAGCCCAATATTCGAATTTCAGTTCTCTTCTTTTTGGTTTTTAGTATATGTTACTAATTTCAAGGATTTCGATAGTTGAATTTGATTTCAGCGATCAGTTTTTCTTAATTTTGAATTTTATACTGTATTTTCTGGGTTATTTTGGATTATCGGATACCCAAAATGGGTCGTATTCGGATATCCGAAAAGTAGTAGTTCATAATTTGGTATAAAATTTGGGTCGTTGAATACCGGATAATTCGGGTGCTGGTATACGTATACAATCTGCCCATTATATGCATAGTTCGGAAGGTGATGTTATGGTTGCATTGCTAAATAAAACAATTCATGTGTCTCTGTATGAAGAGCCGGAGGAATTAGTAGAATAAAATCATTTGCGTATAAAATTATTGTTTTTTGGTGGGAACATATTTGGAATAGAGAAAAAACAAACGTATAAAATGAGTAGAATAATAAACAACGAAATATGGATATTGATAAACTATCTCAAACTCAAATGGTTGTTTTAATGGTGGGGAACTAAACTGCTCCATATACTAATTTAAAAATGTATCACTATAAAACTACATCAAAATAATTTAATCTTACTAAAAACCAAACAATGTACCCTCTCGCAGACGCATAAGATCATCTAATACACATTCTCATAAAAAAAGCTACAGACACTTACAAATATAGATGTCATGACTTTCGACGTGTGCTTCAGCCTTCGACTATAGAGTGACTTCACATTCAACATGTGAGTATGAATCGTGAAATCTAGAATAGACAATGTATCTTTCAAATAGTTATATGTATTTACATTCTTCCAATTTTAGATCAGGTTTACATTATCTATTATCTCGATATCTCCAAAAGTTAGCCTTATTTTCTATGATTGATAGTTTATACTC
>JAYJMF010000080.1:2427967-2448631 GCA_036873715.1 Salvia sclarea
TCACTACTACCTCTACAACTACCGGCTAAAGCATGTTTTGAGATCATCGGAGCTTGGGCTCGTGCTCTTATAGAGTCGACGGCAAAAGAAGTAATGTTTTGTTCTGTCCTGGCCAAGCCATTTTTTGTAACTTGATTAAACCCTTCTTGCTTCATGGCTGCAACAAATGTTCTTGAAGAGAACCCAAAATATGGATGAACTATTGAGGCTTGCATTTCGAATTTGATTCATGTTATTTTCCCTTGTATTCTCTTTAATAGACACAGTGCCCCTGCGATTGGTTAACATCCTATTAAATAATGTGCATTTCTTCAACTCCAATACATTCTTATTAACATCCTAAAAATAATATTTTGGGATTGTGAAATTTTACTTACTCATCAATAATAAATTTGATTATTGTGGAAATTAATATTAGATTCACAGTTAACACTTAAGATGCCTATTATTTAGAAGTAACAAATGAAAATTTATCATTTGAGAAGCCAGTATATTAATGCATTATAATTCACTGTTTTCTCATTTACTCGGCAACATAAAATAAAACATGATACTCCTAGAATATATTGAACCATGATTTTTGAAAAGTATGAAATTACAAAATCCAATTCAACATAAATTGCATTTTCTTTTAAATGATTTATTCTTGAAAAATAAAGATAGCAAAAGGTGACTCTTATACACCGATAATACATTACTCTATTCAAACTCAAAATTTATTGAGATTTATCCATAAACGAGTTTCTGCCAAAATACCCAAACCAACAGAAAATATTCGGTTCGATTTTGCATGTGCGTGTGAATACTTTAAATAGAAAATAAACGATTGCTGCGCTATTGGGAGCTTCTTTCCAGAATATTTCTGCACTCTATTCAATTTTGCTATGCATCATACATGAGCTTCTTTTCACAACACACAGTTTCAATCCTGCAACAGCTAACCAATTCGAGCATCGATCTTCTGTAGATTTTGCGCTCTCAACTTCACCGTCATGATCTATGCGTCGAGAATTCGTCATCACTCTAGAAAGGTGATCTAATTTTATTTTTTTTGCCATAATTAATCGGTTTTTGTTTGCTTCTCAGTAAGGGATGCATGCATTTGCGTTTTTCTTTTTAGCAGATCAAAATTGTGCTCTCCGTCTTCTTTTCCGTGTGTGACTATGAATCAGCTCGATTCAGTTTGCGCATCTAGTTTTGGTGAGCTCAATGTGGAGCGATTTGGTCTGTGCTATTTTTGGGGATCTTGCAGCTGATTTGATTAATTTGAGCTGTATTTTGTTCGGAAAATTGGCATAATCATGCATCGAGGAAATGTTGCGTAGCTGCAATGCTGTTGAAATATATTTGTCTCGATTGAATTTAATGATAATTAGAGTCCAACTTACACCTGCTTCCATTTCATATTTGTATGCCCTTTCTACAAATTTGAGCTTCTGTGAGTGGAGGAGATGCTAAAATTTGTAGTCATATAAGTTTATATCATCCTATTAAGATGTTAGGAGTTTATATATCCTTTTTTGGTTCGTTCTGGAATAACTTTTGGCAGAAAAATGTTTCCACCCTAAGAAAACAAAAAAGCTTGGCATTAAGCATCCATCATGTGGAGTGGGGCTGAGAAGGTGCCAAAGTGAATTATATCATTCAACATCTATGTTGTTCTGATGAAGTAGAAAAAGTGAGCAGAGTTCATAAAGAAGATCATGTTTGTTGAAACCTGAAGCATGGAGAAAGTTCATAGTAAATCTAATTTGGTAAATAGTTGTAAAAGAAGTTCAACAAAGGGGCGGAAGTAGATGAAGAGATCTAATGAACTTTTTATCAAGATAACCATGCGGTCATGTTCTCACTCGAACGTAAATTAAGGTGGACTCTGCCAAGAAATTTGATGGTGTTTTCACCTTGATTGTATTAGTTTCACGGAATTACCTGTCAATATTTGAACTATTTAACATATCATTTATCTTCTTGTAGACTGACATGGGACTTATTAAGGAATTAACAATAGAATGATCCCTTCCCTTGCCCTGAAAACAAGTTCTGGTTATGAATTCTGCTTACTAACGAAATGAGAACTGCCAGCATTGCCTTGGCTATTTCCTTGTAAAGCATTATGTTCAAATGAAATAATATTTCTTCCTTCTCACTCTACAGCTCAGACATACACATAATGCCATACAAAAAGACCATACAGTTCTTGTATGCTGGTTTACCCATCATGCCAGGATATCCACTGGCCTTTTTTTGGATATTCTTCAGGTGTAGATGAGAAATGGAACTACCTTCAATATCACTTATTACGATTAAGATTCAACTGAATGTGGCTAGAACCCTGCATGTTTGTTTAGGTGTAGTGTCTTTGTGTTTGTGTTTGTGTTTGTGTTTGTGTTTGTGTTTGGGTATGTTTCTATATATATGCATGCGTACATGTGTGTATGCATGGTATTCAATTTTCATTTTAAATGCATTGTCTATTGGAAACAGATGTTCCTAGGTCCAGTCAACTTGGTCTTGGAACTGGAGACAAGCATGCCACTTCAGGGTTTCCCATCAGAGGTTCTTCTAGTCCAATCTGCCAATCAATCGACAAAAGAAGGTTGTCATAATCTTCTATTATATTTTCAAAGTATTTTTATTTATGCAAAAATGTGTTGATTGCTCCTATGATCCTCTCTGCATGATGCATGATTCAGCCAACAGCAGAACTTCATCAGATATTTTTCTACAGATTCAGGTCCGATTTAATTGAGTCTTGCTCTCTTCTATAATATTTGTTTTGAGGCACATCTATCTTCCTCTAACGCTTACTATGATTCAGGTCTTCCACCACACCAAGAGATTGGGATGCCTGCTCTATCGCCTACTATGACCGAGGCACGAGTTATTCATTTCTAGTAATCTCCTTGTCACGTATCAACCAATTTAAGCTTATTTTGTAACGTGCAATATAGGGGAAGATTTCAAAGTGAATGAAGAAAGAAAGCGAAAAACTTACTCCTGGAGAAGTACTGTGTGAAGTGGAAACTGTAGGTTCCGATTGTTGTCTCTATAGCCATATGTTAATGTAATTTGTTCTCCACATTCAGGTGAAATCTAGATGCCTGGCTGAAGGTCCGATTGTTCAGCCAACGCCCCTCTCTGAGGTCAAGCAAGAGCCCTACAACCTCCCATATTCTTATGAGTGGATTATATGTGATATAGACTCGGAAGAGGTTCTTGCCGAGGTGTATAATCTGCTGACAAACAATTATGTTGAGGATGACGAGAACATGTTCAGGTTCAATTATTCGAAAGAGTTTCTCCGGTGGGCACTTCGCCCTCAAGGTTACTTTAGGAGTTGGCACATTGGAGTCAGGGTGAAGAGATCGAAAAAGTTAATTGGGTTCATTACCTGTGTCCCTGCAAGAATCCGGGTTCGTGACACTGTTGTGTTGATGGCGGAGCAGAACTTCCTGTGTGTTCACAAATCACAAGAAGCATCGATCAAAGAGGCTCGCTCCACTCATGATCAAAGAGGTTACTCGGAGGGTCCATCTCGAGAATATCTGGCAAGCAGCTAACACAGCTGGCGTTGTCCGTCCCACTCCCTTCACAACTTGTCGGTACTGGCATAAATCGTTAAATCCGAAGAAGCTTATTGATGTCGGATTCTTTAGGCTTGGTCCAAGGATGACAATGAGCCGGACAATCGAGCTGTACAAGCTTTCGGATCAGACGGCCACACCTGGTTTCAGAAAAATGGAGCCTCACGACGTCCCTGCAGTGACTCGTCTGCTTAGGAATTATCTGAAGCAGTTTGTTGTTGCGCCAGATTTTGATGTGGATGATGTGGAACACTGGTTTCTGCAGTTTGTTGAAAGCCCTGAAACTCATGAGATCACCGATTTCTGCAGTTTTTACAGCCTTCCCTCTTCTATACTAGGCAGCCAGAACCACTCTGTCTTGAAGGCCGCGTATTCCTATTACAATGTGTCGACCAAGACCCCTTTGCTTCAGCTGATAAACGATGCCCTCATTGTTGCCAAGAAGAAGGACTTTGATGTCTTCAACGCATTGGACGTTATGCACAACGAGACCTTCTTGAAAGAGCTGAAATTCGGGCCCGGAGATGGCAAGCTTCATTACTACCTCTACAACTACCGGCTAAAGCATGTTTTGAGATCATCGGAGCTTGGGCTCGTGCTCTTATAGAGCCGACTTCAATAGAAGTAATGTCTTGTTGACTTGTTCTGTCCTGGCCAAGCCATTTTTTGTAACTTGATTAAACTCTTCTTGCTTCATGGCTGCAACAAATGCTCTTGAAGAGAACTCAAAATATGGATGAACTATTGAGGCTTGAATTTCGAATTTGCTTCATGTTATTTTTCCTTATGTTGTATTCTCTTTAATAGACAACGCCCCTGCTATAGTTTTTAGCCATTTCTAAATTCCATCCTGTCAATGGAAGTTATACATGTTACCAATTTCGATTGGTTAATGTTCTATGATAGTTAATAATGTGTATGGTTGTTATGTTTTTACTTTTCTAGTGTTAAAGAAGACGAAAAGAGACTACTCAGAAGGAAGAATGAGATCAAAATTGAAGGAAAAAGGTTACCATCTAACAACCAACAACAATACACAGGAATATGAGAGAGAGGGAGAGAAGTAATATACATCTAACAGCTTTCTTATTAACATCCTATGAAATAATGTGCATTTCTTCAACTCCAATACATTCTTCAACACAGAAGCTCAGGCCAGCAGCGATGAACAGAGTTTGGCTCCATCGCGTGCAGAAACACTCGAGCACATCCTCCTCAGCAGATGATGCAGCGGAATGATCAGAATTTTTTTCAATTGAAGTGAGTAACTAAAGCACGACAATAGCTTGAGCTCGAGAACCTGCAGAAATAATAATTCATGGATAGAACAAGCGAGTTATATTTATGAATCGAGTAATTTAATTGCTTACTCTTAGAGTTTGTGCCTCCTTTGTCTTGCCCTGATTATAAGAAATAAAAGGAGCAAATCAGCCACGGATCACGGCTGGGATAGATATCAGATTGTTTCGTTCGAAGAAGTTACTTACATTGTTCGAGTATCTGTTGTAAGTGCAGGACCACTGCATCTGCGTCTTCAGCCATTTGTGAGAGCCTTTCAGACTCTTTAACTGCTTCAGCAGCTAACAAGGCTTTATTTTCCGCCTCGGCAATCTTGTGAGCAGCTATATTAGCTGCATCCTCCATTTCAGTAGAAATGCTCGGTCTAGAATCTCGTCTTGGCTTTGACCTGACAACCTTTTGTTTTGGCAGAGGTGTTTTGGTGCCCAATGAAGCATGTTTGATCTTGTAGCGTTTCTGAACCTGTCAAGCATATTGCATGGGCATGCGCATCAGAAAATATTAATATCAGCATTAAAATATATGGACATGCTAGGCCTTTTAACTGTATGTTACTCCATTCTAGTTGTAGTTTAGGGCAATGCAAAAAGATAAATTAATGATGAAGCAGCAGTAAAGGGAGATTATGCATTTACAGCTAACTGCTGTTCAAATCGAGTGGGAGTGCATATAATCTTGTGAAAGGAGATGATTATCTTACATGCATGCTACCAAGCGATTTAATTTAAATATCAACATAACACACTAAATGAATCGTAAATAGTAGACCGTGGCATTCTAGGTTGTCATACACTGGACTTTGAAGAACTGGAAACACAAAAAACTACAAAGGGGAAATTCATATACCTTCTCAACTGTGCCCTGTAAAACAAGTTTCCTCATCTTTGAAGTCAGTAGCCTTCTGAAATTATGTGGCACCTCATACTTTTTCTGTCAAGCACAATTTTTTTCAAAAAGTTGATACAGAGTCTTGTACTGAAAATAAAAGATATAAAGCAGAAATTTGTTTCCTAAATTGGGAATCGAGACAGAAGGGCCATATAGCAAAATAACTTCAAACTCCAACCTGGAGCTGATCTTTTCCTCAACCGGAAAGCATATGACATGCATGTACAAAAAAGGCTCAGCTGGAATACAAAACTACAAGTCTAACATGTGAACTTCAATTTATTTTCTTTTCAAAGCTCATTTCAAGTGCATCTATTAATCTAAATCATCTGACCATTTGTCTCCACAAAAGCCTAAATCACATTATCCAAAGTGTCTACTGTGATTAGAGAATAGAAACACAAAGTCCATGGGCATATATACTTGGTACAAAATCCACGTCAAAATCATGAACATGGGAGAAATTAGGATGGATTCTCAGCTTAAATAAGCTTAAAAGAGGCTCTGTAAAATTCAGTGCATCAGTTGACTATCGTTCTTCCTGAGATCAGAGGACTACCTTTTGATGAACAGCATCATTGCACTGAAACTGTAAACCCTCAGCAAGCCCAACTGATTTACAAGCTCCCAGTTTTCTTAAATATTCTAACGTGTATTGTTACTACTGTTAACTAAATATATTTACACTTAGTAGAGAATAGATTTATTATCTGACCTCAATAAACTTCAAAATTGAATCATAATCAGATCCATTGCGATCCTTGATAGATGAAAGTGCTTCGAGTATCATTTCGTTGTAGTTGTACCTGAAATATGGGAGAGTCAATATACGCTAGGCATAAGCATAATACATATGCAACTCTAGTCAAGAAATAAAAAGACGAAGAGAAGTGGTCCATAATATGCCTCCAACAACTGTAAGCCTTATACAATAGAAAATAACAAAGAGAAAATGAGATTGTTCCACTTTTTAGTAAATCAAATGACCTTTCCGGCCTAAACAAGATCTTTATTATGACCAATGATCCTAACCAGATAGTATTTGCTTGGTTCAGAGTATAATGCTGCACGAGAAAATTACTGAAATAAGAGGAGTTACATACTTCTGACAATTTTTAACACCCTCAGGGCTTTGAGGAGGTTTGTCATTCACATTGTCAAGAGGAACCGAAATTAAAGCTGAAGACTGAGCTTTAAGTGTCACAGCACCATTTGTGATTGACTTTGCTCTGGGAGTCGTACCAATAACTCCCGAGCTTTGTCCACCCATATTCCGCCATTTGTCCTGATTAGAACATCGGAAAAGGACAAACAATTCATCATGCAACAACAATAGGAAGAACATTACACTTGGCAAATAGCACCAAAACCTATAGGTGGTCCAATTAAACAAAACAATTCCAATGAGAAAGCAGCCTACATCAAAATAGGTCATTGTGACAACCAACACTCACATAAAAATAGCATCAAATAGATCAGATGGCTTTGAAAGATAAGTCTAACATTCAATAAAAGACCCTCATATCATCCCCATGGATAATTGCTTGCTAATAACAATCAGAAATACTGTGACAATTAATGCTTGAGAAAACATTTAGGAATTCCACGAAACAGATATTCACCTATTTCACTTTTGATCGATAAAAAACGCCTCTATTGTCACCGGGAAAAAAAAACGCAGTTCCAACTGGCTAATGGAAAACACAAACAATGGCACTGCATCATCTTCATCTTCAGTGAAACACAAACACGCAGAAAACAATCAACACTTACTTACAACTCGAAATAATAGCAAGCATAATTCAAAGATAACACAAACCACATATAATCTAAAGTTGCTCAAATAGCGCAGCATAATCACATTAAAAATAAAATCACAAGGACATTGTCAATTTGACTCTCAAAATTAGTATCATTTCGTAAAACTAACACTAAATAAGCGGCAGAACTCATCAATTCACAAAGTCCACAAAAAACTTGCAGAAGCAGACGCACAATTAATCTCACCAACAAAACAACGTGAACTTTCAATACAGAATTGAAAATAATAATAAAAACAAAAACAATTAGAAAAATAAAAGCAACAGCTGGCATTGCAGAAAATCGAAAACCTTGAGGTCAACATTCGATCGGTTGGTGAGTTTGTGCTTGAACTCGGAATCTACGAGAATGTTCTTCCACTTGCCGGCGCCGTACTTGGCCACCCCCGCCTTCAGCGCCTCCTCTTCCTCCGACGTCCACTTGAGCTTCTGATTCCCCATTCCCGAGTCCTGATTACGAAGATTTACGGCGGCGACCGGCGGAGCGCCACCACAGTCTCGGAGTATCTGAGGCTCCCGCTTCGTGGACCTTAATACTCACCCGCTTTATAGGCTGCACCCAGACACGTGGCATCTGATGTTGTTTCCTATCTGTCATTTTCTTTTTCGAATTTGGTGGGTTTTTTTAGGTAATTTTTTACTATAATTTAGTTATTAATTCATATTTCATGTATATAGAGAGAGCTTATCCTGAATTAATTAAATTCTACTGAAAATAAAAATAATTTACTTTGATTTCTTAAATAGTATTAATTATTTTTAATTATTTCTATGTATTGATATTTTGCATCTTGTATATCTTAAACTGATACACGCGCATTCTACATTGATACACAACCTATCATTCCTTCATTCTGGCCATAAATTGGTAAATTTCACAATTTTTCCATATATAGTTCTAATTCTAGGAGATGAGGTTTTTGCAATTTATACATCATGTAAATTTAACTGTCTTGTAACTAAAATACTATTTATTCAATTAATTATATTATAAAATCTGTGCAGAATGATAGTTTGGGATTGTGAAATTTGACTAACTTACTCATTAATCATAAATTTTGTTATTGTGAAATTAATATTATATTCACAGTTAACATATTTATTATTTTATTTCAGTTTTTTTTATATGTATGTATGGATCACATTGAAATTTGCTAGTACACTAAAATGAGGTAGTAGTTATTTAGAAGTAACAACTGAAATTTAATCATTTGAGGAAGCGACTATTATTAATGTATATAATTGAATGCTTGCTCATTTAGCATGCATCATAAAATAAAACATGATATATTTAATCATGATCTTTGAGTATGAAATTACAAAATCCAATTCAACAATATTTATACCTGAAATATACAATTACCCAACCAAATTGAGCCTAACAGAATTAAGTCGATTCATGCTCTCTTTCTTCTTAAGAAAAATATTCGTTTCGATTTTGCATGCGCGTGTGAATACTTTAAATAGAAAATAAACGGTTGCTGCGCTATTGGGAGCTTTTTTCCAGAATATTTTTGCACTCACTTCAATTTTGCTATTTATGCCCCATTTTCACCCACACACAACACACAGTTTCAATCCTGCAATTTCTTCGCAATCGAAAGCCATAAACAACCAAAACCTAACCAATCTGAGCATTGATCTTCTTCTGTTGATTACGCGCTCTCAACTTCACCGTCATGATCTATGCGTCGAGAATTCTTCATCACTCCAGAAAGGTGATCCACCTTTTTTTCTTTTTCTTTTTTTGCCATGATTAATCGGTTTGTTTCTCAGTAATCGATGCATGCATTTGCATTTTTCTTTTTATCGGATCAAAATTCTGCTCTCCGTCTTCTTTTCTGTGTGTGACGATATGAATCAGCTCGATTCAATTTGCGCATCTGCATGCGTTTTGGTGAGCTCAATGTGGAACGATTTGGTCTGTGCCGTTTTGGGGATTTTGCAGCTCATATGATCAATTTGAGCTGTATTTTGTTCGGAAAATTGGCATAATTATGCATCGAGGAAATGTTTAGCTGCAAGTGTGTTGAAATTTATTTGTCTCGATTCATGACAATTAGAGACTAATTTGAGCTTCTGTGAGTGGAGCAGATGCTAAAATTTGTAGTCATATAAGTTTATCATCCTATTAAGATGTTGGAGTTTATATATCCTTTTTTGGTTCGTTCTGGAATAATTTTTGTCAGAAAAATGGTTACACTTTAAGTAAAAAAATGGTTGGCGTTGAGAAGGTGCCACAATGAATTACATCATTCAACATCCATCATGTTCTTATGAAGTAGAAAAGGTGAGCAGAGTCATGGAGAAGATCTTGTTTGGTGAAACCTGAAGGATGGAGAAAGTTCATAGTTAATCTAATTTGGTAAATAGTTGGTAGAAGAATAAAAGGGGAGTAGATTTAGAGATCTAATCAACTCTGAAATTCTTATAAAATTACCTTATGGTCAAGTACTCACTCGAACGTAATCAGCCAAGAATTTTCCTTTAGATTGTATGAAATGGAAAAATAAATTTGCTGGTGTTTTCACTTTCATTTTATTGATTACCTGTCAATATTTGAACTATTTAACACATCATTTATCTTCTTGTAGACTGACATGGGATATATTAAGGAATTAACGATAGAATGATCCTTTTCCTTGCCCTGAAAACAAGTGCAGGCTATGAATTTTGCTAACTAACAAAATGAGAACTGTCAGCATTGTCTTGGTTATTTCCTTGTGAAGCATTATGTTCAAATGAAATAATAATTCTTCCTTCTCACTCTACAGCTCAGACATACACATCATGCCATACAAAAAGACCATACAGTTCTTGTACGCTGGTTTACCCATCATGTCAGGATATCCGTCAATGATATAGAGTGTAAGTGGCCTCGTTTTGGATGGTCTTCACTCTTCGAAGTGTAACTACCTTAATAGAACTCATCTGATTTATAGTTTTTTTTATGGGATCAACTTATTACTATTAAGATTCAGTAACTACTAAACTGAATGTGGCTAGAACCCTGCATGTTTGTTTAGGTGTAGTCTCAGTGTCTTTGGGTATGTCTTTATATATATGAATACCCATACGTGTGTTTGCATGGTATTCAATTTTCATTTTAAATGCATTATCTATTGAAAACAGATGTTCCGAGGTCCAGCCAACTTGGTCTTGGACCTGGGGACAAGCTTGCCACTTCAAGGTTTCCCATCAGAGGCTCTTCTAGTCCAATTCGCCAATCAATCAACCAAACATCAGTGGTAATACAAATTGAGTTTCCTCCTTTATTATTTTGCTGTCTGTTTCGAATATTCATGCATAACATGGGAAAATTGTAATGAAGATCTCAACTGATAGAATGGACAAAGGAAAAATTATATGGACAGCAAGAAAGGGGCATCCTCCAGAAATGGGACTAGTGTACAAAAGAAGGTTGTCATAATCTTCTATTATATTTTTCACTGTATTTGTATTTTATGCAAAACTATGATCCTCTCTGCATGATGCATGTTTCAGCCAACAGCGGAACTTCATCAGATATTTTTCTACAGAGTCAGGTTCATTTTATTGAGTCCTTCTCTCTTCTATAATATTTGTTTTGAGGCATATCTATCTTCCTCTAAATCTAATGCTTTACTATGATTCAGGTCTTCCACCACACCAAGAGATTGGGATGCCTTCTCTATCACCTACTATGACCGAGGCACGAGTTATTCATTTCTAGTAATCTCCTTGTCACGTATCATCCAATGTAAGCTTATTTTTGTCACGTGCAATATAGGGAAATATTTCAAAGTGGATGAAGAAAGAAGGCGAAAAACTTACTCCCGGAGAAGTACTGTGTGAAGTGGAAACTGTAGGTTCCCCATTTTCTCTCTGTAGCCTTCTGTTAATGAAATTTCCTCTACATTCAGGTGAAATCTGATATTGTACTTCTGCATCTGCTTGACATTTCAAGGATAAAGCATCGGTTGAAATGGAATGCATGGAGGAAGGATATCTAGCAAAAATCGTGCTCGGGGACGGATCGACTGGGATTAAAATTGGTGAGGTATTAAGGATATAGCCTGTGAACTTGTTATTCACACCTATTTCTTGGTCTATCAAAATTATAAACTTGTTTTAGCTTTTCTTGTCTTCCAGTTCCTTTAGTCTCTTTTTGATGACTGACGACAGTTCATATGATCTTAGATAATCGCTGTGACTGTGGAGGAAGAGGAGGATGTTGCCAAATTCAAGGACTACTCCCCCTCAAAATCAGAAGCTGCAGCTTCATCCAAAGAACCCTCTTCACCTCTAACTCCAACCAAAGATGAAAGTCCTCAAGTGGCGGCATCCAGGCCCAGAGAACGATCTTCAGCAGGGGACCGGATTTTCACTGGTCCTCTCACCAGTTTGCTCGGGAAAGATCAAAATGTAAGCTGAATGATGTAGATAATAAGAGTTCACAACTATACACCTAGATAATAAGATTCTTTTTTCTTTTTTCTTTTTTGTTATCCCTGGAGGTTTCTGCTTCATGAATTTTCATAAAAACAGGTATCTTTTTCAAATGCAAGAGGATCTGGTTCTGATGGACGACGCGCTGTGAAGGGTGAAGTGAAAGATCATGGTGAAGTGAAAGATCATCCTGGTACTTCTCGTTTACCCGTTATGTGTGTCTAGTTTATCCACTTGCCTTTTTTGGTGACTCTGCATAGATTATCATTGTTTTCACCCAGTTAACCTCCCAGACTATTTACTTAACCTATTTTACCTTCTCCTTTGTGCAGCTTCAGGTAGAAAAGAAGTTTCCCCTGCCTTAGATTACGTAGACATTCCCCAGACTCAAATTAGAAAGGTATATATATGTTGGTTATCCCAAGCATATGAGTTTGGAGTTTAGTTTCCAGTAGTCTCAGTTTGTGTATGGGTCTAAATTGTAGCAAAGCCTTGTGCCAGACTCAAAACTAACATATATATTCAAAGTGCATGCTTCTTTGTGACTGATATTAGAATAATGAGGGTGAGTTCTGCCGATGTGGATCAATGTGAATATATTTAAGTCAAGTTGGATTGTTTGGCAGGTTACCGCGTCACGCCTATTGCAATCGAAACAAACAATCCCACACTATTACCTAACTGTAGATACATGTGTCGACAAGCTTATGGAGTGAGTCCTGTATCTTGTTCAATACTTGACCCCACATGATTTCTTGTATTTAATTTCTAAGACGTTTTGCAGACTGCGTAGCTATCTGAATTCGTTGCAAGAAGCTTCAGGTGGGAAAAGGATATCTGTCAATGATCTTGTGATTAAGGTACCAAAACACTTAGCTACATACCTTCCTTACCTTCGCTTTACGCCTATCCCCCTTCATTGGTTTGAAGTAGCAACACGCATCAGATCTGTGACTCATGATAAACTGATTTAACATTTCTTCTTGCAGGCTGCTGCTATGGCTCTACGAGAAGTTCCTGAGTGCAATAGTTCGTGGACTGATGATTATATTCGCCAGTAAGAACTTTTACGAACTCAAGTAGTTGTTTAACCAACAAGAGTCTTCTAAAACTGCAACATCTTACCACACAGGTTTCATAATGTGAATATTAATGTTGCTGTGCAAACAGATACTGGATCGTGTGTGCCTGTAATTAAGGTGAGGCACCACAAATTCTAATCATAATATGTAATTTTTGCCTCAAACTGCATCTTATCGTCTTCTATTTTCGCTAAATTTCCCAGGATGCCGACAAGAAAGGTTTATCAAGGATCGCGGAGGAAGTTAAGCATTTAGCTGAGAAAGCAAGAGAGAACAGCTTGAAACCCGAAGATTATGAGGTAAACCTTTGTCAACAAGCTACTTAGCTCGTCTGCAGACGAGAAGATCACGTAAAAGCTATGAATTTAAATAAAAACACTATGTGAAGAGTTAGATAACTTTATCAAAATTTTGAAAAAAAAAACAGATACGATAAGATTCTTGTAAATTAAATTACTAAGCATTGCTTATGTAGGTATGTCGGTAGTTGGAAGAAGGCACTTTTTTATAATAGTAACAGTTTCATATCTTCTCCCCCTTAGGGAGGTACATTCACGGTATCAAACTTGGGAGGGCCTTTTGGCGTCGAGCAATTCCGTGCAATCGTCAACCCTCCCCAATCGGGCATTCTAGCAGTTGGATCCGGTAAGACTAACTTTTCGTCTCTCGTTTCTATGTGAAACTTGGCATCACAAAGATCTTCACCGTGTGAATAGCTGAAAGGAGGGTCGTACCTGGCTCCGGCCCCAAGCAGTACGAGTTTGCTTCGTTCATGACTGCCACATTGAGCTGCGACCATCGCGTCGTTGATGGTAAGCTTTGCCACAACTACATCACCAATAACGCAACCGAACATTACTATATCAAGTAATGGAGTGGTATGTATGTGCAGGCGCCATCGGAGCAGAGTGGCTGAAGGCTTTCAAAGGCTACATCGAGAATCCGCAGTCTATGTTGGTTTGAACTTCTTCGGCAGTGAAGATGGGAATGGGATGCGACTGATAGTGATAGATGCTTTGGTTCGTCGAGACGAGCTCCTTATTTTGTCGAATTAATAATGATTCCTCAGTCCGGTTACAATCCAAAATAAGATTTTTTTTTTTTTTTTTTCATCTTAACCACCTAGCATTTGGAACTTTGGAATATCTAAGGTATTTGATCAAATCTAGTATCTAATTTTGTTTAAGTCGTGTCTTATTAAAACGGTAACATTGGAGAAATTCTAATAATGAGAATAAAACTACTCTATTAATTTAGTTTGAGTCATATCTTATCAATCGTTAGGAAGTGTTTACTTTTGATAGAATGGATAACAAAAATAATCCAAGCTAAATCTAGCATATAATTTTATATATTGTTTATTTTTGTTTGATTATTTTATTCTTCAAATATTCATATTTATATTTCATCAAGCGCTATAATAATATTTTATAAATACATTGTCACTTTATTAGTGTAAAAACTAAATATGCATAAGATGAGTCAAATCATTCACTCTAATTGTGCATTTTTTTAAATTAATTTTTATTAGAGTAAAATTACTAAAATTGTATTTTCAAATCAAGTGGGATTTGAGATAAGTGTCAATTACCCAAAAAATATCTATTGCAAATGTATATATATATATTTTTGTTTGCTAGTCCAGGAACATTTTCAAGAATATTTTTTTTGTTCAAGGACAGTATAACATTAAACTTCGAATAATCAATTTTTTGGGGTCAAACACATTTAACATTATGCTTCGAGTGGTGAAGGATGTTTCACTGTCATCTACCACAAAAATTGTGATATGAGATAAATTACAAGTGAACGATTTTAATAATGAAAATGGATATTTGTTATTTTGAATTAAATTGTATTTTTTTAAATATTTCATTATCTATGCCGACATTATGTCTCGTGCACCGCACGAGGGTAAAACCTAATAATATATATAAAAAAATATTTAAACTAGACAAGTTATAATAATTTAAGGTTTATTAATTTTTATAGCATGTTATTAAGTCAATTGAACTTTAATTTTAAAGTTAATATATATCTTTCGTATTATTGTTTCACTTTAAATATTAAACTAAAATTAATGAATATCAAAATAAAACTAATGTTAAGCATCTTTTCAATATACATTAAATTAATTAATTATTTAGTAACAAATATCAAAATAAAATTAATATCTCACAAATTAAATTAAAATATAAACGAATATTATGAATAAATATATAATACAAAAAAAGTATACAAATAAAAATAGATTTACATAAAATTATCATACACTTAGTAGAATTTTAATAGCCAAAAAATAGATCGGGGGTGTAACTTATATAAATTTGATAATTCAAGATTAAAAAAATATCTCATATTTTAGGATATAATTGATAGTGCCTTTATTATACACATAATAAAAATGAAATGTTATGAAATTACTACTTAGATTAGTATAAGTCTTAAAAGATATTTATATTTCTTTTAAAGAAATTTTTAAAAAACTAATGATTGTCATTGGATTAAAAATGTATATTGTCAAGTCTTGATCTGACATGTTACAACTATAAATAAACTATCCTTATTTGTATAATATAATATCTATTATATTTATATTGTATTGTATAAGAAATGAATTTCATTATCTTTAAAATTTATGTAAAATATCTATAACACTAAAATTTATTAAATAATTATTCACCTCGCGTAGCACAGGTACGAAAAAATTATTAAATAGCAAAACTAGTTTGTATTGAGTTGCAGTCTCCCTCACATTGAGTCGGCGGGGGTGTTGTAGGGAGTGGGTAAGTTGTCGGTGGCGCCGCTTCACAACCGCATAGCTGCCGCTGCCAGAAGAGCTTTATCTTCTGTATGTATCATCCCATGTTAGAATATTAGGCAAAAAATTTACCAACTTTGACCAATTATGATTTTAAAAATATTTTACGAAGGTTGTAATGATACAAGATCGAACAATGTCAATATCTCAATTTACCATTTGATGTAGTTAACTATATTCTAGGAAATTTCTGTATTAATTTATCAAAAAAAAAAAGTTGGATTAGTTTGTTAATCTATCTCTTTCATAGTATTTGTTTTAATGAAATTATTAGTAATTTTAATTTTGGCTATAAGGGTAATATAGTAATTAAATAAATATTTTTACTATTTTAAAAATGAGAATATAGTGAGTAAAATGGGGGCTTGTACGGACCTTCCCTTTTTACCATCCATTCATTTTGCAATATATGGTCGTTGTTTGACTTAGATCCATCATTTTTTTTACCAAAAACATAACGGAAAAACGTTGTAAATATTTGAAGATCCAACCTCCACATGTGATGATATATCCCAAAATTAAACAACAGTTTTCTGTCTCTTAATATACAAGAAAAATTTCTTTGACAAACTTTTTCTATAGTATTTCTGATATGAACAGCTAAGTACTGTAGGAGTGAGAAAGGTTCCAAAATCACTCTAACTTTAACTTAAACATTTACATTCATATCTTCACAAACATCCTTTCCCAAAGCTATGCATTATGCCCTCCTGCCACTTTTTAGTTTGGTAATTGCCTGTTCAAACATGTCAAACCACACATGTCAGCTAAACAGTCTGAAATTTCAAATTCGAGATTCCGATAAGCAAGTTTCCTCACCTGAAACGATGGAGGAGCCCTTTCTTGATAATTTTGTGCATATGTGAAATAATAAGTTCTTCTCTCGGGTTTGAGCTTCCACACCGCGTCCCTCAGCCTCTGTAGCTCGGGCAACACGACTGAGTCGAGGTCGGGCCGGTCCTTCCTCCGCAGCTCACTGCATTGCAGGGCCAATTTTGCCAGCTCTACTGTCTCCTGGAGTGGCCAGTCTTGGACACTCTGGTCAAGAATCTCCGAAAACCGCCCGTTTTCGATAGATTTCTTGACCAGATGTGTTAAGCCCATTGGGGGCTTGGCAGTGATGATCTGGAGCAAGATGATCCCCAACGAGTACACATCCGATTTCGTCCCCAGCATCCCCGTCTGCTGGTACTCCGGGTCGATGTAGCAGAATGTCCCCGCCGCGGCTGTCATCCTGTACTGGGTCATGTTGCCGGCCTCGGAGGGGGGGATCAGCCTGGACAGGCCTACGTCGCTGATCTTGCTGACGTAGTTCCTGTCCAGGAGGATGTTACCGGGCTTGAGGTCGCGGTGGACCAGCGGCTGCGGCTTCGTCTGGTGGAGGAAGTTGAGGCCGGTCGCAATCTCCGCTGCGATGGAGAAGCGCGTGGTCCACGGTAGGGGCGGTGACCCGTCTTTGCAGGAGAGGCGGTCTTCGAGGCACCCGTTTTCCATGTACTCGTAGACGAGGCATCCGTACTCGGGACAGGCCCCGAGTAGGATGACCATGTTGGGATGCCTCATCCGGCTCAGCACCTCGACCTAATTGATGTAGTGAAATACGAGATGTAATATCATTAGGTCAATGATTTTGGATAATGATAGTACAATGTGGACATAAGAATAGGGGACTTTATTTAAATAATTACTCCCCTCTTCCCAAAGTCGTATTCCTTTTTTAGCCCTCCCAACTAATTTGAGTCATTTTCTTTTTAAAATACTTTTATTACTCATACAACTTGAAATAATATATATTACTATCACTGCTTTACACTAAATCAATTTATGAGGCTTGAATAATGTAATAATGAATGTTCGTTTTTCGTGTAAGAAAGTACCTCTTGTTGGAACTGCTGAAGGCCATCCGGTATGTCGGATTTGAGAATCTTGATGGCAACCGGCGTGTGATCTATGGTGGCTCTGTAAACCGGTCCATAGCTCCCTTCGCCGATCTTATGTGAGCTGAAGCTGTTGGTTGCAGCATTGATCTCTTCAACCGAATACCTTCTGCACCGAGCTAAGCTGTGTTCTAATGCATCAAGCACTTGCCTCTTCTCTTCCCACTCGACCTTGAACTTCCTCTCCGCTTCTCTCCTCTTCTCCGACTCCAAATCCGCCACCATTTGCGCCTTCTGTAAGATCTCCATGGCCGCCTTCGAGTTTTGCTTCTTCTTCTCTGCTATTGCTACTGCCTCTCCTGTCAGCCTGCCTTCTATTATGTCTCTTTCCTGTCTCACCAAACAAGTTGATGCATAATCAGGGCCGGACGCCGAAAAAATTATTTGGTTTTGGTTTGGGGGTGCTGAAGCTCCCCCCAGCACCCCCTATGCATAATATACCACGGAATCATGTTCCTTTTCTTTCTTCTTTTACCTTTTCTCTAGTCGTGGTGGCAGCGTCTAGGCGTGCTGCATTGTACTTTTCTGTGATCTGTTTGAGCTCTAGTTTCACTCTATTGAGCTCGTCTTCCAATTCCTGTGGTGTAAATTGCTCAGACACAAACACAACTAGAAAAATGTTGTTTAAAAGGGGATATAATTGCAAGAATGTCAAAAGTTTGGGTATTAATTTTGTAGTTTCTCCGTAAACTTACCGTTGCTAGATTGGTGGCGGAGGAGCACCTAGATGCGTCGGAGATTCTTGGTTCGTCAAGAAGCTCATAGGATATATCGGAGGAGTAGCTATGCTGCTCGGAGTGGTTATTGGACCAAAAAGAATGGTGGTGAGCCGGGCGATGAGCCATGCCGCTTGGTGGAGTCACGTACCTAAATTGGCTGTTTCCGGGCGTTGAACAATCGAGTGAGATGCGAGAAGACTCATAGCTAATGTTTGCTGATTCCGGAGGAGTTGGATCGCGTCGTTTCTCCCACTTGTAATGGTGCCTTGAGACAGGGCTGCTGGCTTCGGAGTATGCAGGGGAAGGTGCAGTGCTGGCTATAGACCTCTCCGAGGGGCTACTTGGTTGATATTCGATGTCGCTTCTCCCTTCTCTGTACCGGGATATCGGGAGTCAGGGACACGAGATGTAACATGAAAATGTGAATGCGAATGTGTCGTGTTTACCGATGAATTCCGGGAGGTGGCAATGCCGTGGCAGGGGTGATCGGGTCGGTCGAGGACTTGATTCTGTTTGCTTTTCCTTTAGAGACAGAGTATACGGAGCAGAAATCTGGTGCTAGTTTCCCTACGGAGGTTGCAACATCTCCATTCCTAAATGCCCTGCAAAATGAAACACATATGGAAAGAAAATGAAGAAAATAAATAAAAAGGTGACGAGTTTGAATACTAACCTCGCTATGGCGCCTCTGCTCGAAGCGCCTAGGAGTATGTTCTTGATGGAGTGGGCGTTGATGAAGTCGCACAATGCAGCCGGGATGTCGGGGTTGCGGAGGATCACCTCCTTGGTCCGTACCTAAACTCGTTACCAATACAATATCTCGTATTTATATTACGATATATAATCATTCCTATATACGCACATTGAATTCGCAAGTTATTACCCCTTTCCGAGCACAAAAGACGCGCAAAGGAAGGAACAATTGTTGCATTTCGGATTGAGCGCTTGAAATCCCCTCCTCTGCACCAAAATTAATCATTGCTAAAATCTAAATATTTAAATTTTAATTCCCTATCATATTCGGAGGGATTCAAAATTAAGACGTTGTATTTAATCAAACATAATCTTCAAAATATTTGTATGGGTTAAAAGGCAGCATATATACCCGATTTTGGTTGATTGGTGACGACATGTACGAGGGCGATGATCTTCTCCTTCAACCTCAAATTGTCGAGGGCCCATCGCAAGGCGTGTTGGCTGTTCTTGTCTCGGTCGACGGCCACCACGTGAGTGGCCATGCGGCAGCGCTGGGCAGCGGAACCACCGCTGGTGGTTTGCTGCTTTTCGCTACCTCAACCGATTCCCCTGCATGCATGCCACGCTTCCGGAGGAGAATTAATTTCTGAGATTTTAATTTCTCTTTTCTTTCACCATTTATTTCCTTGGTCCACATTCTTTTTTTTACCACCATTTTTCATTCATTTAATTTTGCCGTCATTTTTAATTTGTACCTTATAATATCAAAGCAATATTGAATGGGAATAAAACATAAATCAAATCAAATTTTATGAATTTAATTTGGTTGATTAATTACTTGTAAGGCATATAGTATATAGCACTTCCCTATTTCCGTATAATTTTATGTATTAGAAACGATTTGCATGTGGAATTAGAAATGTTCTTTTTTATGGGGGAAAGACTACCAGTTTAATAAAAAGACAATACATGCAAGCAAATAAATATTTTTAAGTTTAATATGAGTTATTACGATAGCTTAATTGATCTCGGGTCAATCTTTATTTAATTTTATTATTACTTTCACACGATAGGTCGATAGCTACACATGAAGTGAATTAGTAACATAATGAAATTATACCTGCAGTTAGTCTATGAGACTATGACCTTCGATGTAAACTAACCTATATAATATTAAATTAATTATAAGCGAGAGTTCGTTATCATCAATAGAGAAGTACAAAATAGAGCAAAAACATAGAAAACAACTAATCTATACTAATACTAAAAGTGTCTTTGTGATAAAATATATGAACTACCTAATATAACCTTGCTATATATTTAATTTTAAGGGTAATTATGTAAATTATAAATTACCTATTCATATAAAAATTACAATTACCTATTAACT
>JAYJMF010000080.1:2448731-2477691 GCA_036873715.1 Salvia sclarea
TATATAACAATGTGTTTGATTAGGTTTCAAAAATATTTATTTTAGTGTTTAAAATAAATTATTTATTCAACTCTCTAAATCTCTAGAGTTTGGAAATGAGGATCATATGAGATCCACATATTCTTCAATTTGGACCTGACTAGATATATAGCATGATATGAACATGCTGAATTTTCTATAATAATGATTAATATTTGGATAGAATAGTAAATTTGAAAAGAAAAAAAAAAGAGTTTTCCTCGTTACATTAGACTATATGTATTTTAAGAAAGTTTTCTAGAAAAACATACTAAAAGGAATTCACTTGTGATTTTAACAAAATATATAACTTAATTAGACCGCCTTTAATATTTTAAATCAACTTGTTGTCTTAAATTATGTGTTCTACAAGACTGTCTTTATACTCAATATAGTAATACAGTAGTGTACACTACAGTTTTTTGTTTTTCTAGATTTGAAATTGAGATTTATTAAAATACTAAATATTGTGGTGGATGTGGATGGAGTGCAATACCTATTTTTCTTGTTTCCTTGCAACATTCCTTTGGCAATTAGGGTGATTCACTAGAAAATTCATTCTTGTCAATTTCCTATTGGTTCAAGTAACTATCAAAGCCCATGTCCCTACATTTTATTGTTTTTCTGAGAAATTGCTTGCCCAAAAAAATTTGAATGCAATGTGCCGCATGCCAAATATAAAGTTTGTGACTATAATTGCAAGCCAATACCATTCAGCCACCTAAAATATTTATCCACACCCTACCCACCCACACTACCTCTTCCAAGAATACATTTAGGTCGTCGGTTACGTGATGTCTTTATATAAAAATAATTAAATATATAAAATCATACACGATAATGTTACATAATTAATATTAAATATTTATTAAATGGGGTTGAGCATTACGGTGCGATAGAGAAAGCAACTTATACAATACTCCAAATTCCTTTCTTCATACAGTAAAAATTGCTGATATTTCATAGTCATCAAAGAAAAAAATGAATTATATACAGAGAGAGGGGATGAATTATGTCAAATTCGCCTCATTATTCCATATTAGAGATTTTTTTTTCTTTTTCTAATTGATAAAGCTAATGGGCTCTGATCTCCTTATAATACAAAGTAGATAGAATCGTAATTTAATTTATATGTCATAAGTACATGAAAAACATGCACATTGTTGATTTTTTTTTTTTTAAAAGTTGAACATAAAAATGCATACGCCGTTGACCATAATTATGCATATGAAATTGATTTCTCTATATTCTTCTCATATCTAGATTGCTTCCTTCTAACTTCATAATCCAAACGAGAACCAACGGCAGAGAAAGCAAATGATCAATAAGAAGAGTGTTTGCACATATTGAAAAAGAGAAAAAAAGAGCTATGTGAGAATGAGATACATGCAAGTTTTTGTTTTGAAATCTGTAGGCATTGGTTTAATATATAGATGACATGTTTCGGTTTCGTAACATGCATATTTTAGTTTTATGCATGTTTTTGTTTGCAAATACACAATCTTTTTAAAGCCCGCGTCACGAAGTATTCGAACCCGAAATTTACTATCACTAGGCCAATACACACACACAACCTTTTGTTGGTAGTATGCATGTTTAGGATTTGTAATTTTTTTTTATAAGAAAATGTTTAGGATTTGTAATTTTTTTTATAAGAAAATATTTAGGATTTGTAATTTTTTTTTAAGAAAATGTTAGGATTTGTAGTATGCATGGTTCTATCTCGACATCAAAACCTTTCTCAACTTGCTTTGCCAGTTTCCTTATTTTTCCTTCATATTTCCGACAAACTCCGCCATAAACCAAGCTAATAGACACCCCTTTTTCATGATTCATAATCTTCTCTCATTCTCATTTTTTCTCAAGTCTCCAGGTGAGAACTAGCCGATGGCGGACACTACCCATTAGTAGGTCCGCCTCTGCCTCGCCAAAGCAGAACAATAGCAGTCTCCATTTTTTGTGCGAAGAAGAAGAAGATGTAGAATATTGTTCCATCTATGCCCCTAACGAGAATTTAAAGAAGATTTAATAAAGTTTACCACTGTTAAGTTTCTAGTGCATTCATATGAACATAATGCATGGTCTAGATTTAGTACCACATGTTATTTCATGATATTGTGCTACCATATTTTGATCATATATATTGAGGTTGGTTACTATAGGAATGCATTTTTAAGGTGCAAAAATAAGAAAATTGCACATAAACATAACCTTTAAAATTGTGGCACTAGATATATAAAGTTGTTGCAGAAGAAAGGTCTTGGCACAAGAATTGATTCTGCCTATTTTCTTCACTTTTAATAATAAGAAAATCAACTTCTGTTAGTTCTGTTCGCAAGTTTGGAGATAAATACCAATGTTTAAGATTCCTATCGAATGCAAAATATATCCCCTATACAATATTGCTATAGGTTTTTATTTTTATTTTAATAATATTAAAAGTACTAAAATACCCTTCTCATTTTCTAAAAATTTAGTGGGGTCCGTGGACCTTAAGCCATTGTGGCTCCACCCATGACTTTATACATTTAGTGCAACATTATTATTATGAAACAATTGTATTTTATACCAACAACTCTATACATTTCGTCTAATAATATTCGTGTAGCAATAAATTATTGCAAATCAGTTAAAACACTCAGCACAACTGTAAATAGACATGGGTCACTGATTTACGATCATCAAAGATCCTAATTAATTCTTATTCTTACCAAAAAAATCATTTCCTATATGATCCAATTCCTATATATAGGTATATATACCGTATACGAGTTCAAAAAAAAAAACACTCTTATCATAGTAATTATGAAAACCATGTACTATATAGAGGTGGATTCAAATAAAATTATGTAGCTTAGTACTCCCTTCATCTCATAATTGTTGTTCTCGAATTAGAGTGTCCTATAGTTGTTGTCCCTTTTTTAGACATCTTCCATTACTCATATAACTTTAAATAATATTAATTTATATTACTATTTTTCTAACTCTTATAAAATCTGGTGTCAAAAAATAAGATGACAATAATTATGGACGGAGGAGTAGTATACTCGCACAGTCATGAGATATAGTTTCGTTTAAAAAAACAATGTAAAATTCTCAAAATTAAAAAAGTATTGAATAGTAATTTTTGTAATCCATTCATAAATTAATAATCCTTTTGATTAATAAATTTTCCCAATGAAACAGTTGTCTCAAGACTTTAAAAATCTTCTTCTTTTTCTTTTTTTTTCCTTTTCTCAATCTTTATATATTTATATCTTATCATATTTTATGTTTGTGTGTGTCCCTTTTCGACTAGTTGTTTCTTGGTTTCTGGTTTTGCCCAAACCATGAACTTTCTACTCAATCTCACGCTCTATTCAAAGTCGGTCATATTTTACTCAAATGATGATCAAGCAACATCCTTATGTCATCTTCGATATTTCACTCTATGACTTTATTTAGACTTTTATTGCTTAAAATAAGTTATGTTCATCAATGTTGACTCTTGTATTTGAGATGGTGGTACAATTAATGAATGCAATTATTTTGAATTATTAAGTTTCAATTCCCTTGACTCGAATAATCTAAAGATGTTAAATCAATTATCACAAAATAACATATTCTATCATATTTTAATTTCATTGTCTTTTTTTTTTCTTTCTAAAATATATACGTATTAAATTTTCCATGATGAAATTATTGAAAACTAAGATCAAGATACTGTAAAATAAAATAAGCTTGATATATCTTAAATTAGATATACTATATTAAATTCATGAAAAGTAATTGTATATATATATTATTCGATTCGTTACGGATATTCATATCCCAATTCCCAACAAGATGAATGATTATTCTCATTCATGCATCTTAGTCGAGACCAAGTTTGTCGTATTTTTCTCAGTTTTTGTTATATATTTATATATCGTAGTACAGATTTTTATTGCAAACTTAAATACTAGCATTTCCGATTGCACTCATTTAAAGAATCAACCAAAAAATGAAATGATTATTCCGTTTAGTAGAAAGAGTATTTTTATATAGAGTAACTTTATGAGTTGGTTTACCTTCCGGTGAGAAGCAAGGACACGTGGTGTTGTTGAAGTCTGTGTCATGAAAAGTCCATGACTCCTTTTTCTATATTCTATGCACTAATTATTTCTTTTTTTCTTTTCTTCGCCTAATTTCTTTTGTTCTTTTTCTACACAAGCATTGATTGGAGTTAGATAATTGAATCTACACGTGTCCTATGAAGATGTAACGCAATTAGTAAATGCTTTCCCACAGCTGCTCCCTCTCTCTCTCCCCCCCTCTCTCTCTCCTCTCTCTCTTACCAGCTCAAAAATGAAAAGAAAAATCGAAAATTCAGCCGAGGAGAGCATTATTTCTGAGCATTCTTTGAGAGACCTTTTGAGTTATTGATTCGTTTGTGGTGTTTCAATTCAAATTTTTTGAGTGAGAGCCTTTCCACTCAAATCTTGAATCCATTTTGGGAGAAAAAAAAATTGAATCTTTGCTGCGGCGGCATCAAAAATCCCTTTTGTAGTTTTTGGTGTATAATTTGTTGGGATTTGGAATTTGTTGTTGAGGAATGAATCTTGATTGAGGGAAAGTGGAAAATCAATAAAGAAACAAATCCATATTTTCAAGAGGCTGAGAAGGGTTGCCTTAGATCCATGAAATCTATATTTCCATGTGTCAAAAAAGTTGGCATCTTTTGAGAGTTTTCTTGTGAATCTTGCGGGGGTCGGTTTTCCTTTTTCCTAGGTTTGTTTTCATGACCTCTCCATTCTTGCAGTTATGGATAAGGGTTTGAATTTTGTCCTTTTCTTGATTCTCGTGAGTATATAAGGGTTGGTGTTGCAGATTGGGATCTCGGTATCTTGGTTTCTTATGGTGATTGTTTTTCTATGTGTTCTTGATTCCAATCCTTAAAATTTCTGTTTGTGGAAGTATGTTTGATGCATCCTATGTTTGACTCCTAGATCCCTGTTTACCTCTTTTAGATGTCATTACCTTCAGTTGTGATTGGAAGTTAGTTAGTTAGTTTCAATCTCGTGGTGATCTTCTTTTGTCCTTTTGTTTACTTATTCAAGCAATTAATAAACTTTTGATTCCTCTAAGATTAGTTTGTTGCCTGAAAATTGAAAAGATCGAATTCAAGCATCTGAATAGGTTTATAGAGCCTGTATTTATCTGTAAATCGGGTTGCGATTGCAATGATGGAGGAGATATCTCCTGCAGCAGTCGCGGTTACATTTGGCCTAGGCAATCCCGTGTGTGAGAATCCTACGATTTCGAACCATATGGAGATTGCTCGGCTCAAATTAGTGACAGAGACAGAAACCTTGCTGTCTGATCCGGCATTTGGCTGGGATGCCGGTTTCAGTCGTGTGAAAACTAAGACCAGTGAGGTGGATAACATGCTAGACACAGCCCCGACTAATGAGAGTATTGAGTCGAGTGGTAGTAACATTCAAGATAGTGAAGAAGACGAACTTATCTTGTTAGGGATGGACACTAGCTTGATAGGTAGTGCAGAGTTGTTACCCTTAGATCCTGCCTCGAATATAGCTGTTCCGCTTGTTTCTGCTTCAGAGACGAGTGTGCCCATTGCTGTTGAGATTGAGGGTGTGGAGAATGGCCAGCTCGTTGCCAAGGTGATTAGTGTGGAGGAGAAGGACATGTCAATGGGAGAGTGTTCAAGTGGACCTGCAATTAAAGAATCCCTCGTTTCTGTTAAACTGCCGTGTGAGAAGAACCCCGGGAAAGGCAGTGTCAAGAGTGTTTTTGAGCTTGACTGTGTGCCCCTATGGGGTTCAGTGTCGATATGTGGGCATAGGCCCGAGATGGAAGATGCTATTATGGTTGCACCGCATTTCATGAAAATTCCGGTGAAGTTGTTTATCGGTGACCATGGAAATGATGGGATAAGCCAGACGTTGAATCAACTGACTTCTCATTTTTTCGCTGTTTATGATGGTCATGGTGGATCTCAGGTGCATATCTTATCTATATGTTTTGATAATTTTGTTTCTCATCTAAGAGAAGTGTTTAATCAGTGAATTAACTGTGATTATTTGTTGATCAACATCAAGATTTACGTTCTCCAATTTGGATCTATGGTGTGAAAAATATGTGGTTGTGCTAGTTATCTGATTGCTGTTAGAACTCGAATTTTGTAGGTTGCGAATTACTGTCGTGATCGTATACACTGGGCTTTGGTGGAGGAATTGAACGAGTGTAAAGTGGTGGAAGGGAGCACAAGGGACACTAGGCAGGTGCAGTGGGAGAAGGTTTTCACTGATTGCTTTCTAAAAGTAGATGATGAAGTTGGGGGCAAGTCGAGAGAGGGCAGCCCTCAAGGAGATATGGAAGAGGATTCTGTTGTCGAGCCTCTTGCCCCAGAAACCGTTGGATCGACTGCTGTTGTTGCAGTTTTGTCATCGTCCCATATTATAGTTGCCAATTGCGGAGATTCGAGGGCTGTACTCTATCGTGGTAGAGAAGCAATCCCGTTATCGGTTGATCATAAAGTAAGCTGGCTTTTGCCCCATTTTGCTCGTTCTTGAAGCCGGTTGGCAACACATTCTCATTTTTTGTTCTAATTTACCTGTCAGCCGAGTCGAGAGGATGAATATGCTAGGATTGAGGCATCTGGAGGCAAGGTCATATCGTGGAACGGCCACCGTGTGTTTGGTGTTCTTGCAATGTCAAGGTCTATCGGTAGGTCTATATTATTCCTACGATTACGCTTTTCCTGCATTCGTATGCCAAAAAGATCATTTCTTGTGCCTTTTAGAACTATTCTTGCATCATTATGCAATTTTTGGTTGTGAGAGTGTATTAAGATCCTTTGGTCCACAATTGGTGTCTCGACCCGTGCTTGGAAAATCCTAAACAATCGAAAAATTAATCATACCTTAAAAACGTATCGTATTTCTGAACATGGATTGAGCGGTGAGATGCTAACTGTGAAGCAGAGGATCTAGACATAAGTATCCGTTTTGTAGCACGAATATCTGCATTCCCACCTCGCGGGGCTTGGTTCAAACTGTTTTGTTAGGTTAGGTCATGCTCCCTCCGTCCCATTTGTATCCTATTTTCCATTTCGGTCCGCCCCAATTGTATTGGCCCTTTTCCCAAAATGGCAATCAATTACCACATAAGTGGGATCATATTACTTTTTCACCACAAACAAGCACTTTCTTAATTGATGTGCATAAAGTGATGGGCTAATACAAATGGGACGGAGGGAGTACTAATTTGTGCTTCGTTTTCTTGATTGTATGAACTGGTTTGTCGACGTTTGAGTAGTCTCTCGCTCTTTCTGCTGCATTATTCATGTCGTTTTGACCTGTTTCTCAGGCGACCGATACTTGAAGCCATGGATCATCCCCGAGCCGGAGGTAATGTTCGTCCCTCGTAGCAGAGAAGATGACTGCCTCGTGCTGGCCAGCGACGGGCTGTGGGATGTCATGACGAACGAGGAAGCCTGCGAAGTGGCGAGGAAACGCATTCTGATCTGGCACAAGAAGAACGGGACGGACCCGTTGGCAGACCGGGGCCAAGGCGTCGACCCGGCCGCCCAATCCGCAGCGGACTACCTCTGCCACCTGGCACTGCAGGCGGGGAGCAAAGATAACATCTCTGTAATTGTGATAGACTTAAAGTCTAAGAGGAAGATCAAAACCAAATCTTGATCCTCCATTTTACACTCTTCCTTACTGTAGCTTTTTACATTAATATTTTCTCATTTTTACATAATCAGTCCATATGTTTTTTTGTCTTCATGGGCTTGAAAAGTGTGTATGAGAATGGTATTTAGTATGTAATATAGAAAAAAGGAGAGCAGATTACTTATTTAGGAATCTTTTGGTGATTGCATATAGGGGCGGAGCCAGGATTTTACAAATGGTGAGCGAAATTATATTTTTGTATTTGAAAACAAATTTGCACGGGCGAAACTATATATTTACATATAAAATATGAGAAAATACAAAATGAAATACAAATATTATTGCATAGAAGCGGAAATGAAATACAAATATTATTACAAAATGAAATACAAATATTATTACAAATGTACAATAGATGTTATATCGGATGAAATATGACCTACGGCAGAACGAGAGTAAAATAGATGCTATGTCGGATTAAATATGATGATAAAATGTGTATAATAGATGTTACTTAAGGTGAGACACGAGTAGGATTATATCTGTATAACTCTTACTGTTAACATTTTATTGACTGCCGTTCCTTTCAAAATAATTAATTTAGCCATTATTTTCTGTTGGTATAAATCATGGTCAACTTATGATTCTATGAAGCATTTACTAACTAGACAAATAGAAAAGTATATTGATTGTACAACTTATGACGCTAGTATTAGAAATGGATTTTTCTTTTTAAGTATATTGATTGTACAACTTATAGCGCTAGTATTTGAAATGATTTTTTTTGCATTGTTCTGATTCTCTATTAGAACTTTCTTCACGGTATATCCAATCTTTATATATCTAGACCAGATTTAGATCACAGGTATGGAATGGATATATTATTGAGAATTTTGATCAATTATTTTATATGCTTAACATTGGGTTTATTTGAGTCATTTGATCAATTATTTTATATTTTGGGCATCCACAAAAATTATAACATTGTCCATTTTAATATATCGCTTACATCTCATTAAATTTCAAACGACCATTCTGTGTACATATGTACTCTCATACTTTGACTTAGGATGAAATATATATCTCGACCTCAAATTTTGGTCATTTCGCACTTCTATCTTTCAGTTATAAGGCCTCAAGTCTATGAAGAATATAAAAACACAAGAAAAAAAAAAGATTTTTTTAAAGAAAATGTGCTTTATATTTCATAAGGGAAGCAAGTCAAAATTGCAAGCTGGTGATCAAAATACCACTTGAACTGGCACAACAAAAGAAAGAAATTTCCCAGATTACCACGCCAACAAGGATGGATTTGTGTAGATTGCAATAGAAGATCTACTTTCGTCTTTTCTTCGCGAACATCTGGAACTCTAGCGGGACCGGGAGGGTCATGATGTGACCGATTTTGCAGCCCAAGTACCCATAGTGATCTCTCAGCTTCACATAGCTCATTCGGAGATCCTTGGCGATGTCTGAAGGGTCAGAGGAAAAATTATCAACAAAGAGGGAGAGCACCAGAACATAGCTTATCAGCAGATTCTGTTTGTCTACAGGAAGCCGTTTATCCTTAGTCGAACCAAACATGGTTGAGAACTTCTGGGATAAGATGCTAGGCAGTTTGTGATGCTTTGCAGACGACACGCCATCCATAGAGTGCCGGTCCTTGAAATGGATGAGATGAGTGATGTATGACAAGATGCCGGCTATCCTTCTTCTCTTCGACTCATCCTGCAAATTTCAGATGCAGAAACGATAACAAAATAACTCAGACTCAATGCAATGAGGTTCAAGAGGAAATGTTGTCAGATCTTATAAACTTGAAAAAAGGATTCTAATCATTCTACCAGCAGACAAAAGAATGAGTAAAAGCTGAGATCATTTGTATCACAATTTTGATCTAGATATTACGGATAGTCCATAGTCTCGAGCAGTAAAAGAAGTCAGAAAAAATATTCCTGACTATTAGAATTATTTGTAAGTGACAGAGTGGTTCGTAGCTATTTGTACACAAAACATATTCACCAGTGATGATACAAACGAACAAGTTGTACTCATAACAAACTAATCACAAAAAAAAATGCATCTATCTAAATATCACAAATTAACAGAAACCAAGTTTAGGGCTCAATTTTTAAATTTCAGAGTTTTCCATACTATTGAATGACACTTGAAATTTTAAAATGATATACGATAGTCATGTAGGCAGTAAGTAAAGCATGATAGGGAAGAATGCCATGTTGAAGGAAGCCTAATTGCAGAACAGGCAAACAATTAGATTTGGGAAGTTCGATCATCAATGAATTCTCACCTTGGTTTTTTGCACTATATGAATTCGATTGAGAACAAAACTTGGGTAAACATCGGCAGACAATTCTGAACCATCATGCACCTTCTCAAAAATGTCTTGAAGGTAATCCCACTCCCCTTTTAGAATTATTTTGTCGAGTGGATAGGCCATCTCTGCCTCAGTGGCTTCCATATCATGTGGAGGGATATTGCGAGCATTTTCAGTTGAAGCAATTGCTTCAATTGCATCCATTTTCACCTTGATCCCCTTCAATTTCTGTTCCATACCTTCTTGCGCTACTACATCTTCTGTCTGACGTAAGGTTTCACGTTTCTCATCCTGAAAGTAAAGGAGTATTAAAGATTACTAATGAAACATGAACAAGAAATGTTACTTCATCCAAGTCTGCCCCCTTTTTCACTTTTCATTTTCTAGCGTGATTTAGTATATTTTAAGGAAATGATGCTTTGGCACATAATTCTCAAGTTTGGAAAGCAGAACTCCTAAAAACTATGATACAGACATTGATACAAATTTATAAGGGCCACACAATGAAAGTTCCACTCTACCTTTCTTCTATTTTTCTTCGTAGAATACATTACTGTGGCATTCCTGAATTTCGCGTTCCTCTCCTCTGCCGTTTCAATTTCCGCATCCGCATCTGGCGTTTCAGTTTCAGGCTGCTCCAGCCCAGCAATCTTTGGTTCCAGCCTGAATATCTACAGTCACACAAGAAAATGCTTCAATATATTGATTCCAGCAACAAATACTCACAAGCAACCCTCTGAAATTGGAAGAGTATCTCCGACTTCAATTAGCTAGTGATCAGCTAACACACAATCCATATCTAAGAACTGAGTATCTGCTATATAAATGAGCCGTGCAGTTATGTGTGTTTGCACTAAAACATCTGGGTAACAATCACAAGCTGTGGAAGAAGAAGAAAAAGGGAACACCAAATTTAATATGAAATCATAACTTTGAAAACCAACAGCATTCATTCTTTCACTTTAAAATTAAAAGTATAGTTGAAAAGCATCAAAGTCAACATGGAATCAGAAACTACAACAGCAAGAACAATCAAAATCGTGAAAAAAGGTTCAATCTTTCATCGTAAAACAACAAGCTGAAAAACACCAAATTCAACAAGTAAACATATTTCCACTACCACGAGGAATCAAAATCGTCAACACTTGATATTTCACCATAAACCCACAATCAGAAGCTGAAAATACACCAAGTTAGAACCAAAAATTCTAATAAACAAAACCTAAATTCTCTTAAAGCACAAACACAATACCTTATTAGCAGCAATAGGAACCATCTTCAGCACTCCCGTCTCCTTATCCAACACTCCAAGAGCATAATTGCAGAGCTGTGGCGTCCTCGCCTCCCCGGAGTAGTTCGTTCCTACAAAACTGACGGCGGACCCGCTCACTCCCATAACCACCTCCATTCTAGGGTTTTGGGGGTTTCGAGAATTAGGATTCTTGTAAACCTTCACGCTAGAGCTAGCTCCGGCCGATTCCTCCGAATTCTTCAACGGGTCAAATCCGGACGGAAAATATCCGATTATTGGTGAAGTTTTCTCGGGATTTTCGCTAATTTCCTTGATTTTCACATCTAGAGTTTCCAATCGCTTCCCCATTTTCACATCAGCGCTCTCCTCTTCTCCTTCAAATGATCGGTTCTTCTTCTCTTTTGATTTCCCCATGATTCCACCGTCCGTTTGCAGAGGGAGAGGGTTTTTCAGGGGTTTTGTTCTAAACCCTAATTTGATAAAAAAAAAAAAAAAAAAAAAAGGGCACTTAACATTTGCATAATTGCGCCCAACCCGACTCGGCGACTCGTACCGAGTTGAGTCACCCGTCGAGCTTAATAAAGGTCTAAAAGAGTAAAACTATTTTTGCTTCTTTTGTTTAAGGACATATCACTATTATCAAATTTGAATGCAAACTCACACTACTTTTGTAAGATTATAGTACGGCTCCTTCTTCAATTATTTTAAATTAATTGGATAGAATTTTCAAATTTATAACACATCTCCATGCATTTTTCAATAGAAAATCATTTGCATAAAATCATAAAATATGGTAAAGAAACTACACGACATAAAGAAATAGACCCCCTCATAACGAAGAATACACTCTTGTCAAGATAAATATGGAGCAAAGTTTATTAGAAGAACTCCTACATAAAGAAATAAACCCCCACTCCCTCATAACGAAGAATAAATACACTCTGTCAAATTGGAAAGTGGAGGAGCTCTCATCTTAATTTCCTCCATGTTGCATATGATTGTTTTTTTATTAAGTTTATTAGAAGAAGAAAAAAGAGAGAAAAAAATACATTCATACTAACCCTTTAGATGACTCGAACTTCATATCTATCGGTTGCGTATGTGTGAAAATATACAATGAATTAAGTGTCGGAGAAAATTCGAGTGTTGTAGTGGTTGAAACTAGCTATTATAAACTCATGTTATATATATATCATTGCAAAATTACTTAACTGCAATCCTGATTTTTTTAGACTATTAACTCTTAAATTTATTTATTAATATACATAGAATTTATATATATTAAACAACTAAAATTTCAATGAAAAATTGATAATTAAAATTAAGAAGAAGAAGCTTTTGTTGGGGTTGTTATATGCAGCTTCCTTCTCATCCTTGGATTTATATTTTGCTATCATGTAATTCAACAATATTATGCTACTGTTAAAATTATATACTAGTAGTACTTATTGTATCTTTTAAAATTGTACATCAATTGGCCCCGAAGAAATATTCCTATAGCTTCATGCCTTCATCATCACTGAACGCAACGCACGACAAGATTTAACACTACATAGAGATTGTTTATTATATGAATATTAATTAGTCTCTCTCTTCTTCTTCTTCTTCTTCTTTTTTGAATTGATGAATATTTGAGCTTCGTCACTGAAAGCACAAGAAGTTTGAACACTAGAGATTGTTTATTCTCGATCTCTTCTTTTTCTTTTTTTGTATTGATGAATATTTGTCTTTTTCTATCATATTACGAGTATATTTAATAGATGTAATATATGGAGATAGAAACACTAATATTATTTATACATACATAGATCACGACTTATTACACGCAAGTACGTAGTAATTGAGAGAATTAAGAAGAAGAAGAAAGCAAACTAATTAATTAATATACATTCATACTAGTATTATTGAAGTGAGGCCTGGTGTGTCTGTCTTTGGCTTAGCAATGAGATGAATGAGGGAGGTTGCACTTATTAGGAAGCTGCAGTGCAAGCTTAGGGTCTATGCCAAATGATGGCAGCAGCTTTGAATTCTTATAGGAGCAAAGGCACCTGAAATCAGCATGCGACAGCGCCGAGCAGCACTTGGCCGACGGCGGTGGCGCCCGACGCCGTGTACGTGTAGCCGACGCCTTGCACGCCATCAAACCCGCCCTCGACATCTTGCATATGCCCAGACCACACGTTACGTCTATATTCATCATCATCACACATGCCAATAACATTATTGCTGCAATCTTCTTCTTATTATTACACATTATATGCATTTTTTTTTTCTTTTTCTTCGATTCAGGTATTAATGTTTGTCACGTTTATATATAGGGGTACATGGTCGCCCTACTAGACTTGTTAAATGATTTCAAAGGTGATTTTTCTTCCTTCTTTAATTTTATTTTTAATCGCTATGTTCCTTTGGTTGGCTTCATTGTTTTCCAACACTTATTACTGTTGTTTTGGTATCTGTAGAATGGCATTATTTATGTGGATATTTCTTGGAAGTTATATATATATATATATATACTATCAGTATCACACTGTGTCTAGCTATAGTTGACTCCAGTTGCCTAAGTTTCCATATGATTAGAATTGGTGTTACTAATTAGATGTATGGAAACTTGTAAACTCCTCAAAATACTTTTATAAATTATTTAGGAGTTTATAATTTTTTTTAAAAAAAGTTTAATCATATATAAATATAAAATTTTATTTAAATTTTGATTTTTGATTAAATTTAAAGTTTTGATCAAGAAGTACATGAATTTTACAAAATTTTGAAATTTGGTCCATATTCAAAGTTCGTTGACAAATAACCTGATTATTTGGAACCTAATGGACAATCTGAAGATACCGTTCGAAAAATTTCGACTATAACTTTATGATGGTACATGATATATACATCCAAATTATGATAAAAATATATAGATATAAATTTTCCAGAAAATATTTTTCAAGCCAGTTTTCAATCATTTTTGTGATTAAGACCTAACAACTCGTGTGTTTTTCATAATTTAATTTTCTACAAGGAGAGGACTACAGGGATCTATATTTGTTCTTGAGAGGGAACCGGAAAAAAAAAAGGGAATACAACATACTGAGCATAATATAGAAACAAGAAAAAAAAAATGTACGAGTGGTGAAAAATCATGAAACTAAAGGCAAAACTATTTCAATTCAAACTAGGGAGGACTAGTTGGACAACCAAAATCTTTATCTCATGATTTATAGCAAAATAAACAAAAAACTCCCCATCCCATTAAACATGTACTGTAGTTCAGATTTTTTTCGGCACCAAAGGTCCAAAACTGAAGAATGAAATTAATTGGCGTTAGGTAATGTAATCCACATATTTTTTTGACCAAAAAAAAAATAGAACACCCCCGAAAGAAAAATGAACGAAACGGGGTAGTTTCCTAACAAATCAAAGAAATGTAATTTATTCCATGTGAGATATGTAGGTATAGGTCCCTATCTTTCTTGACGAGTGCCCAAGACTTGTTAGTCTTCCATGGTGGGGTTATGCATTGTAGATGGAGACTCTCCAACCATCAACGACCATAGTATTATCTTTCACTAAACGAGCTCAAATCAACTTTTTCGACCCATTCACGTTACATCATTAGCTACGTACCACGAACCTTCCGAGTACATTACCGACCAAGTTTTAGTAGTGTTTGTGTGATTTGCAGACTATTGCAACGGACAAAGACTTTTGAAGTGTAGGACATTTACAAGAATATTCCAATTCATGTCCAGGTAGAGGAAATTATAGGTATAAATAAAATCATATACATTTTAAACTTATTATCAGTGCAAACATTTAAAAATTCATGTCAAGCCCAATAAAAAACTAAAAGATCCCATTAAAGAGAAGCATGATGATAATCCAACAAAATCTGGGGACTACTGCTGAAGCTAAGAAACAGAATGCTATACCAAGAGAGAACCAGCAACCACAAGTCTGCATCGACATTCACATGTTAAAGCACTATAAATGTAACACTTGAACAAGAGAGGAGTCTAGTCGAACCGGGGCGGCGGCCGGGATTCTTGGGAGTCGAGCCGGGAGGTCGGTTTTCCATCTCAAGGGCGAGGTCTCTTGTTGCTGCATGATGGACACTTGTATTGCTTAATTTGCTCAGCCTTGGCCGGAGTAATCTTGACGCACTTTCCGTGAAACCACTTCTCGCATATGTCGCAGCATATCCAGAACTCGTCCGATGCATAGTTATCCCCACAGGCACCGCACAACGTCTCTCCGTGTTCGTCGTCTTCTTCCTCGTCCAGTTCCTCCTCCTCGTCCTTTGGCTGTGGCTTTGAAACTTTAACCTGAGAATTGGATGTGTTTTGTTACATAGAGAGCAAATTGATACCGTCAAGAAGTTCAATATTAGGATACAAGAAATGCATATTTAGGTAGTCCAGAGTCGGCAAAAACTTGCTTGCATTCAGATGCACGCACCCTTATTAGGATTCATCAATCTCCAATTAACGTTAACTAGTACCTAATTTGGGATAATAAATCATAATTAGGATTGAATAAAGATTGATGCACCTTGCATCCAGGTATACCGGAGTGTGCCTCGTATTTTCGTTACGTGTATTGCAGTAGTAGAATGCGGTTTCTACACTATCAAGTTAAGTACTACCTCATACCAGCACATACAGAAATCATAAAACTCAATACACACAGGAAAACAATAAGGGCTATTCGGTTGAAGTTTGGATTGACTACTAGTAGTAGTAAGTAAAAAGATCATATTTTTTTCTTTTACCCTCTTTGGTTTGGGGGGAGGAGGAAAAAGAAAGGAAGTAGAAACCAATTAATAGTAGACAGTACCGGCTTAGAATTTGACTTGGATTTGCTGCTGCTGTTAGATACTGGAGATTTTTCTTTCTGTAGTTTTTTGGCTGCCCCTGTTACAACTTCAAATACAGTAGGAAGTTCATTGATCATGCTGAATAGCCGCTTCCTGCACAAATGATAAGCATTATAAGCTTAAACAAGCTATATGTCAAAAGATATGTGCTAATTTCAATTTCCAAATCAACCAAAAACCCAAGTAATAACAAATTCAAAGCCAGGAAAATGCAATGGGAACCAGTTACTCCAAATGATCAAAGTTTTGCATAAATTATCTCGTTATGACTATGTAAAGGCACTTTACGTAGCAAGAAATACATGATAATATGAACTTGGAAAGATTAAGCCTTTTTTATTGTTTGTCGTAATAGTAGAGGTACTGCTAACCACTGGTTAAAAGGTGTTAAACAAGAAAAGAAAACAGAAGGAGCATTCGGCATACCTGTCAGCTTTATCAATACTGAATCTAGCACCAAAATAGAAAGCGACGGAAAGCAGCCAGGAGTCACTGTGGACAGCAATAAGAGCCAGCCAGTCTTTTTCTTGCATCCCGTCTCTAGCAAAGTTGATGCCCAGAGCAGGCTCAGGGAGTTCCGGAGGCACTTCTTCAACGGGCAAATTGACCTCCCATTCCCCATGAGGATGTCCGTATAGGCATAAATTCTCCCTCTCTGTGAAGCAATCCACGAGCAAAATTATTATCAGCAGCAGTAGGCGCATACCAGGGGGAAAGAATAAGAAGATATCATTAAAATTAACCGTGCCTAGAAATGAGTATAACAACATTCTAAGATGGGTTATTTGGCATTTCACATGCGTATAAACAGAAACAACCTACTTTTTTACAGGTAACAAGCAAACATTTGTCAACAAATTAAAGAAAGCCTGTAGTAGGTGAATATGTGATGCATAATAAAAAAAAATTGTGCTCAACCAATCAGAGGTTTGCAGAAGAAGTACAAGAGTCATAGTCAAATAAAATTAAACCCTGAGAAAAAGAAGCATGTGACACCAAAGCAATTTCGTGACATAAAGCAATATATTACAGATTCAACATACATCATACCAAAATCAAGCACCTAAGTATAGCAAAATCCAATTTATTCCTACACATAAGATGATCAAAATCCAGAACGAGAGAATAAAACATTCTAGAAAGTCATTTTTAATTCTATCAACAATGGGGCACAGAAGTGCAACACGAGCAAGTCTAGAACAAACCAACAAATATTATGAACCAGTACTTATTGGATAACACGGGCAATTAAAAAATGACCACTTACATAATTAATGGCATACAATTACAATCGAATTACATAACACATACTATTAGATAACAGCTCGAGACAATTCTAACACAAGATATTCATCCAATATATCAAACAAATTGTAAATAGAAAATTTAAACTAAATGGCACACATATCCTTCCTTAGCAAGTTAGCATATATACTTTTCAAACAAAAAGTGCAAACTTCCAAATACCAATAACAACCTTCCATCTCGACGGATTATAATTAATAAACAAAAGACACAGAAAACTAAAATCCTAAGGCACACAAGCAATTTCTCTAATTTTGGCAAGAGCAGAAACGCAACAATACATTAATGCTAAGTATCTACAAGTTTCAAGAAAACCCACAACTTTAAAATATTTAGGAAACAAGAGAAACGGAGCAGCACTAAAAATTCAAGTAATATCGAAACTACCAGGATCACACTGCTGGTAAAATTCTTCCACATCTGCAAAAAACAAGAGGCAACCCACATTAGGAAACCAGGCAATAAGGAAAACCCAGAAATTAGCAGCCCAATTAATAGGGGCGAAAAGGGTAAATAAATTACAATCGCATACCTGTAGTAAGGGCTTTAATAAGTGCAGCTCTTCGACCCTTAAAATCCTTGAAAACTTCCTCAACAGATCGAGGATACAGCCTTGCCGCCATTACTCACCTTTTTAGCTTTCCTGAGCTCAAATTTAAGGTCAAAATTTCCGATTATTGTCGTTGAATTAAGTCTACTGGATCGAAAAATGGAAGCTTGAATTTAGGTGGAAAGGTAGAGAGATCTTTTTTGTTTCCTTGAGTTCGAATTCACAGGAGAAAATCAAAATGATTGCTGTTGCAGGTTTCAGTCTAGTAGATCGAAAATTGGAAGCTTCATTTCTAGAGAGAGAGAGAGAGAGAGAGAGAGAGACGGACTTGAATCTAACGAAGAGGGATGGGTTTAACTATATTTGAGGATTGGCTGATGTGTCCGACAAGCTCCGAATTTTAATATTTATTTGCTTTTTTGTAATTTTACTTTTCTATATTTGGAGAAATAATAAATTAATATCGAACTTTTTCTGCTGATTTATTAATTATAATAATTGACTTAACCTTTACTTCTATATGGAGACTATTTTGAAATAGAATATACACGTTTGTTTGATCTTGAATTTAATTTAATATATTAAAATCTTGACACATTCACTGCACGAGTGAATATAAATTTTGAACGGAGTTGTGAAACTAGATAACCCTAATTTTTCAAGGATCTTTGCATCTTTTTTTTTTCAAAATTATATCAACTTTGGTTTATATTTGTAAAAATCTCAAACTTTTTCAAGCTTCGTAGTGATTGATTATTGCATCAAGTTCCGAATAGAAATTTTGCCTAGGGTTTCCTATTACAATTCTGGATATACTATATGTTTGTGACTTTTGGTGTTCTAAAGTGAATTGTCTCACTAAATTTTTGTATGACCATTAAATAAATGTGGTTATATACAAGCAATGGAAGAGCGTAATTATACAGTCAATTCATTTTCTACCTTATTTATTGTATATATAATGCAAGAATCCAACAAGTTAATTGAGTATCCGATCATCGGATTCTCATTCGTTGGCTATATTTGGCACCTTTTTCAATGTTTGGGGCATTTGAAAATAAATGAAAATCCAAATTGATTTTGAACAAAGACTCCAAAGTTGGGGTCGTAGCTCTTCTAGCATACAAAACTATGCGACATTTGACTTCAATTTTATAGAAATTTCGTGGGTGCTTCTAAATAACTTCACAGAATATGTTGAAAGTACTTTACCAAAGGGCTATACGTATTAATCAATATTATTGAATAAAATTACCCACTTCACATAGTGTTTTTCTGCAAGTTTGTTAAGCTGGTGAATTTGCGAAAGTTTCAATGAAAATCCAAAAAGCCTACTATCACAGAAGAGTAAGTGGTTTCATCAATGCATTGAGCCACTTTTCCTTTCATTGTTTTGTTTCTTTATTTTTTGGGTATTAATAAAACTTTTATCACTGTAAGTGTCTACTTTTGATAGAGTCGGTATACTTCAAACATTGTATTTAATGTACGTCTTTATTTCATGTAAAAGTGCCCAAACACAATGAGACACGGATTGAAGTGGATTTATGAACCATAAAATTTCATTTATTGCTTACTCAACTTTCTAGAATTGGAGCAAATTAAGGCAGGCTTCGATATTGCGTTGTTATTTGAAGCCCAAAACGAATAGTATAATAAATAATTCACCTTATACAACACACTCCAAATTACTATCTCAACCAAACAACCCAACAACTTGTCCCTGAAGAAGAAGCAACCAAACACTAGTCACGTCAAAATTCAAAATTTTGCTACTCACACTAACAAACATAGGCAAAATTAAATTAAGTCCGGGGAGGGAAATGAAGAGAGTGTTTTATCTACAAACCACAAAAACAAAACACTTTATAATCACAGTTGTTCGACAAAGGAAGACTAAAATCACAACACGATGGAGAGAGAGAAATGATAGGAAAAAAAGTTGAAAAAAAGGATCAGAGAAGGAGGAGGAGAAGAAGAAGAAAAGAAAAAGAGAGAATCCATGCTAGAACATTAAGATACTGAATATTAATAATGTACTAACTTGTGAACATATGTTACCACAAGCTAAGAGCACAAATCTCCTTTTGGCTTCCAAAGCTGAGCAATGTTTCTTCGGCTGCTGGACCTTGTCGGAAAAATCATTTCGGAGCAGCCTATCGTTGTAAGTTTAGACATTTGTCCAGCAAAGACAGAACCGCAAATGTGGTTGGCTAGCCTTATCAAAATTCCCTACCCTTGTTATAAGGCATTTCCTACACGAATATTTTAGGAACAGAAACAGCACCCTACAAGTCAGGCACCTGCTAAACCCCAAATATGGAAAAGCGATGTAGATATGACAACAAACTTCTACAGCCATATCATGCATATATTTGGGGGGGTGGGGTGTAAGGTTACAAGTCCAAGAGCCTCTACAAACAACCATTTTCATCTTTCTTAATGTGCCAAATTCCAGTAATACGATGGAGAGGACCACATGTAAAACATGAACAGAAACTAACAAAACATAATGATTCTGTAAAATATTTTTATACTAGACCCCACAGATAAAAGAGTGATGGAAGAACAGAAAAGAAGATATAAGAATCTTACTGCTGGATAATTAGGCATGTACAAGACTGGCCGATGTTGTCCAATTATCATCTGCTGCCCATACTGCACATTTTAGAGTTAGACTTCCGCAGTACCAAAAGAGAAGCAGGATTATTGTAGGCAATAATCACCAGGAAAGCAATATATAACAAACCTGAGGTCCGTTTGGATGATAATATGGCTGTGGCACTGGTGCAGCCTGTGGATTGAACATAATGGGCTGGTGAGGAGCAAATGAAGGTCCAATCTGCAAAAGCACATACCACCAGAAAAATAAATCCAGCAGTAGAGAAATAAAAATGTTATAATTTCAACGAATTAGTCATTAACCACAAGCAAGGTATTTGATAGATTAAGCATCCTTGTTTTTCAGTTAATAGCTGTAATGTTTTTATTTTACGACCTATCTAAGCGAACAAGCAAATGGCTGAAACGCATTGGCACAACTTCGCCAGCTTGCTTTCCTTTTTATTTCTATACTATTCCTTCGAACGAAGGATTCCCTAAGGAGAATTGCAACTTCCAGAACTCTTGTATAAGAATTAAATTTTTAGGATTAACAGCTAAAAAGCTCATCAACTTATTTTACACATATTTTATAAATTTATGTATTAACATCTCTATATAGTTGGACATACATCTTTATGTGTGTGATACACAAACAATATCCTTTATCACTACACAATTAGGTTTATAGATAAATGTAAAGTGATATAAGGTAGACTTGCCATTATTTTGTTACACTCGGCACTTTGAGAATTATAAAATCAATAATTGAAGTAAAAGATATTTTTAAATGAATTTTAAGAATGCTGCAAACAACATTTTTAGAGATATGTAAAGCTACTGGTTCACTGAAAGTGGTAGAATTTATTTATTAAATTAGTTATATTTTCTAGAAAAGAGTACGTGAAATAAAAATACAAATTTCTAATTAAGTCGTTGTAAGGCACTTTAAATGGACTATAAATAACTAAAGAATAGCATAAAACTATTACATTTTACTGCATATATTTAGAAAATTTTCTTGTATACAAAGTTCTTTTTTGAGGAAATGAAATACAAAGTTCTTAGTGAATGTGACATCAACACCATCATATTTATATTCTATTGTATTCTCAAACTACTATGACTTGTAAATCTTGCAACTCCAACATACAGATTTTTCTTCAATAAACAATCATGAGAAAAATATTGATGTTGACTTATTTTTATATGGTTAAAATTAAATTAAATAGAAGCAAGTACTAACATGCCCAGGGAACTACATCTCCCAAGAGAGCAGGAGGCAACAATTAGAATAAATTAGGGTGATTGGAACTTGAAAAGCAAGATTCTGGAAGTGATAGCGACATTCTTCAAATCAATAAGACTTTTAGTAGACCAACAAATCGTCACATCTACATCTACATTATATAACAATACCTATAAAAAATATTTAATAATAACTTAGGAAATTAATCAAGTATATTTGAAATGATTTTTGTCATATTCATCTCCAACAACTACTCAATTGGTCAACTCAGTTAATTAAATAAATTCACATTTATGAAGAAAAATTTAGAATCTTTTTACATAAATAAATTAACATAATTTGAAAAATATTAATACTAAATAGTCTTTTTTCTAAAACTTCTACTATACTAGCTTGCTCTTCCTTTTCTTTCTTTCTTTCTATACTAGTCCTTTGTACAACGGATTCCCCAAAAAAGAATTGTAACTTTTAGTATTTGCTACTGTATTACTAATTAACTGGTTGGACTACTACAAAGACAATATACACCGCTTTCAACAATATGCATAGGAATTGAGTCATGTTAGACTGCTACCTGAAGTTGTAGAAGAAGGTAAAATATTTGCACAAAATATAATGAAATTAACCAGCACTAGGAAATCTCAAACTCACCCCAATGTTAACGGGCATTCCGTGCATCTGGGCCATGGGTGCCACATTAGCTGGATAGTAGAAAGGACCATCAGCAACTGGAGAAGACGGCCTTATAGACGTCTGAGTTGGGGTGAAACTCTTTGCATTCGGATTTAACTTAAATTCCTACCAAACAATAAGCAGAATCAAGAAGAGAATCAGCATATTTGCAAAACTCAACTACCTGCATAAGTCACTAATTTTCAGGAAAAGGGATCTCTCCCACCTTAGCATATGGATTTAGAGATGACTTCTCTGAGGACAATGAACCAACAGATGAACTAGATGACAATCCTCGGCTAGCAGAAGTTGAAGCAGCACCTCCACGATCAGAAGTAGATGATGCAGAACTATTGGGCCGGGCAAGAGAACTTGCTGCCCCTTGAGTTTTGAGAGGTAATGTGCCCTCCGATAGCGCATTAGCAGAGCTCGCCTTCTCCTCTCCTATGGATGATACATGTGATGGATCAAAAGCTGTAGCATTTTTTAGACAATGCAGCCTTATCAGAGCTATCTTTCTTTAATCTAAGCAATGAATATGAGCCTGCCGACGTTAAAGCTGAATGTAACCTATGAGATTACTACAACAGAAAAAATTAAAATAGATTCTATGGTCAATGGTGCGACAAATTTAGGGGAGAAAATACATGGGGAAAACTAAAACCACATCTCAATAATCTAGAGGAGCCTTAGTGGATCTTATCCTGTTTCATTCCACCAATCCATGATGCACAAATAGATCAATGTAGCATGTGGGCCATGGTAGAATTTTTCTTCATTAGAACACAACAACAGTGCACTGTGAATGTGTACAAAGACAAGGTGGACAAAATAAAACAGAGGTTTTCCCCACCAAAGAGAAAACAAAAACAGAACATTTATTTGTTGGCCCCTTTCATTTAATGAGTAAAACAAAGAGAACTGACTAAAAGACGACCTCTAGAAAATTATTTTGATGAACAGACAAAAACTTTGCAGAACAAACATCATCAAGAGTTAGTAAGACACTTTACTCACCCTCAGCCTTTGATGGTCCACCTCGATCAAGCAACTGCATGAAAAAGAACTGGTTGTAAGATTATCACTCACTCTTAACAATCAAGAATAGGAGACAGCTTCAGAGCAGTAAGCAGTAAGCAGTAAGCACTAACCACTGGCTTATCATTATTATCCTGAACACTGCTACTTTCAGCATGCCCAGTATATTGGTTGTCAACAACCCTGAATGACAAATAACCCCACTTTCCACTTAGAGAGATTCTTGGATTTGATAGTGTAACTTTATCATCTCAAAGTTAATAAAGGAGTCTATATGAATTAGTTTATGCAATAAGCTCAATCTGATTATACCATTATACCACAACACATGAATATCAGAAGTTAGAACAAAACCTGCTTGCATAAATCCCAGAGGATTCTTTAGGAAGCTGTTCAGTCAATATCTGACTGCCATGATCCTCAGAACCTGAATGATACACATCCCTGCTAGTGGACACAGAAGATTGAACTTCTCCCTACAGCCACAAAAGCAGGTAGTCACTAAAAAATGTACTTTCCAGTGTAAATAAGCCATTAACAAATTAATAAGGTTGACAGATGCAAGAAAAGATGAGATATAGCTAATTGAAATTTTGAAAAATAGAAGAGAGAGCAAGAGAAAGACAACTGGAAGAAAGCCTGAACCATACTACAAAAATCACATAATAAAACACCTTAACACAAGTCATCATGTTTTTTAAGGTCACCAATACATTCTGCAGAGTAATGAACACATTTAACTCACCAACAACTATATGAGCAGACACAATATATTAAAAGGCCAAGAAATGTAACAAAAATTGGATAATTTTGAAAAGAATCTGGCTTTACTTGCCGGTTGTTACTTCTTTTTACCCAGCAAACATTCTGAAGAACTGAAAAAAGAAGCAACACAAAGTTTTGGAAGTAACACAAGCAGCGAGAAGCAGATAAAATTAGGAAATGATACTAGCATTTCTAACTCTACTAGTTAGCATGACAAGGAAGAAAGCTATTACTAATAGGAAAAGAGATTACCAATGATGAAAATCTTGATTGCATTTGAGTCCCATCACTAGTTTTCCCGGGGAACATGTCCATCGGAGGTTTGCCAATAACAGATCCCAAAGTATCACCAAATGTTTCATCATTTTGTGAATCCAGTAATATGTCCTCAATCTCATCATATCCACTGTCATCGACTGGCCGAAAGACCGAAGAGAATCGTGTTTCTTCATCAATTTCTACATTTCCATCAAGTTGAATACCCCTTTCCTATTGATATGATGTGATTTAAGATGAAGGAAACAGATATGCAACTAAGAAAACAAAAACCAAAAGATCAGTAATCAAATCTCCAGCTAACCTCTGCTAAATGAAGATCATGGGTATCCTCACCCTCAATCTCTCTAGCTATCCGCATAGCTTCTTTCTCCAATTCTCTCATTTGAGGACCTTTCTCAAGCTTTGTTGTGTAAAGTTCCTCGTTGAAGGTGCTCTTCACTCCAAATAATGTTGCATTTGCTTCAAATTGATCCCAGCCCCTGATAGGCAAAGACAGGTATTGGATTGTCAAAACAGCACCGTATTACAAAGATACTCAGTACGAAATGTCGAAATCAAGGATCTTTGTTATTGAAAACGGATTCTTGCAACACAAACAGTTAAACAATATTGGTCATTAGATACTACTGTGCAAACTAATTCATTGCTTACTCTATGAATCTATGTGAAGCCTAAATCAAATGCTATAAGCACTTGGAAATTAATTTTGCAGGCACTACCATAACTACTCATATATGCTTACTATATCAAAAATTCTGAGAAGAAATATGCTTCTCCAACCTTTTCCAAGGGCTATCAAATATGTTCTCAAGATCAGGGCAACTTGGATCAGTTTCATCAGGGATCCAGCGCTCCAGTTCTCTCCCCACCTCAACATGTCGGGACTGTGATATGCAGGAATCTGTTAATAGCTCTTGCTGCCTTTCATTTTGCAGCTCATTTGATAGCCCATCCCTTGTTACAGGCACTCCCTGTTGCAATAGAACAGCCACTTAATCACAATATTGGAACTTACAGTTATCAATCCAATCAAATTCATGCCGGTGATATTGAAACATAAATTGGCATCAATTAATATAAGGCTATAAGTAATGATACACCTATCACTGGCAGGCAAAACGATCTTACCTTTGCTATCACTTGTATAAGATCATTAGCTGGTATAATCAGTGTCTTAGAAGAAGGCTTGTTAAGAGAATCCGAAATATTTTTCTGTCCTTGAGAACCATCTTTAATCAAGTGAGCCATCTTTAGAACAATTCCTGCACCAAAAGAGGGCATCTTATTGATAGGAAGTGCATTCTAGTCACTAGGCATAGTTCAAATTAAAGGACACAGGTTCATTCAGCAAGGGTATTTTCTATGCTAAAACATATTTCAAACGTACCAAAATCCTCTGCATTTGTTGCATGAAATATTCCAGAAAACACAGATCCATCCATCACCTGGACTTCCACTTGCTGTCCAATGAGGCATGCAGTTAAATATATCAGTCTATCACGTGAAGGCGATTCAAGTACCCCTCCTTTACCTAACATAGTAACATCAAACAAATTAGAATGTCATATTACATATATATTTTGTATACATCAAAAGGATAGAAAGATTACCAAAATTAGTCCTGTTATAATTTGCTTTCCCGGTCTTACTGTCAGACCTAGGAGCAGGATCTTTTTCAACTTTACGGCGACCATATCCATTAGAAGATGATCTGGGCTGAACAACTTGCTGCATATTCATCTTTAAAGATGAGCTCGAGAATAAGCAGATGGCCCAACCCCTGGTTCAGAAAATAACTGAAAAGGTAACAAGTTGTACAAATATAAAGTATACGTCGAGGAACAAATTAGAAGGATAATAAGATAAAAGTGAGTACATGAGGTTAGCCCATAATTTCCTACAAAAGAAACTTCTCATAGAGATGCAGCAAAAGCTACAAGAAATCTTTAGCTTAAATCTGGCCAAAATTCAAATGCCCTAGGACTCTAGGAGCATGTACCATGATTTCCTCTATAGAAGCAACAGTCTATTGGTATCAATATCCATCCGGTACTTAAAGAATTGAAACAAAGATTATGCGGTTATCAATTAACTAACTATAGGTAACCAAGCAAGGGAAGCCTGTGCTTTCCAAGTTCAGCAAAAGGTGGCAAGATCCAATTAAAGAGAAAAGAAGTGACCATATGATGGCTAGTAACTTAAATTCATTCTAAAAGAAGATCCAACCAACAATATTGTCAGCGAAAATAAACAGCATCCAATATGGCAAGATCCAATTAAAGAGAAAATAAGTGATCATATGATGGCATGAAACATGTGCTTATTGGGAGTTAATTAACCTTACTTGTACTATAATTTAGCCTAAAGCTTCTACACACTGCAATCTGAAGACTATTGTTGATGTCTGATGACCCATAATTTCTAGGATCTGTCATAATTTAGAAACTTAAGAGTGCTGAACATAAGCACCCAACACTGTATTCAATTAGACACTGACAAGACAAAGAAAAACTGTGGTTTAATAGAGCCAAAATGCGCTAAGAAATCACACAAATGCCTAAAACTTATCTAGAAAGACAGCAATACCCATGTACTACAATTGTCATAAAAATAATGGATCGCATAGACTACAGGCGACAGCATATATCCAATTATCCATGTAATCTAAAGAACGTGAAATTTTACGTCAATATCATTCCAGTAGTAACTACATGAAAGTCGAACAAACATCCAAACTTGATTTCCAGATGCCCATTTCCCAAGAGCTGCAATAATCTAACTACTAATCAATCAAGTTGACACCCCTAAAGTCTGTTCTAACATAAAATACACATAATAACACAAATCACAGAATATTCAAATAAAATTTACAAGATCTTGAAGTGTTCGATGAGACCCCAGATCATAAAATAAAATAAAAGAACTCAAGAAAGACTTGCACAAAATGGTTAATGACTAATGAGAACCTATCTACTGCACCAAGAATCTAAATTAAGTTACTTCAACTCAATAACAACAGCCAAATCAAGATTCAGAAGCAGCCCAGTAGCACAGCTTTTTCTAGCACGCCGAAAGGCAATGGTAAAAACGAGCTAAATTCAATAAAGAAAGCACACAAGCTACCCAAGGTCAGCACATGGAGCAACCACATACCAAATACATTACAAATTCACCGCAATTATACTCACTTATACCACTTAATTAAGGTACAGCTACCAAAAAGGTTTCAATCAACTAAGCAGAACTTCCAGAAAAGGAAAAGGAGCCGAGGAGTGCAAAAACCCTAGAAAAGTCCTCCTCCAAAACCCTATGATCGGAACAATTAAATCTGCACATAAAACCTGCAAAATTGCATGCAGGAGCGACGAAAGATTCTTACCGGGAAGAGAGAGAGGGAGAGAGAAGATGCGATCTGAGAGGTAGGGTTAGATCGGAGAAGGCACGACGTCGTTTCCGAGCTGAGAATTGGGATTACTTTGCCGGATCCGTATCAGAATTGATGAGCTGAATCAATATACTGATCGCCAATTTTGTTTGTGCGGGTTTTATTTGGAGTCTATTAACCCGACCCGGGTATCATTTGGATTTGCATTTTTTATTTTTGTTTTAAATATGAATGTATTTTTTTTTTGTATTTTTTAACATTGACAAAACTATTTTTTCTCACTTTTTTTTAACTTTGCTCCTTACTATATGTAAATTAAATTTATTTAGAGTGTAATTTTCAAGTGGTTAATATAGTATTGAAATTTTCGTTCATCACCCATAAACAACAAAATAAAAATAGATTATAATTACTCGAAAAAATTGTAATAAATGAAATCTCGCCTGTATGCGGGCATTTTTCAATTTTTGTTCCACTTGTATGCTGTGAAATGGCAAGTATTCAGACATCCGAATACAGATAGGATTGTAGTTGTGTATTTAAAACGAGTACAATAGAAGTTAGATAGATGTGTATACAAATCTTATTTAACTATATCTACTTTTATTATAAAAACAAAATTTCCAACGGTAACTTTTCTTCTTTCCAAAATCTTCACTCATCTCTCATACTTTCTTCTATCTCTTCTCTTCTCATATTTTGCTCATTATTTTCTGTAAAAATCATCAAAATTTATTAAATTGAAGATCACAATAGGATCTTCAATCTGCTATAAAATTTGTATTTGAAACGAAAAAAATGATAGTAATAGTTTAAAAAGATTTATGTAGTTTTTTTTTTGTTTCTCTCTCCTCTCCTCTCTCCTTATTTTTCTCTTTTACATCCTTGGCTCTAATGTTGAATAATGAAATATATGGTTACTATTTTATTTTCTATATTTTATATGTTTTTATTTTTTAGAAAAATAAAATTATACT